>OZ005741.1:48163753-48763753 GCA_963930735.1 Dioctria linearis | reverse complement strand
CAAAACTAAATTAAAATTGCACGATTAGTTTTGGAGATCTTAAAAATTACATTTTCATATTTTCAAATAGCTTAGGAAGCAGTAAAATATTAAACCCTTATTCCATCACCCACACTCCAACAGAGCTATGAAAACCTCATTTTATTTTCTTATTTTTCGGTTGCATTACATGATAGATGGCACAAGAAATAGATGTCGTATGGCATACTAAACCAGAATATACAGATTGTGAAATGGGTAGTGCATTCTGGAATGGACAATAACATGTTTGAGACCATGCCGAAAGCTAATGTTTTTATAATAACAATTTTGTATACATTTGATCGACTTCCTCAACACTGCAGATACGAAAAAATATGAATCACTCGACTTTCAAATCTTGTGGTCCATTTCGGAATGGACCAATCAGCCATATAAATTTTGTATACTTTTTTGGTACTGCATGCGACATCTAGTTCTTGTGCCATCTATGATAATATGTACTTGTGTTACAATTTAATTTTGGTAGGATTTTCAACGGCACATATCCCATGAAATACCCCAGCAAACAATTTGGCGAGGTTTTGCCAAAAGTAAGGAATGAGCAATAGTTGTAAAACAGGGACAGTATTATGGCAATAAAGTGTATATATGATTCCCTCTCTTTCAACTATTGCCTATTTCTCGCTTTTAGTAAGCCTCGTGCAAAATTTGCAATATTTCTTCTATCAAATTCGCTCTTATTAAATTTTTCGACAATGCATTTTACAATTTATTACAATTGCTGAGGCATTTTATTTTCCAATAATAAAATTATATTAAGATATTGTAATATTTAAAAAAGATTGCCCTTATTTTTGTGAATTACAAAATGTCAATCCAGACATATTAAAAATAAGTTGAAATTTTGTAAATTAAAAGTAATTTACTCAACCCTCGCAATTGGCAAGTATATAAAATATATATATATATACTTGCTTTTGGTAAGGAATAGGCGAATTACGTGTAAATTACCTTTTTTAGCTTGCTTTCTTATGTCCATTTAGTCCACTGCCTAAATTAGAAACGAGCATTTGGCAATATCGATTCGAGGGTTATGCTTGCCCATGGCAAGTTATTTTCGAATTATTTTCGATTCATTTTGTTTGCTGGGTAAGTAGGTCATTCTCGACGCATATTTCATCCTTTTTCAATCACATTTTCAAGTTGACAAAGCAATTGTTTTACAGCTATTTCTGAAAGCCGAAAAGTTATCACAACAGTTTTATGGAAGCATGAACGGTTTTACTAAAAACTTGTATGGCGGGTGAAATTAACTCTCATTCTTTGTTAATTCAGTACATTTTTTTTTATTTTTCGATTAAATTCAATCTCCCGTAAAGGTGGATCCACACAGCACGACAGACTAAATATTTTTCTATGAAAACTGTTATGGTCGTAGCATACTGCATGCAGCAGTATGCTACAATGACGCTAGCGGTATGATGTATGCGTGGTCTGCTTTCTATACGGACGGAGTGTCTATACGCGCCGAACGCACGAATAGGGGGGGGGGGGGGAGAAGAGCGCTGGCAGTCAAAGATTTTTTTGGGTAGATCACTTGTAAAATAATTCCTCACGCAATACTCGCGCACATCATTTTATCCTTCAAATTACTTTCGTCAGTACAGTAAAATTCCGTGATGCTTTTTTATCCCGAACTGTGCAAATGTGGAACAGTTTACCATCTTCTGTTTTTACTCCAGCATGCAATCTAAGAAAGCTAAAAGGCGACATACATCAGCACCTCCGCCACTCCCCTTATGGATCCATAATCCTTTCCTTATATCATTCCTTCCATGCTAAGCCTATAGTGCAAGGCTTAGTTTGGCTTGATAATATAAAAAAAGAAGTTTGAGTACCCACCCTCCTATATACTCGGAGGCTTAAACAGCTATTTATAGCCATCACCATACTGACTTTTTTTAGTATTTCCCTCTTTTTTATTCGAACTGAAGTACTAGATTTTTCGCACCTTAGATCGGATCTAACTCGGAAGGGTTATGTCCGATCCGAAAACGGGTTTCACTGTTCGCCTCAGCTCATTACCAGCTACAATTCGTAGAAGACAGTTTTTCTCTGCATTCTTTTAGGATAGGGGATATGAGCCCCCGGTAGGGGAGGGGGGTCCAATATAGCATGTTGCATATCGAATTAAAGTTCTCACCGAGCACTATCGGGTGGTGTATATTTTTTCCAATTCCGAAAACTTTCTCGGGACGTTTTTGTCGCCGGAAAATCCATGTTCATGCACTTGGGTCGAATACAACCCAGCTACTATATTTCACGTATATTTTTACCGTTCTTTCTTATCATAGGAAGTCATTTTCCATAGACGTTTTTCTCGAAAACTAGGTGATGTAGGAATTAAAAATTTGCCAGAATGTTAGGTCTTTGTGACGCTCACAGAATATGTATTTTGACAGTCAAAAATTATGAAATATTTTTTTTTTAATTTTTAATGAGGGTTGGTTCGACTCCCTCAAAAATAAATTTGTTTTTGTGTCGTGTGGGATATCGTTTGAAAACTTTGAAGGATTTAAAAAAAAAAGTGGTGAATTGATTAATAAAGATATACACCAAAATGTGCAAACCCCCCTCTCCTGATCTTCTAGGTTTGTAAAGCTAAGATTTTGATTCGTCAGTCTCATATTTGATGTAAAAAATATTTTTTGTGTTGACTTATAAGCGAACTCTTATAAAATTACTCTTGCATCCAACTGCTTGCATATTATTCAGCAAATTTGTATAATATGAGTACCGCCAAATCTCACAGTTCAAAAACCACGTGGAACGAAATACACCTTTTTACATATTTCTAAATATGGAAATCCACCTGTATAAAATCCACCCGAACAAAAATCGACCAGACAAAATCCATCCAGTACAAAATCCACCTATACGAAAAATTCTTTATTATCAACATTCATACAAAAACTGAAATGCGAATGCAAATAAATTGAAATTTTGCTCGTCATAGTTCATTACATTTCGGTTTTTAAGAGTGAAAAGTTGTCGATTTTTTCTAAATTAAACAAGTGAACTGATGAGTTTCCGTTTTGTTCAGTGAATCAACTACAATAAATTGATAAATTGAGAAGAAAACTCAATAAACAGGGAGATATCGGTGTTGAAATCGTACAAAGAAGACGAAAAACTTTTAATTGGCGGACATGACTACCACTTGCACAAAAAAGGTAAAAAAAAAAAATTATTATACTTGGTTGTGTGCAAAACGCTAGTCACATAGTTGCAAAATTCGTGTTACCACTATTAAAGACTGTGGAAAATACATCAAACTCTTACCGAACATAGCAAGTTAAAAAGACGACCAAATCAACGACCATGGGCCCATGTCAGATTATTTGAGAAGCGATTGTTGATTGTTCTAAAGAATGACGACGTCCTTACACGCCCAGAAGAACAAAATAACGAGGAACAGAGCGAGTAATTGGAAGGAGCCGGAAACTCTCAGCGAAATTAATATTTCGGAAAGATTAAAATTCATAGAGGATGAATTATTTGTTCTTTGCGATGAAATTGTGAATGGAAAATGAAAAATTAGGGGAGTCCGGGGTATAATGCCGAACGATTTTTCTTTCGATTTTTCTTAAATTCCTGAATCGATTTCTTGAAGCTTTAAATATATACCAATACCAAGTAGGGTCAATAATTACCGTCTAGCATTTTTATGAAGAGCCTTGTTGACCTAAGTTGAGTGATACCCAGTTTGTCACTATGCCCCACATACGAGGCATAATGACGAATTATATTTAATACATAAAATAGCATCTTTTTTTATGAAAACATATTAAGGTAATTAATACAATATGATTCGCATGTTGGCATGACCGTAGTTTTGTTATTTCACGAAAGATGACAGCACATGTCATGCGTATAGTTTGCCATTATGCCACTGTAATATCTAAACTGGAAATCGAGTTAGTAGTAGCGAGTAGTTTTTTAAGAGGCAGTTTTAATATTTACGAGGTAAGTTTTTCATTATAGATCAAGTAAAAACAGTGCTATTGTATTTGATACATTTTGTGTTCCATACATCGGTATTGAATTTTAGATTATGGTAAAAAGTGATTGATTTGCAGTAAAGCATTAGACAAAAAAAAAACATAACTTAACTAAATTTTTACTTCATGTGCGCAATATGACCACCATGCGGAGTTGGCAATATGCTTATGAGCATATGGATATCACGTGTATGCTCATATTGCCAGCATGTTAGCTCTTCACTTTCATACAATTTATTAGTGTAAATTATTACAACTATGACTGGTAAAACGAGAAATAGGGGCATTCTTCAATATATGAATTAACTAATTCAAATTAACTATAGGGGAATGTCGTTTAGGTCGGGCATCTGCATTTTTTTTAGTTTTGTCCACTAGTGCCACCAATGTTCGAACGCGAAAAACTTCTCTCAATAACACTGAACTTTTCGTCACATTATTGACATGGAGCGTTTTTTTTTATTTTTTTTTTTTTTTTTTGTATAAAGTAAAGCTCAGGGGATGCACAGCATGGCAGGAAGGAGATAGGGAAACTATATGCGGAGAGTGGCGAAGGTGCCGATGTATGTCGCGCTTAAGCTTCCGCAGATTGTATGCCGGAGGAAAAACAGAAGATGGTAAACTGTGTCACATTCGCACAGTTCGGGGTAAAAAAATCATCACGGAAATTTACTGTACGGCTGAAACTAATTTGAAGGGTAAAAGGATCTGCGCGGTTTGCAGCACGAGTATTATTGCGTGCAGGAATCATTCTACAAGAGATTAGACTAGATATTCCATCAGAACATTGATCATGCATGTAGCGATAAAGGAGCGAAAGGCATCCAACATTGCGGCGGTGTTCGAGTGAGTCGATATGACAAGTTATTTCCCCATCACCAAATAGCTTAAAGGCTCTTTTCTGGACAATGTCTAATGAAGGTAATGCTGTGCGACCAGCCCCAGCCCAGATATGGGAATTGTATTGCATTCTAGGTCTAATGTAGGAGTTGTAGAGGAGCGCTAGAATTGACGGGCTGAAATATTTCTAACACGTGTACGCAAATCACATGTTTGAAATTCCAAAAAAAAAAGGTTTTTTTTTAGCAGCAGTGAATACGGCCAGAAAGTGAGGAGAAAATGTGCAATCGTAAATGCAAGCATTATGAATGTGTTGTGTAGTTTATGCTTGAAAACAAACCAAGAGGAAAATTCAATTACGTGATACTGCAATGGCGCTTGTCGTCAAGATTTGTCATTTTGTGTAGTCAGGATTGGTCCACTGTGATTGTGTGGTTGGAAGATGCCCAAGAAACGTCCAGCATCAATCCCACCAAAGTACGCCAATAAAACACCAGCTAAAGGAAGATGCCCGTTCAATAAAGCGTAGAAAAAGCTTTCTTCGGACAATCCAAGACAGAAGTGCATTTGAAGTACGTAAATATAACGACATTTACCGGAAATGCGATTCCGAATAATGGGCGTTATTCAAATTTTGCTAACCAACAGAAAAATGCTACAAATTCGGCTTTTTATTTCATTTAATAAACTTTTCCAGGTGATTTTCAATTATTTCAGCACATTTTTCGTCAACTGGCCAACGTAGACAGAGCGAGCGCACTGGACGATCTTGACAACATTTAATTTTTTTCTAAACGCCTATTATTTTTGTTCATTTTTCACCCAATCAATCTGTAATGTTCAGCAAAAGTGTTGCTTTTGCCTAGATCTTTCCAAAAATGTGCTTGGATTGACCAAATTCTTCCACGAAAGTTATGGGCAGAAATCAAAATGGTGGACAACCCTGACGACATTTCGATACATATTTGAATCTCTCTATCATAAATGTCACGTGTTAAAATTAGCTATTTATTTAAGAGTTTTTTTTCAGAAGTATCATTGTTTAAATTGATTATTTGAATTAATTACTTTCAAGGCGAAAGTAATCAATTTAAATAATCAATAATTTGGATGGATTTTGTGCTGGTGGGTTTTGTCTGGTGGATACCATACCAAACCCATTTAAATATACCTACTACTTATATTCGATCGATGAATATTGTTCGTTGATAAAATTCTGGTACTAAATCTTATTGCGCGAGCCCAACTTGCTTTTAACCGAATTATTATTTTTTCTTCTAGACAATCGCAGTAAATAATTGCATATAAAAAACAAAAAACACAGATTCAATGCAATTATAAATAATCTGCATCACAGCTTCTGGAAAATTACTGCAACCAATAATAATTGTTGCCTTTTATCGCATCATATTTCAAGAGAAGCGCATACCACAAACATGTCAACTACTGCAGAAGATCTGTTTACCACTTGTTTATAATTCTATATAAAAAAAAAAAGTAAAGTGCGCACGCGCAATTCCAAAGCAAGTAAATCGCGCGACAGATGAATTATTTCAATCATCAACTTCGAAAGTGCAGAACCTTCCTCAAGCTCTGATAAATTTCAAGCCACGTATTTAAGTCATTTACTAATTAGGCTAATATCGGTTTCAAGTGAGAAAAGATTCGCTACCACGGCACGCTTTGTAATTTCTTCATCTAAATTGATGAAGAAAAGTATCGAGGTGAATTTATGTAATGAACGCATAGCGCCAAATCGATAAAAAAAAAGAAATTTAAAATTCCATAGACATGTAGGTAGGTAGGTAAGGTAGGTATAGATAGATTTAGGTAGGTATGAGAGTTATACCTAAAAAGAAATGTTTTTCTACTTTCTTTCGATTTGTTTTTTTCATTTTTTTTTTACTATTATGAAAATGTTTGATTTAAAGATTTTCATATTAAGAAAACAAACAGATGCTAAAAATTCATATAACAGTGAGGAAAAATTCGATAGTCTCGGGCTAAGGTCAGTCACTGAATAATTTTGTTAACTCTACAGCGCATGTGGCTTAATATCTGGGTACTAATTACGCGCATAAACGTCGTTTTTTTCAGACATTTTGGCGTTTACGGCAAGTTTTGGGATTGGTGTCTTTTTTCTGGCGTATTTACAATTATTATAATACTCTTAAAATTTATTATGTATTAATTTTTTTCTTCGTCTTTTTGCAGGGGGACGAATCATCCCAAACACAGATGCCAAGACGGCCAATTGTACTAACCTGCTAAGTGGGAGAAGCTATAAAACTATAGAAGCCAACAGGAAACTATAGATATGAGGAAATAGCGCTGGACCGTATCGAGGTAGGATTTTAGCCCACGAGCCCTGGGATGGTATAGTCAATGCGCTTACCAACCGAGCTACCGTGGTCACAAACGTTATTTACTTAATTTAATATTAAAACATTGTACACAAGAATCTTTTGTTCCTTTTTACATGCTTTTAACAATTTAGATTGACTTTTGTTTCCCGTAGCAATACATTTTAATAATAAATAAAATTGAAAATAGAAATTCAAGATGGCGGACTAAATTTGTTTTATTAGACTCAAACGCGATTTCTGGAAGTTTTCGGGATGGCATATTACGAATTTTTAATCAAAATTTAGAAGATCAAGATAGCAGCTGTGAAATGGAGAACAAGTTTTTTTTCATTTACGGTCCGATTCGAACCAAAATCTATATCTGGATGTATCCGCGGATACGGTTCGATTCGCGTCGCGAATTACGAATTTGTGGTAAAAATTTAGTACTTCAAAATGGCGGACCAAATTTTGTCATTTATGGTCCGATTTGACTTTTAAAACCAATATCGGGGTAGTTTTCGGGGTCACGAGATAAATGTTTTGTTAAAATTTATAAATTGATAATGTGAACTTTGTGGTGACGGACGAGTTTTGTCATTTATGGTTTGACTTGACTCAAAATTGATATCTGGAGATTTTTAGGGTTGCAGTTTATGAAATTTTGGTCAAAATATAAAAACTTTATAAATTTGTATTTACATAGTATATATGAAAAAAACACGCTTTTGTTTCGAATGCACTAGCTTAGCTCTCACATAGTGTGTGTCTTCAATACTTTTGTAGTGAACTTACAGAGTTCTTGATTTTATGTATTTTTTTCACTTCAAATATAAAATTTTTTTAAAATTCATTTGCTTCAAACTAAATATCACAGTAAATTCAATTCAATCCAATCAACTAAAATTATCCTACAAACTATACTACTCAATTCAGTCATTCAACAAATTAAAACTCAAATTAAAATTCACTTCCACAAAAAATGCCTGTCTCATTCGTTCTGAAAAAGAAGAAGACCAGAATTGATTATCTGTCAACAGAATAACGATAGAAATGTTGATGCCGCTATTGAGTGTGTTAGCAGCAGGATAGCAAAACTACTCCTTGCTAATGCGTGAGAGCACAAGGGTAGCAAAATGCTCGGTGCTATTGCGTGAGAGCACAAGGGTAGCAAAATGCTCGGTGTTATTGCGTGAAAGCACAAGGGTAGCAAAAATGCTCGGTACTATTGCGTGACAGCACAATGGCAGCAAAATGATGTAGATGATAAAAATGTTGCAGATTAGTCTCTGCGCAGAATTATTCTTCTGCTTAGGTATGGGAAATGATAGGATTTCTCAGATTAGTCTCTGAAATATAGAATTAATCTTCTATGTTGGAGGTGTTCACACAAATAGTTCATTTCTTTGAACCATTAGGTAAGCTGTCATTGAGTACGCTTAGACCATACTAGTTTTACGTATGTCGATTTACGTAGTACTAATCCGGTGCCCTTTACTCCACTCGTATTAAAGTTGTGACATTTTCCAAATTTGTCAGATCTACAGACTACTTCACGAGGAAAATGATAAATAATATTTTGAGTTTGTTTTACATCGCGTGTACAACAGAATGGAGCATAAAAGAAAATTTTAAAATTTCCAAATTTCCAAATTTTTTACCATCAATTAAGAACGGAATACTTTATTCAATACAAAATTCTGTAAGATAATTTGTCTCTACCTCTGACCAGTTCGCACTTTTTTCCTTCTTAATTCCATTCATTTTAATTAAAACAAATAAAAATTCGCTTTATTCAATTCCTTATGCGAGATTTTTTCGACCTATACCTAATACCAATTTCTGGAAGTCAATACTGCATTAGATACCGAATTACAATAGGACTAGTTTTCCGTAGTATGGCATGTATAGAATAGCTCATATTAGTTCTACGTAGATCGATTAACGTAAAACTAATCCTAAATTGCACAGATAATCCATGGAGTTTTACGTGAGCACCTACCAAGCCAAGTATGACTTAATCCCACGGCAATCTTCGTGCACGAATTAGTTATAATGCGACAATAAGCGCCATCATATGACATTTCTGACTCTATGAGTCTCAGTGGGCCTGTGCATGCTTACTGGTAGAAGCGTGACCTGCCTAACATCTCTTACCGATTTTTGGGTCACGGTGCCTGGTTGTTTTAACTCAACTCCACGACGAGAGCGAATATCTGAGCATGCATACTTGCTAGACTCGAAAATACACTCTCTCTGCCCGCGATATGGGCCACCACAAGTCACCACGTTGCTCCCATCAAGGGGCCCCACAATGTCGGATTGGAAAGTATAAGCTTTCCTGGGCTCCTTGACCCCATGGCACCAAATTAGATATACATGTTTACCTAATTGGCATGGCTTCGTAATCCAGTGAAAAACGAAATTTTTGTATGGCAACCCTACGATGGGTTTGCTCGATTGGTTCCAATTTCGTAGCTAAACTTTTTTTTTTTTTTTAAACCCCTGTGTGCAAAATTTCAGCACTCTAACTGTAAGCGTTCTCCTAGTAATCGTGGTATGACGTAAGTTATACATTTTCTTCCGCGTCTTTATTGCCGTCTGCCACCACTTTCCCACCATTCAATCTGTTTGCCATTTTTACCATTGATCATGAAATATAATTATCTGCTGCTACACCAAAAATCAGTTTTTATGAAATCACGTAACTTAACCGGTTTTTTTTAGGCTTTCGAGGCCATCCCGCAGAGCCCTCCACCACTGGAAGACAGGCAGACTTCCGAATAAGTTATCAACGATGTTAAGAGAGTATGAAAGCATGGAAAATTTTGTTTATGAAATGACCTAAGTATTTTAGTCGCCAGCTCTGTCTATTTTGTTAACCTTTTTGTAAAAAAAAAATAATATAGGTCAAAGTAAAAAAAAAGGTAAGAAAATCTGAAATTCTCAGTTTAGATCTCCATAACTCTGGAGAGGAGAGGGCTAAGGGATTGGTTGAGCAGTCGTTGGAAAGAGCACTAAGTTCTGCATACAATGAGCTCTGTAGGCCCTGTACTCTTTAAGATACCGGCTGTTTTGTGAAAACTAGCTTTTTTTCTTAATCAACCTGTAACTCCGAAACAGTTAATATGCCCCCCCCCCCCTGCCTTACAATTTGTTGTTTGTCTAGGTGAGTACTATAGCCTCCTGCTCTATTGAACACCTAGGTGGAGCTGAAAATTGGATCCGGATTTCTTAATATCCGGATTTCCGGATACCCGGATCTGCAAATTATCCGATTACTGAGATCCGGATCTGAACTATCCGTATTCAGACTAAGCAAAAGGGGTTCAATATTTCATTAAATTGCATTGCTTCATTGGAAAAATATAAATTTCTATTTTCCCAATAAAACAATGCAATCTGGAGGAAATTTTGAACCTTTTTTTCCTTAGTCTGGATACGGATAATTAATAAAACAATGCAATCTGGAGGAAATTTTGAACCTTTTTTCCTTAGTCTGGATATGGATAATTCTGATCCAGATCTGGATCTGTATAGTTCGGATCCGGATACTAGGATTCGGGATACCCGGATTTGAAGAATCGGATCCTAATTATTCCGGATAATCCGGATAGCAATTTATCCGAATACTCTCAGCTCTAGTGAAAACACCCTGTATACAGAAGGCTCGAATTTTCCCGGAACTTCATACAACATGGGAAAATTTCCTTTATCCACAAATTCGTGAAGAGAGCCAACTTTCAATGCAATTTTTTTCTTAATTATTAGTATTGAAATCTAGAATTTTGTAATGATCATATATTCAAGTTTAATTCAAATTTAATAAATAATAACTATTTTTCCACGATACTGGTTTTGAGGAAATTGTGCTGACTAAAATTAGTAAGTATTAGAAGAATTGCCTCAGGTGCACAAAAGTGTATAAAAAGCTTAAACAATTATTGACTACACACTTTTAGATAAAGTTTTTTTATATCTTGAATTAAATTCTATAGAGCAATTTATAGGATATTACACGATAATCCGGAAGTTATAAGAACTGGGTTGCAAATAGACGAATCAGTTGGAATAAAATAAATAACTTTTATGATTTGCGCTTGTAAGTTTAAACTAATCCACAAAAAATATGTCTCAGAACATCTCAGCACAAATTTTCTATCAACATTTGGGAGTTTATGTTGCAATTGGGACAACTTCTTTTACGATTGCAGCCTATTTTGAATTTTCAGAGGATAGCCTGCCTTTAATATATTTTTATTGAAGTACTTTAAGTTATCGAAACAGGATTGTGTTCCAGCAGAATGCTGAATGTATTATTATGAAAATAAAATAAGAAATTGGCTCATTGCTAAGGATGTTCCATTACTTGGATTAAATGAGGTGGTCTTATTATATTAATTGGCCTCCAAGATCACACGATCTAACGATAATAGATTTTTACTACTGACGCTCTATGAAAGAGATGAGATAATCAATATGTAACAATACACATTATGGAAGCAGCACTCAAAATTACAAACAATTTGGAAAAAACATTCTTGTATAGCGATATTTGTTATTATGCCTAGTGTGGAAAATGCAAGATACTTTAATTCAATACCTTTTACTGTTTTTCATTTTATTCGCTATCTACCCTTTAATACATTACTTGAAAGCAAGCGGAATATTTGAGAAAGAAAGTTTAACAATAACATGTTCATATTTGTCTTATACTTCGAATGACGGCTTATAAACTCAAAAGCTTAGATACAATATTAAAATGTCTTTAAAAAATAGAAATTCTGGTCTTTCCAATATTAAAATCACGCATTTTTGAAAATAAAAATATTTAAAAAATCAAAAATTTGGACATTGACATTCTACTAACGTTTGAAGTGAATCTGGAGGACAGGATATGGACATTTATAAAAACCTACTAAAAAACGTTCGCAGCGCCACAATGCGTAAAACAATAGTACGTACTCCCTCCTCAAATATCCTGAAATGTTTTGCTCAGCTATAGTCTGAGCTACGAAAACGAAGGAAATTTGTAAGTTGATACAGTGTTTCAAGATCTATCTCTGAACACCCTGATCACCCTGTATGACACATATGTAGGTCATTTTTTTCTAATAGAAACATGCCTGTCAAATAGAAGGTAGTGAAGTAAACAGATTAGGTATAATTATTGATTTATTTCTAATATAAACAAAAACAAGTAAGAAACAACAAGTAAGACCAATTCTTATGATACCCTAGTTAAATGCCCGGATGTAATTTTGTATAGTCACCTCTCTGTGCAAGAATGATTTTTGCAGTGGTTTTTCGCATATATTTCTAAAATGATTCACTGGACAGTAAATATGATTATAACCAATTTCATAGGATTTCACATTCTGAAGAACTTTTCAGTACATTAAAACCGTCTAGGACTGATCGTTTTTACAGTATATGTAAAAATCCTAAATTTTTATATGATAACACCAAGATTGGGTTGCCCGATTTAGTCCATTTTTAATTTTTTTTACTATTACTATAAAAACATCATGTACCAAATTTCAGCTCTCTACATCGAGGTAGTGCCCAAATATATAGTGAAAAACGAAATTTTTGTATGGCAACCCAACGAAAGAGTTGCCCGATTCGGCCCATTTCCGAACTTGAATTTACTTTTTTTTTTAACGCGTGTGCAAAATTTTCAGCCCTTTAAGTGAGCGCGTTCTCGAGTTATTGTGCAGACAGACAGACGGATGGACAAACGGACATGCAAAAATCAAAATAACTTTTAATATTATGCGTGGGTGTCCAATCCATTTTGCTCTACCATCATTATTTCTGTGCGTTACAAATGGAATGACAAACTTAGTATACGCTTTAGATTTCATCTATAGACTAGTGCCAAAGCGGATTGTGAAGGCTAAAAGAAAGAAAATTATATACAGGCAAGAAGTAGCCGGAAAATTTAGTGAAGGTTATAATTAAGAAAAAAAAAACAAAAATTAAACAGGAGATAAAGTAAAATAGTGAAATGCGGCGGGGGAGGGTGTTTAGGGGTGGAGAGTGGTTTTTTGAGATTTTCGGCGAAACGTGACCTCTTAGCGGAAAATATCCTTCACAAAAGTAGTAGATAATAAAAAAATCTAAAGCTTTCATATAAGGCATTTGTCAACATAACCTGAAATTTTCCGAGAAAATCGTGGAAAACCGAATTTTTGGATTTTTATTTCATGCTCTCATAAAAACGATACAATTTACATGAAATTTTATAAAAGTATACCTTTTTTGTATTGAATAAGCATAATTTTTTCTTTAAATCAGAAAAGTTACTAGTTTCCGATCTATATTTAGATTTTTCGAGAAAAAAAAACAAAATCATCCACGGAACTTTTTATTGGTGTTTTTTTCGATTTAAATATTCTATTCGCGGTTATTTTAACCATTGAAATGTCTACTTTAAAATGATCTAAATTATGTTGATGGTTTATTTTTGAAGAAACCGCTTAAAATAGAGAAAACCGTAAAACATTACTTTTCGAATCACGAATTTTTCAATATTTTTTATGATTTTCAATTTCTTATTATTTCTGTTAATAATGGATTAAATTTCAATGACAAAATTTACTTTGATGTAATATTACTAAAGTTGAGTGAATTTAATTAATGAAAGTAGTGGAAACCATACTGAAACTAAATAAATAATAAATTAACAAAAATCTTTTAAGTTGTGGTAGAAAAATTTAGAAAATTGTGATATCGGAAATTCATATTAGAAAGGTACTTGGAATAGGTACTTATAAAAGGTTCAAGCTAGCCTAAAGTGGTCGTTTGGAGGGGGTACAAATAAGATGGCTTCCAAGGAGCAGCCGCACAACACTCATATAGAGTTTATTACCAATTGCAAACTTTGGTTATTTGGGCTGGAAATAATATCTAGGTAGACTCGTGCCCAAATTTATCCCCGGCAGTTCAGACTCAATTTCCGAAAAACTATTAAAAAGCTTTAGCTACCGCTGTGAAAGTTGTTGTAATAACTAGGCACTAGCCATAATGACATAATATTCTGAATTGAATATGATTTTAACATAGCACACTAAAAGCCGTAAACACCAACCAGAATAATCCATATTCACGTGTAATACAAGAAGAAACACCAACCAAGATTACTCAAGATTTAATCCACCGCATTACATCGGTGTAATATTTTATTCGAGATTTGCCGGGGATAAAATTTCTATTCGAGGATTATTCCGAATAGATGACGGGTGAGCTAAATTTGAATTTAAGCGACAATGACAGCAGACAACAAAGAATAACACGTTTCCAAGACAACGATACTTCGGTTGGGGATGTACTGATTTTGAATTTTTTCTCTACGTAAATAATTTTTTTTTTTAATATTATGCACCAAAAGAAAACTTAAAATTAAATTAATTCTCTTCATTATATTGCTTATTCAATATTTTTTTTTAACATAATACTCCTTTATTTCGACATACCGAAAATGTCCGAAAGTAATCCCACATAAGCAAAAAAAACATGGTTTTACACGAGTTGGTGTTTACGTCCAAAGCAAGCGAGGTTATTCTCGGATAGGACTAATCTTTACACAGGAAATAGGATTAATTATCCTCGTTGGTGATTACGGGCCTAAATATCAAATCCAGAAAAACTTGATCAAGTGCATTCATTGTCACATTATATTGGGTTGTTCGGAAAGTAATTTCATTTTTCCCAACAAAGGACTTAATTGTATTTTTTTCACAACCAACTTCATACTTAATCCGCATTGTCATTATATATTTTGAGAGCTGATATAGCAAAGCTTGCTTGTGAAAAAGTTTGTTTGATTCTGCGCAATGGTTTTATTTTTGTGTGTCTTAAGGACAGTTTCACAGTCCAGGCTTACGCCAAAGAGATGGCTTAGACCAAGGCTTAATAAATATTTCAGTCTCACAATCAAGGCTTAAGTGACATCATTGGCTTAACCCAAGCTTAACTTAAGCCCGTCATCTTGAAGGCTTAAGCCTCAGATGTTTCTGTGAAACACATATGAATTAATAATATTCAATATACATTTTGCCTAAATATTAAAGCTTCTGTTATTAAACGAACGTACGTATTTTAAAAGTTATATTTTAAAACTAAATAGAAATTTTCCAAGCGAAGTTATCAGTTTTCAGTGCTGTCAGATAGCTAGTGTCAGTATTATATCTGATGCTTTTAGGAAGAAAGTAAACAGTTTGAGACAAAAATGAGTTATTCATCTAAATTAGAGTATATAATAGGTGAATAAATGCATAATGTAATATCACAAAGTGTGGCCCGTGAAAAAATTATAAGGCGCTCGCATCATTTCGAGAAATGGGATGACGTGATTTTAATTCTCGATTCCAACTGGCGAAACATTTGGGAAAGATGGTTTACGTTGTCGAAACATTCTTCAACAATAATTTTGGATTTGATATCCTCCCAGATAAAAACCACAAGAAACTGTTAAATATAAAGTTCTTCTTCTGTTCACTTAGTTTTTAATCCACAATAGCAATCTTCCTTTAAAAAAATTCACAATTTCATATGAGGCTTAACTAAGCCTCAATTTACATGGAGTAAATGGAGTAGGCTTAAGCTTGGGGATTAAGCCACACCCATGGCTTAGCTGAGCTCTGGGTTAAGCATGGACTGTGAAACCGGGCATTATCAAATATGGAAAGAAAGCAAAATTTTGACTTTTTACTATCGAAAAGGTTTAAGCAAAAAAAAAATTATTCGATGTGTATAGAGTGCCAAAACTGGTTTGAAAAACTTCGTTCCGGTAATTTTGATGTTGAAGATGCAACACGTTCTGGAAGGCCAGTTGAAGCTGATGAAGGCATAAAATCAATGCATTGATTAATAACTCCTGAGATCGTTGAAAGATTGAATTTATCGAATTCGACCGTTCAAGATCATGTGAAACACCTTGGCTTAATTTCATGATCCAAGTTCCCCGTGTTCTTATAGAAATATCCTCCGTCGCAATGCCGTCTGTGATATGCTTCTCAGACGTCAAGGTAATGATCCATTTTTGTAGCGAATCATCACTGGCGACGAGAAATTGATTGTATACTACAATATTAAATGCAACAGATCATGGAGTAATAAAATAAGTAAGAAACGAGTTTTCAAACAAAACTGAGGCCAAGCCGCATGAAAAAGTAGAAAATAAACTTTTCTTCACACACAGAAGTGGACTCAGATTTTTTGATTCGAACATTTCTCTTGAATATTCTTTCTCTTCATGAATCAAATCACTTATTACCTCTGATTGATCATACTGAAATATATCGGTGATTGTCAGCGAATAAAATCTGAGTTCACCTCTGTGTGTGAAGAAAAGTTTATTTTCTACTTTTTCATGCGGCTTGGCCTCAGTTTTGTTTGAAAACTCGTTTTTTACTTATTTTATTTTTTGCCTTTTTCACGTTAACTAAATTGTTATTACGTGCTGCATGGAGATATTTTAAAACAATTTTTAAGTCATGTTTGGTGCCGATCCGAAAACAAAAATTTTTCAAGTATCAAATCGTTGAAGTACTGCAACGGTTTTCTGAAATTCAAATTATGTTTTAAACAGCGCTTTTTAGCTGTATTCCAACTTGATCCCATATAAAATGAATTTTTCCGATTTTCCATGTTTTCCACAGACTATCACTGATTTTTTTTTTTTAAATTTACATGAATTTTCCTCAATTTTTCATGCAAGTTTTCATGATTTTTGAAGAGAAAGTATTGATGCCAGTAGGACGGGAAAAAAACGATTCTGCATAGCATATAAAACTTTTTTGTCGGAAACTTTTCCGGAAAAGTCGGAAAATTCCGGAAATTTTCGAAAAAAATTCCAGAAAAATTGGAAAATTCTGCATTTCTCCTGAAACAGATGTATCACTAATCATATCGATGAAAATTTGTCCGATGATTTTCCCGCTTTTCCGGGTTTTCCACAAAAGCAACTTTATGCAACTCATTTCGCTCTACAACTTTGTCTTAGGTTGCAAAACGCTCAAACGCTTCCTTGGTCTGAAAAACTCCGGAAAAGCGTTTTACATGAATTTTCCTCGATTTTTTCTGCAAGTTTTCACCACTGTCGGAGAGAAAGTAATAATGCCAATTGATTGGGACCTTGATCCTGCATAATTTAGAAAACGTTTTTACTGGAAAATTCCGGAAATGTTTTTCGGAAAAATCGGAAAACTCTGCATTTTTCCTGAAACGGATTTATCACTAATCAAATTTGTACCAAATTTTCAAATGATTTTTCCCGATTTTCCGGGTTTTCCATAGAAATTTCCGGTTCAAATTTTGATAGATTCAATTGTCACGCGACATGAACCTGTGTACCAAATTTCAGCTCGCTGTGATGACGAAAAGTGGGTCTACGAGAGTGTCGAAAATATTAAAAAATAAATATATAGACAAATTCGTGTACGAGTTAAAGGGAATGGCCTCAAAAAAAGATTTGGGTCAGTTTTGGGGCAGTAAAGATAAAAAGTTTTATGAGCGTGGAATCATGCTACTGTAAGAAAGATGGCAAAAGGTATTGGACCAAAATCTATAGAATATATAATTCAATAAAATATTTATTACAATATAAGAAAATCGTCTTTCATTTTCACAAAAAAAAAAAAAAAAAAACGAAATTAGAATAGAATCGTCTCTGGATGGGTGGATACGTTTAACTCAAAAATGTAGACATACATAGTTTGCAACGTATTTACGTTTTTCAAATATGTGGCAATGGCAAGTCAACAAATGGAGCCGGCTTAAGACACAACCTTGAATAGTGAACGTAGAACCAGTGCTGGCAGAAAACGTATAAGTGATGGGATTTAAGAAATGGAGGTCTTAGCATACTCATATGACAGCTACCTTTTCTTATTAAATTTTGACACAGTGCAACTAACGTCAATTCGTCCACTAAAAAGTAAGAAAGTTTCTGACATATTAATAAATTTGACAGAAAGAGGAGAAAGAGATTTTCTTACTTTTCTATACATTAGTGAGTGAAGGATGTCACTTCGCCCATTCTCTCCAAACAAAATGGTGGAACGTTCGGTTCGTACAGAGAATACCTTGTATTCTCTGTATCGTGCCTTTTCCTCCAATGTATATCGATGCATATTACTCTAAAAGCAAACAATTTTTTACTGTCACAAATTTTAAATAAACCGGGTTTGTCTTTTTTATAGAAAATTTTTATAATTTAGGATTTAGGATTCATCTTACGGAATTTCGTTCCCCAATTTTACCCTATAAAGAAACAATAATTACGAACCGACTGGCCGGCATACAGTCAATAAATATGTAGTAG
Source organism: Dioctria linearis (assembly GCA_963930735.1). NCBI lineage: Eukaryota > Metazoa > Arthropoda > Insecta > Diptera > Asilidae > Dioctria > Dioctria linearis. The sequence goes on along the minus strand of OZ005741.1, from coordinate 48,745,196 downwards.
GCACTAGTTCTAGTACGTAAATTATTTAATGAATGCCAATATTCGTTGAAAGAATACCAAAATCCAAAAACCAAAAAAAAAATTCTACTAAAAGCATCTTTTGACAATAGAATTTTCCAAAAAATCAAGACAATTTGTTCAATAGAAGTCAAATGGATCCTATATATGTGTATAGGATGGGATAGGGAAGAAAGAAAAATTAGTTCTAGTAGAGGAAAAAATTTAATTAAAATAAATAAACAACGCACAACACAAAAACACAAACATTTTTAAATTGCAACTAAACTAAATTTTAACTGTCAATAGACGAGAACTCATTAATTTGGATATTTACCTCAGAGCTGTACATCGGACAAATTTCCATTGAGGAAGTCATACAGTTGATTGGCCTAACTTCAGCTACCTTTATACTGGTGCATAGCCTCTTCACATTACTTTCTTCAATGCTGCATTCCTCCGAGACGATGTTGGCCTTACTACTACTAGTGCTAGTCGTGATACTTGTACAGTTGAATGACCCTTCCTTTGCAACAGGTTCAAATTTCTCTAACAACTCACTTATTTTGGTTCCTTTTTGATTTCTGGTGCAACTGTTGTTTCCAACAGAAGCAGCAGCAGCAGCAGCAGCAACAGCAGCCACATTACTTCCGTCCAGGCCATAATTAACTGCAGACGAAAGTACTATATCATCGTTTTCATTAGAAATATGACCAGAATCTTCAGAGCAGTCACTCTGATATTCCTTTTCGCTACGTAGAACATCACTATTGATGCAAAGCATCGAATCTTGATGAATCCGAAGTGGTTGTTGCATAGTTTTTATATTTACCAAAAGTTCAGCAGTTTTCTGGGATGGATGACCCAATATGGGTGGAATAATCTTACAAGATTCGAGCTTTGGAAATTGAACTGTTGATTCAGTCGCATAGAAAATTTTTGGAGTTGATATCCTAAAAAGGCCATCACAAGTGTCTTCTGATGTAGAAGTGGTTGTGAAGGTGCCTACCCTATTATCGTCAGGTTTTTCTTCTTTTTCATCTTCTCTATCGTTGTTGTTGTTGTTGTTATTATTATTATTATTTTTATTTCTATTCACCACGACAAGTGTGTAAGCTTTACTTGGATGTGAATCTTGTGATCTAATTTCCAGACTAGATGTTGATGATATTTTGTCCGCAGGCAAATTATTTATGCAAACATCATCTTTGGGCGTAGCCTGTTTAATTTGAAAGGATGTGATTATATCTCGTTTTTGAGAATTCCTTGATACAAAACTATTTCCTCGATCAGGACATTCAGATGGAAATAATGTTTGTGTAGGTAATTTTGTTACACTTCCGAATGCTTCAACTTTTCGTAAGAGTTCATGACCTTTTTGAAGGCATTTGTTCAAGATGATATCGCTTTTGTGTTTTTTATTTTTATTATTGCAAATAATTTTTGTGACAGCAGCTGTTCGCGATGATTGTGGTGGTGGTGGTGGTGGTGGTTGTTTCAGGATATTTAATGATAGCTCGCTATTAGCACTTTTTAGTTTATTACCTCCTAATGATAATGATGAAGATGGTGTAATTATTGATGAGGACGAATAAGATGTGTTCATTGTTGACACTTTCGTAGAAATTCCAATTTTATGCAAGGAATGTGGAGTAGAAGATGCAGAACTGATAACTGATCGTTTCTTGGGTAATGAAGTATTAGTAAGATTACTTTTGGTTAGATGTGACGAAACCGATAGCGATGATGTTGTCCGAATTAATGATTGCTTTATTTGTGATGACGTTTTCAATGAAACAGCTGCAGAATTCATTTCGTTTAGGTTGCGTACAATTTTATTGACTGTAGTATTTTTTCCACTAGAATTACGTTTCGGAATAGGTAAAACTTTCCCAACTTGTATTACTTTTGATGATAGTGTTGATGATGATTGTGGTGATGATGTTGATGATGATGATGATGATGACAACTTCCCTGAATCCTGTTTAATAGATGCAATCCGATCACAAAAACTATTACTACGTCCAGTAGCTGTAAATTTTTGTGGAAATGTTTTCATAATTGGTATTTTACTGCCTGAATGTGTACGAGTACAAGTGTTATGTTGATTAGTGCAATTATTTTGTCCAGGTGAAAGTTCCCAAACACTTTTTGATTTTGAAAGGTAAACTTTTTGTGATAATATTTTGCCGCCGCCCATATTTAATTTCTGCTGCTTTATATTCTCCAGAGACTCTTTATCATGAGTCTCTGGTTTCGGTGAACATTTCAATTCATTCGAATTTGTAATACTTTTTCCAACAATTTTTAAAATTGGTAGTTTACATTCAAATTTTTCCATTCTTTGACCAGTTTTAGCAAATTCTTCAAAATCTTTTAAATTCCATAAACTTTTTGTCACTTGAAATGCTTTAAAATGTGGAAAATCATCGGATAGAGAAAGATGACCACTTTTCAATTCTGGACAATCTGAAATACTTTTTTTTAGTATACAACGAGACTCGATTATACTACATGTTTTTGATTTCTGTAAAGTTTTATGTCCTCCATTTATATGTTTTTCGGATGGTAGCTTATCAAAATCTTGTGGTGGTGGTGGTGATTTTTCTTTATGAATTTTATTCTTCATTAAAATTTTTTTTGGACTTGATGAAACGCTATTGCATAATTTTGGTGTTGGTGAACTATTTGTCATAATATTTCGTTCATTGAATTCAGTTAGAATTTTATCGAAATTCTTTAAAACAGCCTTTAATTTTGCTTCATCATGTGCAACTTTTTCTAGTTCTTCAAAAATCTCATCCTCAAGGGATAATGTTGAATCGTTGAGGCTCATTCGACATTCTTCATCACTATCATGCAATCCGTTAGGATTTGAAGATATCATAATATTTTCATAATGTGACGACGGTACTGAATTCATTGTCGAACTATAATTGACAAGTTGTTTATCGATTTCATTGACTACTCTCTTTCCAAATTGATTTCGATTTCTTTTAGCTGCACGAGGTGGTGCTGTCGGCCTTTGATGTTCCAAACTGAGTTTATTTTGAGTTGTATTATTTTTATTCAACTTAGCAGTAATCTTAGGAGGTATATCTTCGATTTTGTGACGTATTTTTGTATAAAATTTCTGAACACCTTTTGTTGAAGATGTTGATGATGATGTTGACGCAGTTTTACGCGATTTGGTTGATGAATCCATTGTTTTTTTTCGTTGTTGTTTCCACACTTTTTTTTTATTTTTAACTTGTGTGAATCAAGGAGCTCCAATGTTTACGGAAGATTTATGTAATTCCTTTTTTATTTATACAAAAAAAAAAAAAAACAAAAGATCGGAGTTATATTACAACATTCGTTTTGTTACAACAAAAAACCGGCGCAACACGTAAGCGAACCTTATACTATACGTATATAGACATGCTTTACTCCAACGCGCACGCTTTATGCCGGATAGTTTTACATAGTGTAAAAGATTTTTTATTTTTTATTTTTTTATATATATCAAACTAATCACAAAATACGGGAAAAATTTATTTAATTCAATCCGTGATTTTTCTTAGATCTTAAACAGCATTCCATTTACAATTACTGCGCGATCACTGTAACCATAAAAATCGAATATCACCGTTTAACGGATCAATATTGAATTACGTTCAGAGTCTGATCAGATTATAAAACGATGCCGAACCGTGTATACTCTGATAAGAAGAAAAAATTAAGTCGCGGCGGACGCGCAATTTTAACACTTTTTATCTTCAGGCACTTGCTACGTCCATGAAGTCTTTCGATAAACTAAACTCTCACTCTGAAGCTCTGTACGACTGCGCAGTGCACTAACTAAATAAATCGTTAGTGTTCAGGTATGGTTGGTTTGCTTAGTGGTTGGGCCTCTTCTTTCGTTCAACTGGTCTATTTGGTCGTCGGAGATCTGGTCGGTTAAATTAACGTATGCTTATATGTATGCATATATATAAGAAGGTAGAGGAGATATAGTGATACAACCGTAAGCCTATTACCGTTGAGTATAAAATTACATGTGGGCTCAACATAAGAAGTTTTTTTTTTATCTGGATGGATTTACTGGGATATATATGGGCTATCTTCTATTAAGTGGTAAAATGATGCACTTAGCATTTTACTGAATGGGTTTCAATAAAAAAAAAAAAAATAGAGCAACTAAAATGATTGTATGTCTCTGATCCTATATAAAAATAAAAACTGGCCCGTTGTGTATAGAAGAGATTGAATTTTTAAAGTTTAATCACTTAAATGAGATGCATAATATAGAAAGAAACTCAACGGTATCAAAACTAAAACCGTCATATTAAGTCATTTTATTTGGTTCAAGATTCAAGACTAAACAATTTCTGGATGCTGCTGCTGCTACTGTGCAATAACGACAACTTTGTGAAAATATTTCTTATCAGGCACACAGATGATTGGGATGGCTGGTTTTCTTAGCCTTTGTATCACAAAGTATTAATTAAGAGCTGGTTACATGCATACACTCTCTATTCGAATTATAGTATTGCATGAAAGAAAAAAAAGATAAGCATTCGCAATTCTCTTCTTATATGCTATGTTTACATATGTATATCCTCCCTCCCTGTAACGATTGAGTAAAACCGAGATTCAATTTTATATGGAAGTCAATAACTCTAAACAAACAAAATTATGCTGATTTGACACGCTTGTCAATCAAAATGTGTTGATTTAAGCATTTTTTTTTAATTGGATTTATTGAAATGAAAAATGCTAGGCATAGCATTTTGAAAGTTAACAGAGATATATTGCATATTTCCTATGTGTATTTGATATGTAATTTGAAGCTGAAATATATACATATATATTTTTAAATTTAAATTTTGGTATTGAACAAATGAAATAGTTAAATTAATCAGTCAAAAGCATATATAGCCATGCATGGAAAGGAGCTAAAATATTCAAGTTAAATAACTATCGGTACTAGGCTTAAGCCAAATCGAAAATTGGTTCAAAGTTGCTGATGACACTTCAGCTGATACGATTTAATCGATTTTTTAAGTTAAGTTTTACCAGTTAGGTTTATTTACTAGTTATTTTTATGCATTCAAAAATGGTGGCAAGAAAAAGCGTAGTTATTGAATTAGTTATTATTAAAAATATACACAACGAAGAAAAATGACAAATAAAAACTAAAAATATATACTAGGGGGAGCCGTCAGTGTTGCCCGACGATAATTTAGATACCTAGATGGGTGGGTTGGGGTGCTTAGAGATGCATAATATCTAAGCTATTATCTACTCGATCGCGCGATTCCGTAGGGTTTCACTATGTGCCTTTTGTGTGTGTATGTGCGTGTGTGTGCGTTCGTGCGTGAGCGCGTGTATACATTCATATGTGTGGGAGCGTGTAGCTCTCTACGTCGACGCGTTTTCAGGCAGTGCCCCCAAATATACATATAGTAAAACACGAAGTTTGTGTACAGTAACACAAAAAAAGGGTCGCCCCATTTGACCCATTTGAACTTGTACTTGCAATTTTCATGAAAACGCCGTGTATCTCAGGCAGAGCCCAAATATATACTTAACAAGTAAAAAAGCTAGAATTGGTCTAACACCAATTCTTATGATACCCTAGATGAATGCCCGTATTAAATTTCGTATGGTCACCGATCTATTCAAGTTTGATTTTTGAAGTTGTTTTTCGCATATATTTCTAGAACAGTTCGTCGCACAGAAAAAATGATTATAACCAATTTTATAGGATTTCGTATTCTGCAGAAGTTTTTAGTACAATAAAAATGTCTAGGGCTGATCGTTTTCAAAGTATACGTGAAAAAACTAAATTTTTACATGGCAACACCAAGAAGGAGTTGCCCGATTTAGTCCATTTTTGACATTTTATTTGCTACTGTAGTAAAAACATCATGTACGAAATTTCAGCTCTCTACGTTGACGCGTTCTCAGGCAGTGTCCAAATATATAGCGGAAAACGAAATTTTTATATGGCAACCCCACGAAGGAGTTACTCGATTTGTCTCATTTTCGAACTTAATTTTACTTTTTTTAAAGTCCATGTACAAAATTTCAGCTCTCTAACTATACGCGCTCTCGAGTTATCGTGCGCACAGACGGACGGACGGACGGACGGACATGCAAAAATCAAAATAACTTTTAATATTATGCGAGGGTGCCCAATCCATTTGCTCTACCATCATTATTTCGAGGTGTTACAAACGGAATGACAAATTTAGTATACCCCATAGATTTCATCTAGGGTATAAAAACGGAATTTTTTTAATGCAACCCTACCAAGGGGTTGCCCGATTTGTCCCATTTTGGCACTTAAATTTACATTTCTATTAGAAAGGGCGTGTACAAAATTTGTGTTTTCCACGTCGACGCATTCTCAGGCAATTTCTAAGTATATAGTGAAAAACAAAAGTTTTCTATGGCAACATCAAGAAGCAGTAACCCAATTTAGTCCATTTTTTTGAAATTTTATTTACCATTGCTATGAAAACACCACGTACCAAATTTTTTGTAGGGCAACCCTACAAAGGAGTACCCCGATTGGTCCCATTATTGAACTTATTTTACATTTTTTTAAAAAATTGTACAAAATATCGGCTCTCTACGTCGATGTGAAAACGTACAGTTTTTTATGGCAACACTAAGAAGGGGTTGCCCGATTTTGACCATTATTGTAATTTTATTTACTATTGCTGTGAAAACACCATGTAAATACCAAATTTTAGTTCTCCACGTCGACGCGTTCTCAGGCAGTGCCCAAATATATAGTAAGAAGCGAAATTTTGTGTATGGCAACCCTACGAAGGAGTTGCCTCATTTTTGAACTTAAATTTACATAATTGTTAAAAACGCCATGTAAAAAATTTTAACTCCCCATGCTGATGCGTTCTCGAGCAGTTTCCAAATATGTAGTGAAAAACTAAAGTTTTGTATGGCAGCACCAAAACAGGGTCCCCTGACTTGGTCCATTTTCGCCACGTCGACTCGTTTTCAGACAGTTTCCAAATATATAGTCGAAAACCAAAATTTTATATGTCAACACCAAGAAGGGGTTGCCTAATTTAGTCCATTTTTAAATTTTATTTACTATTGCTGTGAAAACAACACGTAAAAAATTTCAGATCTCTACGTGTACTCGTTGTCAGGCAGCGTTCAAATATATGTATACTAAAAAACGAAATATTTGTATGGCAACTCTACGAAGAAGTTGCCTGATTTAGCCCATTTTTGAATTTGTATTTGCAACTTTTATGAAAACGCCGTGTATAAAATTTCAGTTTTCCACGTCGACGCGTTCTCAGTCAACTTTTTAGAACTCGACAACAGCGCCATCTATCGTGTCCGAAAGTATCATATCTTTCAAGCTGAAGCAAACCAAACACATTCACAAAATTTAATTGAAATCGATTGGGCTCTTACGGAGATTAGCATGTACGAATGCAGTGAAATGGGATTTTTATATATTAAGATAGTTAAAAGTGCAAAAATGACTAAAGGAACTAAAATAAGATGTAACAAAAACATCACTGTGGCCTTGGTATACATTAGTGATGGATCGGTCGCGAACGAATCGGTCGTTTTGACCGGGTCAGTACACTGACTCAAAAGATCTGAGTCATCGTTTGAAAATCATATCGGTCAATCGGTCACATATACCTGGGACAGACTTGCGGTTTCAAATTAAGATATTGATATTGCAATTATGTCTACTTGCAATATTAAAATTTCAGAGACACACTTGCCGTTTACGATACTGAGAGTTACATTTAATTTGTCATTTAATTTGTCATTTGACTTAAGAAAGTTCTCCGCGCACGTACAAAATGCTAGCAGATATTGTGAAATTACTCTATATGGAAAATAAAAACAAAATAGACACTTCAACTCGACAAGTGTCAAATATTAAATGTCAGAAAAAATTGCAGCCAACATTGCAGTATGAAATTCGGTTCTAAAAGGTTCGTGTATTAAATGATTATGGTTTATAACTAGGATCAGATTGCAATAAACTCTCTATACCATGAAATTTTTCGCAATTTCCATATTGAGTTCCAATGTTCAACATACTGAGCGTACACCGAGTATATATAGAGTTGGTTCTCAGTATATAGATATACTTGCGATTTAGTATAAACTGTAATATTGAAATCGCAAGTCTGTCCCGGTATTAGATTCAAGGAGAAAAGAAATTGCTTTTCTTGACTTATTTGTGAAAGTCATATTTTCAACCGATCTTAAATTTTTTATTTATAGGGCTATGTGGGTAGCTAGATTTTTAGCTCTAATAATTTTTCACATTGAAATAAAACATTTGCATCAAGCTCATATTGTATATATTCCAACCACAACTTTGTTTCGGCAGCGTAAGAAAAAACAAAAAGTTGATACTAGGCATCGAGAAAGGTATCCTTTCTGAATTAATTTTAAATTGCTACTAATCCCTCAATTGCCAACACTTTCGCCAAATCGCAGCTTTGGTAACCTCCCTTCCCTGCATATGCACAAGGGTGCAGAGGGATGATGGATAATCTTTATAATTTACAATATTATTATATATTTTCCTGCTCAATCTGCAACGGTCAACTTTGGACTTTAAGTTCGGTCATGCACGCACATACTAAAAGCCAACTAACTCGGATTTGTGTTATAGATTTGTAATTTTCATTTCCTTAGAAGGATTTGTTTTTAGGGAAAAGTTATTCCTATGACGAAAGAATGAAATAAATTGAAACAAATACAGCAGTACTGAAGACTCATTCAATCATTCAGAAAATGCAGCAATTTTTCTTTTGCGTGCTTTGTGCCCCACCGTTAAGCAGTTAAGCAGTTACAAAGGCACAATTTTGATTGTGATTGCTTAGCACGCAGTGATATCAGTCGAGAACGGCTGCAAAATTGATAAACGAAGCGCATTTTTATCCTTGATCGTTAATCTGACATGAACGATTCAATGAGGTAGATAATTTTAGGGTATTACATGATTATTCCCAACTGACTCAAATGACCCGAACGACCAAAACTTTTACATGAGTCACTTATACTAAAAGACTTGTATGACCTGAGACACCAAAATGACCGATTTTGCTCTTCACTAGTATACATAGCTCAGTTGGTAAGCACAGAGACTACCATCTTAAAAATCGTGGGTAGAATCCAACCTCGACACGGTCCTGCGCTTTCCTTCCTACCTATAGTTTCATTTCGACTTTTATAACTTCCCCTCTCTCATATTACCTATACTACCACAGTATCTATCAAAAATACGGAGAATCAATTGTGCGGAGTTTTAAACATTTTATAAAAAATGACAACAACCAAAAACGCTCCCCAAACATATGATTTTTTTTCTAATAAGCAATAGATGGCAGCCTCGTCATTAGATATCTACTGCAGACTACTCACCTAGCATAGACCCTGTTTAGACGGGTCCGAATGCTGCCTTTGCCTCACGGCAACTTTTATTATAAGATGATGGTTGGGGGTAGGAATGGAGCTTGTCAATGAGCTTGTTTAGATGGGTCAGTATGCTGACTGTTGGTAGGATGAAGGTCGGGGACAGGAATGAAGTGCAACTTAAAATTCACAGGCAGCACAGGCAGCTCTTGAGGCAACACATATTTTTAATGAGCATTATGAGTCACGTGATCATTCCAGTTTCAAACATTGCAGTGTGTAGTTGTTACTTTACATGATTTGTCTATGTATTTGTTCCACCGACTGAAGGTAGCAAGTTGACTGATATAATCATGAAGGGCATTTTGAGACACTTCAAAGCGCACCTTATACTGACCTTAAACATGGTCATAGTAAGAATAAAGCATCGATGTCAGAAACTGAAGCAGTACCACGGATGACAGTCATATAGAGAGGTTATGTGGAAGCCCTAATCAAATACGAACGAAAAACACACATCAATCATCACAGCGCAAGTACATAGAATTTTGTGGCCGCCGAGTGTGTACGGTCAAGATTGCTAATGTTGTAGGCATCTCATCTCATCTCATTATTACCCACCAGACATGGAAGAACAGTTGAAACAAAAAACTAAGTCTGGGACACGTACGTCGAAAGAGGCGAAAACAGTTTTTGGATTCAAAAAACTGATGACGACATCAGAGGTGGCAATTATGCAACATTATTGGAGAAATGGCCAAGATTAGCGTGGAAAAGAGTGCTATTTTGCAAAGACAAAGCGCAAAATTACACCCTTAAATTGCATATTCCACCGAATTAATTCGTTTAATAGAAGAATTTTATGCAAAAAAAACAAAAAAGCATAGGTAAATATATTCATAACATTTTCAGTGTAGTTTCACCTTAATAAACAGTTTAATTAGTTCCTTGTAATTTGCAGTGTGGGTATAGTACCTATTCTACACGAAAGAGGACGTACAATATACAATTTATCGATCGCAAATTAGTGACCACAAGCGTAAATGCACTATCATCACACGCTATCGAAGCGAGTACAAGACTAAAAGGAACATTTCAAGTTTACATTGCGATTGCAACGATTAAATCAAAGTGAAATGCACTTTGTGGCTGCACAGAACCGTCCGTCCACCTCGATCATTTGTGGGTAAAACGCACTCACCGTTCACTAGTCAAGTCACCTGTACTGGTCAAGTAACTTCGGCATGTCGAAGACGAGACTATAGGCTATAATATCACGTCGTCGAACATGTTCTTATCGACGAATGCCGATCATTGATCGTGCAGAGCGCACGAACATAAAAAACGTTTTGATTTGCTGGTTGGTTTTGTTGGTGGCGGCAATCTGAGTGAAATTTATCTCAGTTCACAGCTACATACAGAAAAAAAAGATGTGAGTCGAGAAGAAGAAGGCAAAAAAAAAACTTTTTATTAATACACTGTGTGGTGAGTCGATTATTCCAGTGATTGATTGCCTTTGAAATTATTGTCAGATTGATCCGATTTAAAGGCTGCTGTAAGATTTCTCCAGTATTTTGTTTAGTTTAAGAAGAACAGAATATCTGAAGCAGATGATACAAAAAACAATTGATAAGCAATTATGTGTGTAATCAAATCTATCACAGGTTGTATTCGTTCTCTAGAAAACGTCGAGAGCTCTATCAGTTCGTTCGAACTTTAAGTTTGAACATGCCAACAAAATTACAGAATTTTGTTATTTTTGTACCTTTATTTTTTACAAACTTTCACATATGCTTGCACCAATCCTAAAAGCATTGAGTTTACCATTCCGCAGCCATTCTAGACACAAGCTATTTTGAAAACTTCAATTGCCTGCTTACATCCGCGCTTTCATCCTTGAAGAAAAAGAATAAGAAAAAGACACAAAGTGCCGCAAGCATGACAGTCCAGGCGGATAAGTCATCAATTCCATGTGGTCAGGAAGTAGATAATAAAAGAAAATAATAAAACATTCGTTTTGGTTCTTTTTCATGCGATTTTTAAAAAAAAAAAAAATATATATATATATATACATATATATATGTATATGTGTATATGTATATACAGGGTGTTTCGCTATCGGTCCGCATAACTCAAGGGTTTGATAGCTGAGGTGGAGACAACCAAAAAATTATATTGTGAAGGGCGAGGGAGCGGGGACGGTGAGACGCGTCGTTTCGTCGGTAGAGGGCTTAAGATTTTTTAATACTTTTTCTACTTTACACCCTTTCGTTATACAGGGTGTTTCCCACTAGGAGGTCAGTAGAGCGGGAGGTGATAGTACTCACTTAGCCAAACCAAAAATTGTATGGTAGGGGGGGGGGGCATATCAACCGTTTAGGTGATTAAGAAAAAAAGCCAGTATTTCACAAAACACCCTGTATCTTATAAACTACAGGGTTTATGGTCACACTTAAGAGCTCATTGTATGCAGAACTTCATGGCCTTTCCAACGACATTGGGTGTAATGGGTCATATTAAAGAGGAGAGTCTGCAGCTTACAGTTTTTATAAAAAAAAAGTTATGCTAACGACCTTTTTGCAAAAATAATAGAGGTTAAATTAAAAAAAAAAGGTAAATTTTTAGTTTAGACAAATATAATTCATGATTGAAGAGGGGTGTGGCGGTGGTTGAACAGTCGTTGCAAAGGCCATGAAGTTCTGCATACAACGAGCTTTTAAGTGTGACCGTACACCCTGTAGTTTATAAGATACATGGTGTTTTGTGAAATACTGGCTTTTTTTCTTAATCACCCTGTAACACCTAAACGGTTGATATGCCCCCCCTTCTGCCATACAATTTTTGGTTCGTCTAAGTGAGTAATATCACCTTCCGCTCTACTGACCTCCTAGTGGGAAACACCCTGTATACATCCTATCAAAGCTTTCCAATGAATGCCCAATGAGTCGTCCTACCGCCTTCCGTCGGAAGTTTAAAAAGTTTTTAAAAAAAAATCCCGATTTTTACAAATTTTAACGATTTTCCCGCCAAAATGCATGATAACTATACATTTTTTTGACCTCGGAATGTTACCTTTAATTTTTCTAATTTTACGTGGAATTGCATAATAGTAGGCGCGATTACCATCGTCAGTAGCAAAATTAATGAAATTATGAATCATAGAAACGGGAACATCTCAAAAACGGTTCCATTTAGGTAAGTACAAACAGGTAAAAAAATTGTATACCTAGTTATAATGAATTTTGGCGGAACAATAGTTAAAATTTTGAAAAAATTAGGATTTTTTTCCAATTTTTTGACGGAAGGTGACAGGACGGCTTATTGGGCATTCATTGGAAAGATTAGACGGATTGCTATCAACTGAGATGAATCTAACCTTGATAGGGTGTATATAAAAAAAAAAGTTCCAGGGTGGAAAAGTGCAAAGGTACTAAAAATCTTAAACCCCCCCCTACCGCCGAAACGACGCCCCCCCGTCCCCTTCGCCATATAATTTTTTGTTTGTTTCCACCTCAGCTATCAAATATGTGTTGATTGGGTACACCATTCAGCCTTGACCGTACGTTAATCTTCCAGTGGAATTGTGACAACATGAAAGAAACGTCCGCAGAATGTGGCAAACATTTTTTTGTCAATGCACAAACTTTCTGACTGTCAGATATATGCAAAGTTGCTTTTGTTTGGGTCATGGATTATGTACTCAAGTAGCAAATTGTGTACATCTTACATGATTTCTGGGGTCACAAGAATGACTTGATTTTCTTCTCGTGACTCGTCCTTCAGCGAAGTTATTGAACCACCATTTTACAATGGCCAAGAATTGTGATTCATCATGAAATAATATTTTTAGTTCTTAAAGCACTGTTGTCACTGGAGTCAAAGTTTGTTCTAGTACAGATTCGAGTTCCTTAGGCTCCGAGTACCAGCACTCCTATACTCGGAGCCTTAAATATCGATCCCCATATTCACTTTTTTATAGTATTTTTCTCTTTTTTTTCGAACTGAGATTTTTCCTACTCTAACTCATTAGGGTTATGTTCGTTTGCCTCAGCTTATTACCAACAATTTGGATACCTTAGGAGGGAGGGGGGGTCTAGTAGAGAACACCGGCGGGGGAGCTTGCAATACTGCATGTTGCATATCAAATGAAAGGTCTTGCCAAGTACTATCGGGTGGCATACTTTTTTCCCGATCCAGAAAACTTTTTCGGGAAGTTTTAACAGCCCAAAAACCCATTTTCATACACATGGGTCACATAGGCTCCAATTACTACATTTCACATATATTTTTGCAGTTCTTTCTTTCACGGCCATTAGTGTTCTGAACATTTTCCTCATAGGAAGTCATTTTCAACAACGCACCAATCCCGCACAATCACGAGAAGTAGAAAAGTCCACTTTTTCACACAAGAAAGTCGCTCAAGCTACATCCGATCGCACCGCTTAATTGAAATAAACATTTTTGATAAAATATGTTCAAGAGTATCATAATGCATCGTTTAAGACATCTCTCATGTCTGTTCATTTCCGGCCTAAACTTGTATGAAAAGTAGGCAATCCTCTTTAATCTTTGATTTTTAAAGAGTTCACATTTGAATTGCTTTAATGTCTCTTCAATTCAAAGATGGTTTTCTAGATTTCAAAGAATTAATTTTTTATTTTTTTTAGGAAAACCAGTTTTTTCCTAAGCTCTAAACTGAAGAAAAATGGAATGCATATAGTGTCATCCCATAATACTCAATCTGATCTTCCTTTAATAATCGATCTGATATTTGTCACCATTGTTTGCATTATCTTCATGGAACATATCGATTCCAACGCTATCATTTTGTTGAACATCATCATTATCGGAGTCCTCCCTGTTCATTTTATGTGATGTCCATGGCAGCCAAGCACTCTTCACTGCATTAAATACAGTCTAAGTCTATCTCTGCACATTTTAAAATAAAAGTAGTGACAAAAGTCGAAATGATATCTTTAATACAACCACATTTCTCAGATTAAACATTCTGGTCCTTCGAGCCGGATTTGAGGATTAATTCAATTTACGCGGATAAATCATCCGACATGTTTAGTAAGGAAATAGGGAAATAGTATCGCGTTACATTGATCATACAAATTATACCTGGAAATCAGCGTATCCACAAGAGCTATGTAGATACATTGAACCATTTACCAACGGTAATGATTAAATAATTACAAATTTTTATAAAATTTTTCATTTAAATTAGAAAGTTTCAACACAATTTTTATAAACCGAGAATATAATATATATTGTCGAGACATTCATTTGAATAATTGTTGTCAACTAAATTATATACGCACACATATTCAACTATATAACAAAACTTTCCTCTTCTACTATACGTGAAGAGCTAATCAAAAATTCTATCCATCTTACTGGATCAACAACCATCTTTACATATCAATTGCCTCATTTTACAATTTATTCCACTCCTTCTAAATGCAATCAATTTAATGCGATAAAAGCTTGTTGAAAAGGATTTAAACGATTTCATTTTACAAATGGTCTATAGTTTACCTGACCGTTTCTTGCTTTCGATCGATTAATAATTCTACTACAAGATCTTTGAATTTCAAGAAAGATTCCCACTGATGTCGTCGTTAGTGTAGTGTCAGTTAGCAGGTAATGTTAGAAATTCGAAGCACGTAACAAAGATGTATTTCCTTTCTTGCAATATTTCATTCTTCAGGCAATTTATTTTTACTTTCTTTTAAAAAAACAAAAAAACAAAACAAATTGAGTAAAATCCCCAACAACAACAGCAACATTCTTCTCCATCGATGTGCAATAAAGAGTATGTAGTATGTATATGCCAACATCCGTCGCCGCCATCATCATCATCATCATCAGATCAATCTCAGAAATTTATTCTTCGATATATGCCTATTACGTTTCGATCATGCCGTAGACAGGTGTCTCATTAAAAACTTGTTCTAAGGTGGCTATGCATGTTCCACTTTTACATATAGCATTTCGTCTGGTTAAGATAAAGGAATTCGCGCTTTTGTTTGATTAAGAGCGGAAGCTTATGACAAAATGAAAAGAGATTTGTTTTCTTTACACACATTTCAGAGAAATTATTTTCAGACACCTTGTTGGTGCGCCTTATGACTTAGCGCGAAGAGGAAAACGCTTTCACCTATTTTAACCTTTGCGGTGTGTGTGGATTATTGACAATTTCTTTGAATATTTACCCTGTGCAAAAGTCATAAAAACACACCTGTCTATTTTATAATACACACAAACTCTTGTTGGACTCTGCAGGTGTTTTCTTCAGATTTAATTTCTTCTTTAAAGTCTTGAAGATGCTTAATTATAATTAAAAGAGTTACGTAAGTTTTTGTAATTCATAAATTTATGCATATGCGCCCCTGGGTAATTTTATATTACGAATAGATTTTTTACCGAAAAATGTTATCAAATAGTTTGAATTTTTTTTTTATTTTGACGCATAATTAAATGTTATGCCTCTGCCTCTGAATAGTGCAAGAGTCTGAGTTGATAATTTGAAAGCTCTTCTAAACGCTCTGCTTATAATTAAATCGCTAAGCATATAGGCTGACCCAAAATGGACGTATACGTTGATTAAATTACTTACGTAAGGCTAATACGCTCTTTGAATTAAACAGACGTAGTCGAAATAAAGGGCTAACCACAATGTGCATATGCTAGCATATGCAAAAACACGAGCAATTGCTTTTCATAATAACAACCCACAATAGGAATAAGAAGCCGTTCGTCAAGTTTTAATTCCTTTCGTCAACTTCTGTCTATACGCTCGCGATCGTACTTTGCATAAGCAAATTTGACAGTTTGTGTAAATGCTATACAAATGTTAGTGATGCATAAGGAAGCATTCGTGATATTTTCAAGGCTTGCATATGCAATGTTATGCACATTGTGGTTTAGGCATAACATTTAACGTCGATAAGGCAATTTTCGTTAAGTTCAACAGTCAAATTGCCGTAAGGCTCGCTAGTTACGTACAAACGCAAGGTATATAGTTAAAGACGTGGAATTCCCCATTAAAATTTTGATACATTGCAGCTGATAGTCTGTGACGTAATTCTGGGACTAATTTATATACATTTTAATAGGAAAAATAGAGAGAGGAGAGAGAGTATTGTGTTCTCTGTATCGTGCTTTTCTATACATTTTCACGATATTTCGTCACTAATGGAGGAACGTGGTTCATAATGGGAATAGCTTGTATTCTATATACCTTGGTATGGACGCATCTTTTTATGTCTATTTTGGTTTATCATTTTACGTAAGCATCAAGCGTACTTCCGTCCATACACGTTAAAAGCTGAAATTTAAAAATTTAAATGGAAGAAAAAAATTGGTTTTGTAATTTAATAGAAGTTGTAAGAAAGGAAAAATTCTTTACGAAAAAAAAAAAATCAAGTTTTTTCAATAAAGTAGAGAAGCAGAAAATCTGGGAGAGCGTTCCTGCAAAAGTGGGGAAAACGAGTAAATGTTTCAATATTAATGAAATCGATAACACTATTATTATTTTATTTTATTATGCTTCCTCTTTTTTTTTACTCTTATCAATTTCTTATATTTTTTATATTTTTTGTATAAAATGTCCATAAAAGGAACACATCTTCAATTAAATCAACTTCCATTTGTTAATTTTTTTGCTTTTTTCACTTTTTATACCCCAGATGAAATCTATAAGCTAAACGTAGTTTGTTATTCCGTCTGTAACGCCTAGAAATAGTTATGGTAGAGAGCTGGCTCAAACCGGAGGTTAATGATGTCACTATATATATTCCTGATTACAGGGTTGTGCGCAATGATAGGATTGGACGTCGAGGTGGTGGGGTGGCTATTTTTATAAAACATTTTCTAAGTTACAAGGTAATTATCTCTTCTGAGTATAAGGTGAATGAAGTGGAATATATTTTTTGCGAATTAAATTCAAATAATGTAAATTGTTTGATTGGGGTTGTTTATAAACCACCTAACTGCCTCTCACTTAACTCACTCAGCAATGACTTAATGTGTATTGCTCATTAATACCAACATATTATTATTGGAGGGGATTTTAACTTGAATTTTCTCGCGCCATCTTATCTCGCCAACTCCTTCCAAGTTGTATTGGACGCACTCGATTTTCACAAATTAATCAGCATCCAACTTACTTTGCGTGCAGTGTACCCTCTCTTTTAGATCTTTTTATTACTGCCGATATTTCAAGAGTTTTGTTTTTTCAACAGATTTCAATACCTGGCTTATCTGATCATGATATGATAATGTTTACTTATTACTTCCAATTTGAAAGGGCCAGTTTACCCACATCATACTCATACTACAATTACAATGAAGTTTATATTAATGCTCTCTACAATGATGCAGAATCAATTGAATGGAATTGTGTATCCCTCATGCTATGTGTAAATGACCAAGTCAATTTTCTTAACTCTGCTCTTCATACTCTCTATTGATAGGCATGTTCCTTTAGTTACTAGGACCATAGTAAATCCACAATGTCCTTGGTTTTCATCACATATTCGCAAACTTATATCAATTAGAGATTTTGCTTATGCCAAGTGGAAGAGATATAAATTAATAGCATTTCTTCAAGAATACCGCACTTTTCGAAATCGAACAACTTTAGCAATAAGAAATGCTAAAAGACAATACTACGCTTCCAAGCTAAATATCAATCTTTCTACCAAGGTCCTTTGGAATAATTTGAGGAAGTGTGGAATTGCTAGATCAAGTAAAAATGAGTGCACCCTTGATCCACATTCTTTAAATGTTCAATTTACATCAGCTAGAGCAGACAATGATATCAATGAGTCGGATCCTGACAATTTCAGCACTGATCATGAATCTAATTTTGATTTTTACCGAGTTACTACAAGTGATGTGTCGACAGTAATGTGTAGTATTACTTCTAATGCGACAGGAGTAGGATGTCTGAATCCCAGATTTATTAGATTATGCTCGGATTATATTGTTCAACATCTTGCTCACATCTGTAATACATGTTTTTCTACCATGACTTTCCCAGCTGCTTGGAAATTTTCCAAAATTATACCGGTTCCCAAGAAATCCGTTGGAGGTAGTGTTGAGTATCGTCCTATTAGTATACTACATTTTCTTTCGAAAATTGTAGAAAAAGTCATGTACCTTCAAATCTCACAATTTTTACATTTAAATAAGTCTCTACATGACTGTCAATCGGGTTTTAGGAATGGTCATGGGTGTACTACCGCTCTGCTCAAAGTGAGTGATGATGTTGCTCGTGCTATTGACAAGGGCGACTTAACAGTTCTAGTTTTTCTCGACTTTTCAAAAGCATTTGATTCGGTTAACCACTATCTGCTTTGCTACAAACTTAGAAGGCTTTTCGGATTTTCTTCTCAAGCAGTTAAATTGATTTATAATTATCTCAGTAATAGGTCCCAAGCAGTACTAGTAAATAGATGCCAGTCCTCATTTCTTCCTGTCTTAACCGGTGTGCCACAAGGATCGATACTCGGACCCCTACTATTTTCAATTTTTATCAATGATATTTTTTCTCAAGTTAATCATAGCAAAATGCATCTATACGCTGATGATGCACAATTATACCTCTCTAGACCCCTTGGCCTTATTGAGAATGCTACTACTACTGTATTAATGAAGATCTTCAATCAATTCACTTGTGGTCCGTATCTAATATGCTAAAGCTGAACCCAGCAAAATCCAAATGTTTGGTCATAAATCGCACAAAACTCGACACAGAAGGATTTCCTCAAATTATGATTAATAACACTGTTATTCCTCTTGTACACACTGTCAGGAACCTTGGAATAATTTTCAATTGTTTATTTACGTGAGATGACCACATCAACAATATTGTTAGTAAAATTTATGGTGGTTTACGTGCGCTATGGATATCTAGTGATTTTACACCGGTTTCAATAAGGTTACTGATGGTACGTCTAGTTTTAATACCGGTATTTACTTACGGCTGTGAGATCTTTGGCAAACTCGATTACGATAATTCCCGTAAACTTGAGATTGCCTTTAACTCTGTGGTTAGGTATGTGTATGGCCTTCGAAGATATGATCTTGTCTCTCCGTTCTCGGATTCAATTTTGGGTTGTGGCCTATTTACGTATTTCAAATTTCGTTCGCTGGTATTTTTGGCGAAGATAATAAAAAATCATATTCCGTTATATCTATACGAAAAACTCCAATTTGCAAGATTAAGTAGGACACTGAATCTCATTGTACCAAGATCACAATTTTTAGTAACAAGACGCCTGTTCTTCAACCATTCTATTACAAACTGGAACAACTTATCTGTTTCTGTTAAAAATTTGATCCAGTTCCATTCATTGAGCATAATAAATAGAAGCATTTTCAAGGCATTAACGCCTAGTAGTTAAAACAAATGTAGTGTACTAATTGTTTACTCCATCTCTATTCTTTCTTAATTATTAATTCTTCTTTTGGTAATATTAGTAATTTTGTTATGTAATCACTTCTTAATATTTAGTATTACGCATTAATAATTTAATTAAATACTTAAATATGTTATTCTTTTTCTAATTCTCTAATTCTCTAATTTTTGTAATTTATTCTGGTTTGTGCACATTAATAAGAAATTTTATCTTACGTGTACAATTGTTGCAAATAAATTGAATTTGAATTTGAAAATGGATTGGACACGCACACATAATATTAAGTTTTTTTTTATTTTGCATGTCCGTCCGTGTGCGCGATAACTCGAGAGCGCGTGTACATAGAGAGCTGAAATTTTGTACACGGACTTTAAAAAAAAACAGGAAAATTTAGTTCGAAAATGAGACAAATCGGGCAATTTCCTTGTGGGGTTGCCATACAAAAATTTCGTTTTCCACTATATATTTGGACACTGCCTGAGAACGGGTTGATATAGAGAGCTGAAATTTGGTACATAGTTTTTTCATAGTAATAGCAAATAAAATTTCAAATATAGAATAAATCGGGCAACCCTTTCTTGGTGTTGCCAAATAAAAATTTAGGTCTTTTACGGATACTATGAAAACGATCAGTCCTAGACATTTGTATTGTACTAAAAACTTCTTCAGAATATGAAATCCTATAAAATTGGTTATATTCATTCTTTCTGTCCGACGAACTGCTCTAGAAATACATAAAAATCAAAATTGCTCAAATTGGTGTTCATACGAAATTTCACACAGGCATTCATCTCTAGGGTATCATAAGACCAATTCCAATTCTGATGGACATGGTAAAATACAACCACAAAAAAAATTAATTATTTTTCCAAATTCTAAAATAAAATCGAAAAGCTTAGTCAGTCATCATCAAGATCAATGTAAACCTCTTAAAGTTTACACTTAATCCTTCTATTTATAACTTTTCTTTGCAAAATTATTTTAGAAACAAAAAAAACTTTTGTGTGAAGGTTAATATTCCCGAATAATTTATAAATCATGAATTAATGGATTTATTTCCATTTTACATCGCATTAACGCGCACTGTTCGCACTCTCCAAAAACGTAAGAAATTAGAAACACAGGCATTAAAAGAAAAAAAAAAAAACAAAAATTCAACTAAGATATCGCGGCAAACTTACACAAAATAGCAAAATTAATCCCATGGAAAACAACCAATCACCCCCGCAGATCATTAAAAATAAACAAAAAAGAGCTCAGCCGCCACCACTATTATCACGATCAAGGAACTACGAGAGTCCCACGCGAGAAGAATCGCCCGCGCAGAAGGCGGAGGAATTCAATAAATTACCACCAATAAAATATAAACAAGATGCGAATAGAATGATACGAGCCGAACTAAACACGAACGGGAGTGCGATTATCTTTTTTTTTTTTTAGTGAACAATGGGAAAAAAACTTTATTGTGAACTTGACCTTAAATTGCAAGCGAAACGAATCTTAGTTGCGTTTATTGCGGATAGAGCCTTATATACTATCAATGTGCAGCGAGGTAATCAGCGTACAAGATCAAGTTTATCTGCTGCGGGGTACATGATAGGTTACCTGTAGGGCTCCGATTGTTTAGATCATGTGAGAATAGGTGGCTGAGGCGGCGGTGGCGGTAGATAGACGATAAGTTTTCATATAATGCACGTGTTATTATGGAAGAATTGTTTTTCAGCACAGCAGCAGCAGCAGCAGCCGAGAAACTGATCCAGCAGCAGTAGCCAGCAGTAGCAATGTATATTTGATGCCATTCCCATTTTGAAATTGACGTGTAACAACTTGGCGTTCGAGCTGCACCGCAATAAAAAGCAGACGTCCTGGATTCATACTTGCAGCTTGCTGACATTTAATTGAGCAAGATTTCCAATCAAATACAAAAGGACATACAGATGCTATTATTTAACTGGTATAGTCTACGAGCGTATAATTATCCTTGCGTCAAATATATTTTGTTTTGCGCATGTTACAGTGAAAATGGTAATTTTCTGAAAATGCATCGCGCATGCGAATTACGCCTACCTTATTTATCTTGGATTGTTTTCATTGTAAAAATTGCACGGCACTGCAGCAGTTTTTTTTTTTTTTTGCACTCTTGACTATTGTAGAAAAATAGACTTATACCAGAGCTGCATGCAGATTGGCCCATAAGAAGCATAGTTGAAACTTTTATAATTTTTCACGAGAAATTTCTTCTTCGCTAATAGAGGTAGGTAGAGGTATGGGAAAAATTGTCAGTCTGGCGAGGTTATTGCACAATTGCTAGAGTTGAATTTTAAAGAATTTTGTTGGAAGCAAATCAAGGTGAAGTGGCGTGTGTTGTTCAATGACTGCGTGTGAAAGTTGAAGATATATAAATCTATCGCGTTTACGGATTTACGGTTGTCATTAAGAAGTTATTCATTTTAATGATGTTCGTTGACACTGATTCAAGAAATCATTGTCACTTTTAAATGACGTTTTAATGTTGTATTAATGATGTTAATATGAATGATTTTACTTTACTATCTATGATGCCGACAATATAGGCTTGGCGGGAAAGGAAAAAGCGGATACAAATATTTGGATGTGTATATGAGTTGAAAACATACGATAATGTAGTCATAGAATAGCGATGAAGGGTTATTTTATGGAATTTCTGAACATGATTAAGATTTGAAGAAGAAGAAGAAGACATTTTTTTTTTTTTAGAAAATAGGTAAGTCTCCCGTCATTTAATCCCTTCACTACCCATCCTGTTGTAGTAAATAGAAGTAATGCTGCAAAAAGATCTCTTTTATTTCAGGAACCTCAAAAGGAAAGGAGATGCTGCTGTAAAGAAATTCTTCCCGGGGTTTGAAGGACCAACTATGGGAACTAATGTGACGGCCCAGGAAAACAAAAAGTTCGAGCAAGCGAGAGGGAGACAGCTTATACGTTTTTTTTAATACGAATCTCTTAAATTTTGTTAGGCGTTTAGCAGTAATCATTGCCCTTTTAGAGGATTTAAACGTTACATAAACATTAACTGGAATGCAGTTTTGATTATTTCAATATTTATCGTACTAAAAGTTGTAAATGGGAGCGCGAAATTAGTTATCAGTAGTTCAAAAATAGCTTTCCCTTCCTCTCGTGGCGCCTCGCTTACTTTGGAAAATCGAGTTCTTTTATATTTTTAATCACCAATCAGATAAGCGCGATACTACATTCCAGGTCTCCACTAAAGAATAATAGATAAATAAAAGCCTGTTTAAAGAGAAAAGTTTTAAAATGAGCGCCAACCTTCGAAATGTCTTGCATGTACTATTCGGAACGCCACCCGAAAATACTAAATCGATGAATGCGATGAATTATAGTTCAGTGACCCTTTTTTGGTCGAATCTTGCCGAATGGGGACGAAAGTTAAAAGAGGACGTCAGCCCTTCTCTCTCTACCCGGCAAGTCGTAGATAAGAACGGTGGTCGATTCAAGAAAGGTCCGGACCACTGACTTATAACAATGGACTGAGCGTATTGTCATTTTCCTATAGGAAAGCATGGCACAAGTTTTATAGTTCTCTCTTTCGCCCTATGGCAGAGTTGGAGCTACCAACACAAAATATTGCATGCAGGAACATTTGCTTATGCCATTTGATGTTTTCATATTGGTAACAGATGTAATCACTGCAGAAGGAGTAAGGTAAAGATAGTGTTTACCATGCTCCGTCTCTCTTGCCCATAAGCAGGATTCAGTTAGGAATAACTTTTGAAAATTAAAGTCGGAATGAGTTTAATTCCTTATAAGCAATTAAAATATCACTTGGACACAAGAAAATATATTTTTTTAATTTAATTCGATTTTCGGATGTAAAATTTCATCTGATTGGTTGAGTTTTACATGTTTTTATGTAATCGTTTTAAAGGGTGCTCTAACGGTTGTATACAGAAACACAATATTTTTTGTGCCACATGAAATAGCAAATCGCTCAGTCCATTGTTATAAGTCAGTGGTCCGGACAAGTAAAGAAAAAAAAGGAGGAATTGAATGGAAAGTAATTCTGATCTGGTTAACGAACAGAAAGGCTAAATTGAGCAGGACGAGAAAAAAATTGGTCTTGTGGAATCAGGAGAAGAAATAATGAAGGGGATTTGGAAGTAGCCGTAGTTGAAAAAGGAAATGGAGTAACGGAGAACAAGATTAAATAGCGGTCGTTCCAAAGGAGCGGAGGTCACACGGTCGAACGTTAAGTACCTTGATTTGTCCTAAATTATTATTATTATTTGAAATTGAAATTGAAGTTTGAAGTGTTTAAATATAAACATATTTAGGATTATTAAGTTAAATAAAGTCTGATTGATTTTCCGGGGTGTCGCCTCTCGCGGTTCCATACAGGAATAGTAGTAATCAGAATATATAATTTTGTTCGAAGAAATAGTGCTCCTTAGCATGATCTACTGTGATCTTAGTTTGTAGCCTAAAGGCGTGAAATAAATGTTTTGTGACCGAATTTGTTATGATTAGAATTACTGGTTACCGTAATTGGTGTTGAATTCCTTTCCTCATTCTACCGTTTATGACTAGCGGTTCGTTTTCGGTTTGCCAACGCGAGTTTCGTGGTTTCGCTCAGTGAGCTCTCAGGAAAAAAAATCACGTGGCGCCCAACTTAGATCTCCACATTGAACCTACGCCATCTCCACTAAGCTGCCGAAACAGAAAAAGGGGCGGAAGCCCAGATTGTGTTTTGTTACAAAAAAAACCGCGTAACAATGTAATGAAAGGTGTTTTGAGTGAAAAAAGGGTGTCTATTATGTAATAATGATTTATTTTAATTGTAATTTATTTAAATCTCTAGAGTCTTGAAGTGGCGTACCTCAAAATAATCATTTAGGCCCGTTGCTCTTTATTCTATTTATTGACGACATTGTCTCTAGTGTGAGGTACTGTAAGGTCTTGATTTATGCTGACAATGTTCAGCTTTTCGTTCAGATTAAATCTGTTAAGGATTGTGAACAGGTACTGAGTGGCATTAAAAATTTTTACGATTGATGCAAAAGCAATAATTTGATACTCCATATCGACAAATGTGAGGTTATGATTTTCCATAAGAATCAGACACTAATCACTTATGATTATGAGTTCTCGGATTACTCGATTCATCGTGTGGAATCAATCTATGACTTGGGTGTCAAATGTGACCACAGATTGAATTTTATCTCCCATATAAAAAAAAAAAAAAAATACAGAGCTATCCTCCTTTCCACCACTCTCTCCATCTCTCTAGTCTGACTAATTTTTTTTTTTTTTTTTTATAAGAACTATTTGGGCATCTTCACAGACATCCAAGGGCTGGTATTAGTGAACAGCACTTCTCCTATTCAACAATTCTTTTCTTTTTTAGTCACTAGTTATCATTGTAACATAGTAATCAGTTTACACATCATACTATTGTAACATTCTCAGGTGCAAAATTCTTTATTAATTTCTTGAACTTGTGCACTTGCTCTGTATTTTTTATTTCCTCGTAATTCATTGTATATGGGTACAGCTGTGAGTTTTTGACTCTTGAGTTTTCTGTCTGTTCTAGCGTACGATAATGTTGGCGTAATCGTGTGCCGTAGTTATGTATTTCACCATGCTCTATTAGGTTTATGTTCGACTTTATCTTCTTTTTTCTTATATTATATATCATTTTAGATTTTTTCACATAAATTAGTTGTTTTAAACTCAGAAAATTTGTCGATTCATACAGCTCATGCGTTGGTACGAGTCTATGTAAATTAAATATGGACTTTATTGCTTTGTTTAATAGCCTATGCACCAGGTTAATAAGTGATTGCTACATTGTGACCAGTTAATTATATTGTAAGTAATTATTTGTAGTATAAATGCATTGTAGACTAATATTTTCGTCTGACGATTAAAAAAGTCTCTTCTCCTCATGATTCCTATAAGAGGTGCAACTTTTTTCCTCATATATGTTATGTCTTGTTTCCAAGTCAGTTTATCGTCCATTATCATTCCCAGATATTTTATTGAGTCCACTCCTTTAATTGGTTCACGTTCCACTTGCAGTCCAATGTCCAGATTTTGCTTGCCTCTCTGTTGGAAAACCATGAAGCTTGTTTTCGATGTATTTATTGTAAGTTTATTTCCATATAGCCATCTTGTGTACCGTATTAAGTCCTCATTTATTACCCTCTGTAAGTCATCGCCATCCTTCCCACTATACAGGAGCAGGGTATCGTCAGCATATATGTAGTATTCCGCGACCAGTCCAGACTCCATTCAATTTTGGATGTACAGAGAATAAAGGAGCGGACCTAGAATTGATCCCTACAGGTCTCCAGCACTCATCACTATAGCTGTTTCCCACTTTCGTACAACACTGCCTTGCTTGCAGATAATTACTTAGTAACTGGTTTGCTTTTCCTCTAATTCCCAATTCGGCTAATATATCTATTAATACGGTATGATCCACAGTATCGAATGCCTTCTTCAAGTCGACAAATACTCCAATAACATAATTACATGCATCGAGTTCTTTATTAATGAACTCCATTACATCAGACATAATAGCCGTCGTGTTGCTATGCTTTTGGAGTCCATATTGCTTTTTATCAAATCCACTATTACTTTGAATAAATGCTGTAAGCTGATTTGGAAGTAGTCTCTCATATATTTTACTGAACACATTGAGGAGCGCTATGGGTCGGTAGTTGTTTGGGTCTTTTCTATCTCCTTCTTTGAAGACATGTAGATTTCAAACAGGCTGGAAACTCCGCCTTTTCGGGACAATTATTTATTATTCTCGTTAAACGTTCAATAATTATATCTTTGAAATTCCTTACGTCTTTTACTCTTATTCCGTCTAATCCTGGTGCTGTGTCCTCTCTCAACTGAGTATAAACTACATGGTATCAAAGAGTAGTTTTCTATGCTGGGTTTTATAAAATGTTTGTCCCGAGAGTTTTCGAATCTTACCATAAGATTGCGTTTGTACATTTGCTTTGTGAGACCACTTCTTGAATACGCTAACCAGGTCTGGTCTCCATTTTACAGTACACACATCGACCGTATCGAGTCTGTCCAGCGAAACTTCTTACGATTTGCTCTCAGGCACCTACCCTGGAATAATTCATCTTCGATGGTATGAGGATCGCTTGAAGTTTTTAAATATGCACTCGCTTGAGAAACGTCGAATGGTTTCTGATGTAACTTTTGTGCATCAACTCTTAAACGGGAATATTGATTCGCCGTTTTTACTTAACAAAATCTCTTTCCGTGATAGAAGGCTACCTCTGTTGCATGTTAACTCCTCAAAGTCTAACTTTAGCATCACTTTATAATTCTCACCATTTAAGGAACCTTTAATTGAACTTGGTAAAGTATTATAAAAAATTTTACGACCTATAGTACTTGCGTGTCTTTGTGATAAGCTTTTTTGGCATCTTGTTCCAACGAAAGGGGCAATTAGCCTGCTTTCCCGTCTGATATGATGCTATTGAGAGCAATTCAAAATTTGCCAAATTTATATGCATGCATTTGAGTAGAGTGTATGTGTAGATTTGTCGAACATTCATTACTTCAAATTGGGAAAAAGCCAGAGTAGTAGAACAGTATTTTGATTTTTTTAAACAAGCTTTATTTATCTTGCTGTGCAAATTATTTAAAGGTGTAATAACTGCCGAATAAGTTGCGCCCCTTAATTAGAATTAAGTATATTACATAAAATTCTTACTTTATTCAGCGTCTTTCTTAGTTTTGTACATAGATATATTATATGTTTATCCCAATTGAGCCTGCGATCAATTGTGATTCCTAGGTAGTTATAAGCAGTTACTATCTCTGCCGGTCTTCCACTAATTTGGATAACATAATGTGTTTTCAAACGTTTTATTTGTAAAATAGTCTTGTCTAAGTTTAGTTTGAGTTTATGGCGTCTTAGCTAGGAAGAAATTAAGCGCAGGCAGCGGTTAGCGAAGAGAGAGATTTGTGACTAGTCCTTGCTTTTGAATACTTATGGCTACTGTGTCATCAGCAAAACACACAATATGACCATGAATGCTGTTTTGTTCCAATTGACATAGACCGTTTATGTAAATTAAGAACAAAATGGGGCTTAATACCGTACCCTGTGGTTCACCAGATGTTATTGCACTCTAGATAAGATAACAGTCTACTTTTAATGCATTTCTCAAGCAGTTTTGAAATGTTGGATAACACTGATTATTGGTCTGTAATTGTGAGGATTACTTCGATCTCCTGTTTTGTGCACTGGTATTATCACAGCTCACTTAAGTTTAGCTAGAAAGGCTTTTTGCGACAAAGCAAGATTGAAAATATAACAAAGAGGTGACACAATATATTCTGAAACTTTTCTCAACATATCACTTGTGTAACCATCTTGTCCAGCTGCTGTATTGTTCTTTAAGGTCTTCAACCGGTATATTACTTTACTTTCGGTAATAGGTAATGACCCAAAATTGTCGAATTCTCTGAGGTATCATCTTCAACTGTAGTTGATATTTGTGCCCATATGGCCATGAAATGGTTGTCTAGCAATTATTGCAATTATTATTATTATTATTTGTATAAAGGACAAATTACGCGATAGATAGTTAGAAAGTTCGACAAAGTTGTGCATTTAGGTGCACCGAGTAGGTAAAAAAATCTCATTGAGTATTGGGAATACCGCTGATGAGCTCCGTGGCGGGAGCGAAAACGTTTCGGAATAGCCAAATAGACGCATACACGGTTTGAAACGTAGATCTTGTCGGTTTCTCGCGAAATATTATATATCGATGTACATATGTATGTTACCTGTAATGGGTCGAGCAACGAAGCTGCCCAGAAAAAAATGCACCCGCGATGGTGGAAAGTAGTGCACCACCAGCTCGCGCGACGTTTACATGCTGTATATATTTATATATATACAATATGGGGATAGGCTGAGCACTACTAAACACAAAAAAACTAATAACTATTTAACGGCTACAATTAGCACATAGGGTGTAATAGGTCAAATTAAAGATGCGAGTCTACAGTTTACAGTTTTTATAAAAAAAAAGTTATGTTAACGACCTTTTTGCAAAAATAATAGAGGTCAAAGTAAAAAAAAAACTAAGAAAATCAGACAACATTAGACAACCATAACTCTTGAGAGAAGAGGGGTACGAGCTCTTAACTGTGACCGTACGCCATGTACTTTTTAAGCTACAGGGTGTGCAAAACTAGCTTTTTTTCTTTATCATTCTGTAACTGCTTAACGGTTTATATGCCCTCCCCCATGCCATACAATTTTTTATTTTTTTAGGTGAGTATTATCACCTCCTGGTGTATTGATCTCTTGCGGAAACACTATTTATAGTAGTTACTTCATCATAAATCTCTAATATAAATCCAAAAACATCCGTACTAAAAGGCCGCTGTCGGCTTTTGCGTAATACATTCTTATTGAAATTAAGCCTTACAAATCAAGTATTACTATAGTTACCACGGGAAGAATAACCAATTTTAATATCTCGACAAAATATTATTTAGGTCTATTATTTCAATAATTTCCGCCTCTACGCACTCATTATGTATAACAATTAAAAATATTTATGCATATCACAAATAGAAAGTACTACCTATGCGCATATTAAATTCGAATTGTTGTTAGCAATGCGTGTATGTACGTACGGAGGCAAGTTTCTATACTTTATAATTTAGGCCACTGTTAAAATTGTCTGTTATTAAAATTGAAAATAATTTGACCCTCAAATTAAAATACAAGTCCTAAAAATAGAAATCAGAAGGTAAACAGACAAAGTAGGTACGCATTCCTTAGCATAGCCATTCCAATTCCAGACAATGAAATATCATAACGAAGAAAGGCTAATGTCGCCAAAACGAAGGCGACGACGGCGTCCAAATCTATAACGATTTCACTAGCGATAAAGTTTTCGTATAAAAATTCCATTAAATTTTTTTTTAATTTTTATTTATGATTATATTATTTCTCTGATTGGATATCAATTGTAGAAAACTGCGTTACGCGCCATTATTACGTGCCCGAGAGACTATAGATGCCTACACGTCTTTTTGTTTTTGCCTAATTACACAGAAGCGGTGAGGTAACTTACTGTTGCTTTAGTTCCTATTGAATTTTAAAAACTATAGGTACTGCCAACACATTGCGTTGCGTTCGGTGTATAGGGCATGCTAATTGATGCTTGGTTTCTTGGCTAGTGTCCATAATTTGCAAGAAATCAGTGCGTCGCCACATCGGCCGGACTAAAGTGTGCTGTGTTGTATTCTGTCATTGACAAGAAAACTTGAAAATATACGCATAAATCATCGCGTCACGAATAATGCCATCAACCGGCCAACATACATTGAACGGTGGGTTGAACTCGACAAACACCGATTAATGAATTTTGTAACATTTAAAGTCAACGAACTTTGTAGGAAAGTTAACGTTTGATTTTTATGTTTTTAGGTTAAATTTATTATGAAAGGGAGATTTTTTGATAGGAATATGTTTTTTCTTTTCTTTTTTTTTGTCATTGCGTTTTAGGTAAACGAATGTCCCCGAAGGTCTTTGAATAATTGAAAATAAATTTATTTCGGAAAGTAATCGTCATTTACATCGATTCTATTATGTTGCCAAAGCTCTAGAAATGTATGAATCCCATTTTTGGCAAATTCATGGTTTTTATTAACCAGAAATTATTCATGGATGGCCGAAATTGTAGAATCTCGGCGGGTAGAGATGATGTGAGATATGAACCATCTTTTCTGCCTTGCCATTTAAGAGAATTGGCAAAATTTCATCTGAACTCTGAGCGTTGAAAACTGAGAAGACTGAAGATGATTGTTCGCCTTCTAGAAAAACACAAAATCAGTATAGGTGAAAAGTCACGTAAATAAGGTGGGTTGACGGTGGACTCGGTATTCTTAATCCGAAAGTTTTTGTAATGATCATTGTGAAACTAGGGACCCTTTATTTAATTATTTAAATTCATCGAATAATTGATTATACTACATAATATATTATTAAGTAAGTTATTATAGCGTTAAGCTAAGATGGTTTCACCCTTGTTATAGCTTCTTTATTTATATATTTTATTTTTTATAATACATTAATTAAGATTAATTATCAATTAATAATCAATGAAAATTAATAAAAACATTTTAAGATGCATGGAGCATTCGCAACAAATAAGAAAATTGAATTAAAGAAAAATATTCATAAGAAGAAGCACATGGTTTTATAAGTCTTGAAATTTATAAATAACTGAAAAAATATTTTGTACTTTTTAGTAGGGCCTTATGTAACTCAAAATTATTTTATTTTTAAAATTTTTTTCTTTGACCTGAACTGTTGCAAAAGTATAAAACAACGAAAATTTTCAATAAAAAATTTAAATAACTAGTGAAATTTGGTTTTCTTGAAACTTGGCACAAATGCATGGTTTCGATGAAACTAAATCAATTTTTGACTCACTTAAACTTTTTTTTTTTTTAACTTGGCACACATATGTGTAGTTCCGATAGTCATACAACAATATTTTCAGGTTAAAACATATGGTTATATTTGCAATTTCTAAATTTTACTCAATTCAGCTTATAGGTTACATATAATTTTGCTATCGATTGCATGAGTTCATCTTGTTTAAAAGTAAAATAAACAAAAAGATTAAATTAAAAATTAAAACAAATCAACAATTTTCTTTAAACTTGGCAAAAGTGCGTATAGGTTGGATAACAAAAAAAATATTTTCAGGACGAAGCAGGTACTGAGTTAATTTTCTTGAAACTTGGTACAAATGCGCAGTTGCGATAAAACTATAAATAATTTTTTGACCCGAAAATGTGGTATTGTTATCAGAACAAAATTTGTGTGCCAAGTTTCAAGAAAAATAGATCTTGCAATTTTTAAGTCATGCTAATTGATCCAGGGGAAGTGGCTCAAATTGGGTTCAAGTTTTCCGGTGGCCTTTACTATATGCACTTCCTTTGACTTAATAGTTATTATATTGTCATCAAAACTAAGCATGCATGCCAAATTTCCAAATGAAATAAAAAAATAAATAAAATAATTGATTTGATAATTCTAAATATTTAGCCAGTACAAAATATAAAGGAAAATTGTATTTGGTATATAAAATCATATGCGAACTCAACAGATTGCAAAAGAAGCAAATGAAAAGAAGTGGGTGGGTGGATGTCTCATTACTCTGAAACTAACCCGGGAATGGATTACACGAGTCAGTAAAACTGACACTGACACAGACTCGTGTGAACTACTACTGACTAATAAGTAAATTGTCGAAGGTAAAATTAAAATGGCGGAAACTGGAAATAAAAGGTAAACGCTAGTAGAAATTTGTGTTTATATCTGTAATCTTCTCTCTTTTTAGGGGAATATATGACTGAAAAGAGTTTAATATGCATTGTAATCTTTATTTTTTAGAGAAAATGATGGAAATGAAGAAAACATTAGCAATGCATACAGAAGTCGAATGTCTTCACCCTTTGACGACATTTTTAAACCGAACTTACTAGTCAGTTGATCGAACGCAAAGAGTGTGTAGTCAATAAGATTGAAAAGGTGTGTACTGACCGTGAATTCTACTGACTCGTGTAATCGTGGGAGTGGAATGGGGGTGGGGTTAAGAGAAAGTTTTCGTATTCTGCAAACTGTGTTTTAGACATTGCATTTCCGACTAACTAGTTTTCGACAGGATTTAACAATTGAAAACATGATACTCGTTTTGTTGATTGAAATCAGAAGAACAGAAACAATTAAAAACTCTTAATTTCGAAATATTATGTCATATGGGAGATTTGATTTGAAATTATGAACGAAGTAAGTTGAATATTGGTCTTGCGTTGCATTGTAAGTCTAATTAAATTAAAGTCTGAAAGTCAGTAAATATTAAATATTCCGTCCATATCGTTTTTACTCTGGACATTACTTATTATGATTAGCTAAGATTGATTTTTATAAATGATTCGTTATAATACTGGACAGCCAATTGAATTAT
The DNA here is from genome assembly GCA_963930735.1 of Dioctria linearis. Lineage (NCBI taxonomy): Eukaryota > Metazoa > Arthropoda > Insecta > Diptera > Asilidae > Dioctria > Dioctria linearis. The sequence continues at coordinate 48,712,324 of OZ005741.1, read as the reverse complement.
TTTTAAAATATATTCCTCAATATGGACATTTGGAAGATGACTTAAAAATTTCGCCGTTTTGAAATTATTTTCGGAATACAACATAAATATTATAGACTCCAGATGGCTATGGAATAATCGCAGAGCAAAATATTTGAATATTACAAAGGATTTTAATCGAAGACTATAAATTCTCAGCATCCTATATTCCATGTGCAGGAAGATTTTAATTTGATAGAAAGAGCGTAGTTTTCCAATGAATTTTCCGATACACGTGAAGATTATTAAATAAATCAGTGAATTTGATAAAAGATGGCACTTAAATCGCAAGAGAACTTTTATTTTTGACATTTGTCATCTTATTTTTAGTAATAAACCCAAAGCTTCAAGTAGATATGTCAAATAGACAATTTTTCTTTGTATTATGCATCGATTCCACATTGATTTGACAGAGAAACGGCCATATTTCTCCAAGACAGTGCATCAGCTCTAGAGTCATCGAATTGAGCTACGAACTAATCTACATCCGTTATATCCTCCAGATTTGCTACCACCTATTTCGCGGAGTTCGAGAAATCGTATTTTTAAAAGGCTTGAAAAATGTGAAAAGCAAAGTGGATCGAAAGGGAAACTATGTGAAAAAAATACATAGATCGAAATTTGGCGAAATTTTTTTTTTTTTTTTATTTCAAAGGAACTGACTATAATCAAACAGTCTTCATAGTTACCTCAGACTAATCGTAATACAGATAAAGTATGAGCAATTGCTGCTATGTAGTCTTTCATTTTTTATACAGCCGATTGCTTCAGCGATCGTAATTTAAAAATGAAAAAAATGTGATGTGATGTGATGTGATGTGATGTGTGTGTGTGTGTGTGTGTGTGTGTGTGTGTGTGTGTGTGTGTGTGTGTGTGTGTGTGTGTGTGTGTGTGTGTGTGTGTGTGTGTGTGTGTGTGTGTGTGTGGACACATTCATATGTGTGCGAGAGTGTTGCTCTCTACGACACCGCGTTCTCAAGCAATGACCAACTATTTAGTAAAACACGAAAATTTTGAATGGCAACCCTACGAAGCAGTTGCCCGATTGGTCTCATTTTCGAACTTAAATTTCTCTTTTCTTAAAAAAGGCCTATGTTCAACATTTCAAGGTTTCTACGTCGACGCGATAGGCAGTGTCCAAATATATAATGAAAAACTAAAGTTTTGTATAGCAACACCAAGAAAGGGTTGCCCGATTTGCTCCACTTTTGAACCTGTGTTTGCAATTTTTATGAAAACAACGTGTACAAAATATGAGCTTTTCACCTCGACGCATTGTCAGACAGCTTCCAAGTATATAGTGAAACATCAATGTTTGTATGGCAACACCAAGAAGGGGTAACCCACTGACATGTATATAAATGGACTGCTTGTTGAACCAAAAATGCATGAAAGCAAATGGTACCACTTTCATATTCCTGTCTCTTTCCATGAGAGCATACTTTCCCACTGAACTGTAACGATTAGGAACGAGAAATTGCTTGTAAAAATCCTTGTAAAAAACACTTCCTTCGACTCATAATTAAAATTTAACGATACAAATAGTCCCAAATACTTTTGTGGTAAATTCAGTAAATCCTACTCATATGCATATACGTAAATTCCCAAATAATTTAAATATATCGCCAGTTTACGACAGTTGGTAGCATTGACAGTGAGAGCATACTTTCTGAAATCAAAATTGGTCCCACATGAAACAGGAGATCAAGCAGTCCATTTATATACATATATGGCAGTGTGGTAGCCCGATTTAGTTCATTTTTTAAATTTTATTAACCATTGCTATGGAAACACCACTACCCAATTTTTTGTATGGCAACCGTACGAAGGAGTTGCCCAATTGGTCCCATATTGGAACTTAATTTACACTTTTTTAAAAAATGCCCGTGTACAAAATTTCAGCTCTCTACTTCGAAGCAGTGTTCAAATACAATAGTGAAAAACTAAAGTTTTGTATGGCAACATCAAGAAGGGGTCGCTTGATTCCGACCATTTTTATAATTTTATTTACTATTGCTATGAAAACACCATGTACCAAATTTTAGTTCTCCACGTCTCTACCCGTTCCCAGACAGTGCCTAAATATATATGTAGTTAAAGAAGAAATTTTTATATGGCAACCCTACGAAATAGTGGCCCGATTTGTCCCATTTTTGAGCATTAATTAACGTTTTTTTTTTAAAAACGCCGTGCATACAATTTGAGCTATCCACGTCGACGCGTTCACTTATAGCATTAAAAGACCTTTTTTTTTATATAAAATTTCATTATTTGGGAACTAACCTTAACCGTCTTGCAAATTTTCGACTTAGTATTCACGTTTTAACGTTAAAACAATTATAATTTCGAGAAATTCCAATTATTTAATGTAATTTGATTTATAATTCTTAAAAATCAAGGAAATCAAAGGAAGAATACATATTTTTGTTTAATAAGAGAACTTCTTTATATAAAGTAGATATAAGGTATCAACTATACAGGGTGTTTCCCCTTAGGAGGTCCATAGAGCGGGAGGTGATAGTACTCACCTAGACGAACCAAAAATTGTATGGCAGGGGGGGGGGGGCAATATCAACCGTTTAGGAGTTACAAGGTGATTCATAAAAAAGCTTGGTTTTCACAAAACACCCTGTATCTTAAAAACTACAAGGCGTATGGTAACGCTCACTGTATGCAGAACTTCATGGCCTTTCCAACGACAGCTCAACCAGCCCCGTACCCCTCTCCCCTCAGAAGTTATGGTTATCTAAACTAAAAATTTCGGATTTTCTTTCCTTTTTTTTTAATTTAACCTCTATTATTTTTGCAAAATGGTAGTTAACATAACCTTTTTTTATAAAAACTGTAAACTGTAGACTCTCCTCTTTAATATGACCTATTACACCCAATGTGTTATCTGAAGCCCTTTAAGAGTTATTAGCTCAAAACCTATTCTCAAACCTATTTTCAAACCTATTCTCAACGATAATTTGTTCCCTTAGCACGTCATTTTAAAAAATATTGTCTTTTTTCGGTGTGACCTGAATAGGTTATGAGTTAATAACTGTTTAACGGCTACAGTTAACACATAAGGTGTAATAGGTCAACTTAAAGAGGAGAGCCTACGGTTTATAGTTTTTAAAAAAAAAAGTTATGTTAACCACCTTTTTTCAAAAATAATAGGGGTTAAATTAAAAAAAAGGGTAAGAAAATCCGAAATTTTTAGTTTAGATAACCATAAATCATGATTGGATAGGGGTGTGGAGGTGGTTGAGCAGTCGTTGGAAAGGCCATGAAGTTCTGCATACAATAAGCTCTTAAGTGTGACCATACGCCCTGTAGTTTTTAAGATACAGGGTGTTTTGTGAAAACCTAGCTTTTTTTATGAATCACCCTGTAACTCCTAAACGGTTGATATTGCCCCCCCCATACAATTTTTGGTTCGTCTAGGTGAGTACTATCACCTCCCGCTCTATGGACCTCCTAAGGGGAAACACCCTGTATATTTGCCAAATTTATCCATCCCTTATAGAAACACCCTGTCGTATATAATGTACATTTTGATATAAACAACAAAATAATTAAAAAACTTCAATTTAAGCATATTAAAATTAAATTTAACATAAAAATCATTCATTTAAGAATTGCCTTAAATTTCCCATGTAAAAAGAAAACAATGAAAAATTCTCAAGATAATTTTATATTTCCATGGAATTGCAACTTTTCAAATTACATAATCATCACTAAACGATTTCCATATCAACACAAAAAAAAAAAAAAAGTTTCCTATAATGAATCAACTGCAACCTGTCGGGCGCATTCCTAAGTTGTTTTCATATTTTTCATATCCACTTCCATTTTGCGCGATCCCATCCCAACCAATTTCACCAGAATTTTTCCAAACATGCAAACAAAAATGTCAGACTTGGTCTGGTCTTTCTGTCCGTGCGTCCGTTCAATATTCACACGCGCGCGAAACATGAAATTATTGCTTCATTTGAGGAAGACTTTTCCTCTGCAAGACAAATAAATAAACCACAATCTCGGAAGAGACCAGTAAAATTATCATATTTTATGTCCAGCTTTGGTTTTTATTTTTTATTTTTTTTTCGTGTAAACTTCATTTGAATTTAAAAATTCCATCCATTTTCGTTTTAACGAAAAAGTGATTGGCCTCCAGGCAATGATGATGTTGTCGTTGTCGTTCAGAAGCCGAAATAATCGAAACCAATCGACAAGGGAAAGTGATTAATGTTGACAGCGACAACTTCAAAAGTGACTTTGTTCAGGTGAATAACTTCTCGTACGGCCCATTTTAATGACATGTCGAGAGTATGCGGTAAATTTTGGAGTGGTCTTAATTGCCAATTACTGCACCTATAGTTTTGCAATCTATTCTTGTGCAAATTAGTAAACAAAACATGCATTTTTTTCTACCCACCAATTGAACTCGCTGAGATAAATAAATATAAAGGTGCGTGGTGGGTGGGTATTTGATATCATTCATGTCGAAAAACTAATCGAGAGGAAAGTATAGATGACGAACGACGACGACGACGACGTGTAATCATTGGAATTCAAGTACCCGAAATTAATGCCCGTTTCAAAATTAGCAGACACTTTTACCGCCGCCTTTCACTAATACATGTGCTAAAGCACTGCGCCGCCGATTAATTCAGACTGAAAACTTTACAAAAATAAAAACAAAACAGTTTTTTTTACTTTCCCCTGAAAATTGTTTTTGCCTTTGAAAATTTTCTACTTGGTAATTCATGCATGCACACACACATACATACATATATAAAAATTATAATCGAAGAGAGTGCGTCTGCGCGTGAGGTTGATGAAATTGATGGTTTTGCCCCCCCCCCCCCCCCCCCCCCCTAAGGTGTCGGTGATTATTTCTCTGATTTTACGGATTCTGTGGTTGCTAGTGGATAGTTATCAGAACTCATATGCTCAATTAATTTCACTTTTTCTTTACATACATCTGCTGATAAAATAAAAGCAGTAAAAAAAAACTCTCTGCATTGAATTTAATGGAACAGTGTTAATTAACTAGAATTAATTAATGTCGTTAAAATCGTTATGTGTTTTAATTATCAATTTAATTAATGGTGCAAGGGCAAACATTTTTTTTCTCAACTCTTTTAAATTCCATAAATTGTTTCTTGACGACAAATGCTGTAATTGTCATTTACAATTTTAGGTGAAATATTAACATAGCAATGATGTTTGAGTGAAAATCTTGTTGCTTGCAGGTTGACTTCGAACTCCTACCTTAAAATGTTTAGATGGAAATATGTAGGTAGATACTCTATAGAAAAAACTGAGCAAGCAAGTAGCCAATGAATGAACTCAATTAGCAAAGCTTTGTTTCAATCAAACCTCTTCAGAATTAACAGTTATTTCGATTTATGTCGGTTAATATGTAGATGGATACTTAGGGCATTTCATAAAGAACATTTTCTATCTTATCGTACTCTCTTAACATCGTTGATAATTTATTCGGAAGTCTGCCTGGCTTCCAGTAATAGAGCGCACTGCGGGATGGCCGCGAAGGCTTAAAAAAAATCAATTGAAAAACGTGATATCATAATGGCTAATTTTTGGTGTGGCAGCAAAGAATTATATTATAAGAGGCGGCAGACTGCAACAAAGATGCGCGAAAATGTGTATAACTAAAATCATACCATTAAGGTTAGAGCAACACAATAAATACTTTCAGAAAGTCATCAAAGTGCTATACAGGATGTCCTGTGAGTGGTGTGAAACCAGAAGGCTATGGATAGGTCATGCTTAGACGAGTAAAACATGAAAATCATAAACCGATTTTCAAAATTCTTTTTGCTAAATTCATTTTGAGTTTTTTTATTGTTCCGCACCCAAAGGGTAACAACGGGAACCCTGTTAATAAGACTTGGCTGTCACCGTCGTCCGTCACCAGGTTGTATCTCATGAATCGTAATAGGTAGACAGTTGAAATTTTCACAGAGTTTGTATTTCTATTGTCGCTATAACAGAAAATAATAAAAATGAAATAAAATTAAAAATTAAACAGGGGTCCCCATACAAGAAACGTGATTTTTTCGGCGTTTTTTTTCTCGTTTTATTCTCATTCTTTATTATTATCATTAGTAGGCATTTTTGTTTTCCAAATGACAGCATTATTATTATTTTTTCACATGACGCCTACTCTCATTTGAAAAAATAAATAAAAAGTAAATAGTGTTAAATTTCGTACGATGCTACGGAATCCATCGTGCGCGTGTCCGACTCGCACTTGGCCGGTTATTTATGATTTTTTGAAACTATTACGAGATTCGTACAGCAGCGAGTTACAGAGTAGTAACCCACCACATATATTATTATAAAAAAAAATTGTTTTTCGAGACTGGGGATATGTATTTTATATTCCAATATCTATGTAGAATATTCGTATAAAATCTCATCGAAATCGAATGATAAATTCAATGTTAAAAGATCATTCATACAAATGGGAAAAAGTTTCTCGTTTCCCGAATTTGGGTGTTCTAGGGATGTTCCAATTTGCAAAATTCCTTTTGCTAGTTTTTTTTGTGATTTCTTTCTAGTTTTTTTAGCATATTTTCCCTCCCTTTCTGATTAAGTTGCGAAATTTAATTTTTGACAGCTAAAATTCTGTCTAAAAAATTCATTTCGAAATGTTTTTCTAAAACTTTTCGATTGATCCATTTTTTTTTTGTTTTTTTTTATGGATGCGCTTTTACTAAGAGTTTATCTGACAAAATTTCCGGAAGATCGGATGTCATTTACCACCTATTTAAAAAAAATTATATCTATAAAACTTTTGCATACCCACTTTTCGCTATCTGCCGGCGATCTTTAAAAAAGCACGAAAATGACACTTACAGAATTAGCAATCTATATACCTCCTCTGTGGTTGGCTTTTAACCCGGATGAATTTGGCGCTTTCGTTCAAATTCTGTTACAATTTAACAGCGACAACTCCCGCGAAAATTTGCAAATTTGAGCATTTTGCAAGGGATACGTCTACAAAACCCTGGGCACCCTTAAATTATGCATTATTTCGGTTTCGCAGGGTCATCTGGAGCTATCAATTGCGTCACTTTAATTTCAAGCCCTACTTATACTGTGAATTTGGACGATGATGACGAGTAGAGACCCTGTCCGTAAGACCAATTTTTACGATACTCTAGCTAGATGGATGCCTGTATTTAATTTTATATGGACACCTATCTGTGCAATGTTTATTCTTATAGTGGTCTTTTGCATCGATTTCTAGAACGGTTCGTCGGACAATTTTTTTAGAATTTTATATTCTGAAGAGCTTTTCAGTGCCTACAATTAAAAACGTCTAGAACTGATATTTTTGACATTACATACGTAAAAAACCTCAATTTTTGTATGGCATCACCAAGCAGGGGTGTACAAAATTTCAGCTCTCTACGTTGACACGTTCTAAAGCAGTGTCCAAATTATATAGTACAAAACGAAATTTTTGTATGGAAAACCCAGGGAGAGATTATCCGATTTGTCACATTTACGAACTTAAACCTACAATTTTATAAAAGCCATGGTCTTAATTTCAGCTCTCTAAGTAAACGTGCTCTCAAGCTATAGAGTGGACGAACGACAAAATAATTTTTAATATTAGACGTGGGTGGAATTACAAACTTAGTATACCAATGAGATTTCATCTAGGGCATAAACACCGCATACTAAAAGCTGAGTAGATACGTAGTATACGTGACAGTAAGGAGTACTGGGTTCGAGCCAAGGAAATTCGCGGTACTTTATGAAGATTGTACAGCATAAATTTATTGTGCTCTGGAAATTAGACTTTTTCATATTTCAGATATGAAAATAAGAGTATCTGAAATTTGAATATCTAAAGAATAGAATTTTTCAGAGCCCTTCTTCCAAGTGCCAGAAAGAAATAAGGATGGATGCATGGGTCCAACCAAACTATATTCACTGTGCATAGCCGAACTTCATCTATATCAAATACTTTATTGAATGATTGAAATCGATGAAGAAATCAACAAGATATTTAAAAAGAGGATTCTTCAACAATGATGCCAATATTTAATTACGAAATCTATCTATGTTAACATTATTGTCGAAGAGTTTTTAATTATATGTTTTCGCGAGACTGGCTGTAATTAACATTATCGTTTTAAAATGTTTTATTGAAAAGGGCTTCTTGTTTACACAATCTACGCTAGCTGTTTTTATCGATGTAGAAGAAGCTACCTTTTAAATAAGTTCACTGAAATGCATGGAGTGAACCGGTTCCTAAAACACTGGATCGCACACATGTTGAACATGTTTGCCGAGCGCATTAATCCATTTAAAACAGATTTATGCCTCTTTAGTAAGAAAAGGAACATTCCCAGATTGAACCTGAACCTCTATCGGCTTCACACGTTTGGAACTGAAGGATAGGGTAAAATATCTAGGTATCATATTTAATAAAAAAAATTAAGCTGGAACCACACCTCGAGGACAGAGCGAATAAAGCTCTTCGAGCCTTCGCGATGTGCCGCAGGTCCATAGGCAAAAAGTGGGAACTTCAACCACGGATGATCCTATGGATCTACACCAGCGTCATCCGACCCATGCTAACCTAAGGTCCTGTGGTGTGGTGGAAGGTAATGGAGTTCGCCAATCATCGCAAGATATTGAAGAAGATTCAAAGATTGATAAGACAGGGAGAGCGATCACCTCCTCGAGACTATGCTGAGGAGCAACTTTAAATCGAAAATTCCAGATAGGGTAGAATGAGAATCACATTTCGTACTTTAACCATTGACAAATCCTATTATATATACAGTCAGCTTCAAATCGGAGGAGAGCACGAGTAATTTTTTTTTTGCGAGGAGCCTCACATGAAAATTGCATACACCTTGAAAGCCATGTAACGGTTTTCCAGGCGGAAATCAAGGTCATTCTTGAAGCGAGAACTTACTCGTCTTGGTGCAATCTTGGATGTATCCTCCTGCACAATTGGGATCGCACCAAAAAACCTTGCCTCTACTATCTCGGTTTGGCCACCGACTGCCAACACAGTCGCCTTTGGATGGATGACCCTTCAGATAGAACTACAAAGGAGCTGTGGGGCTTACCCAACCCAAATAAAACGAAAAAACTACTGGAGCTAAGCAAGTCAACCCTGAGAATTCGACATAGTGTCAATTCTCATTGGACTCTCTCTTTTCAGGGGTCACCTGCATAGAACTGGGTTTCTTGATGATCCGGTATGCAGAGGATGCGGAGAGGGATCCGAAGAGGTAACTCATTTTCTTTCTGACTGTCCGGATCTCTTAGGAAAAACGTTACAGATTTTTTGGCTCACACCTTCTGGAAGAAATGCATAAAGCCAGAAAGGAGGGTTGAGGGCCAATTTTGAATTTTGTTAGAGCGTTCGGTTGGAACTTATTGAGTAATTGCTCATAAGTCTGGAGGGTGAACAATGGGCCTTGTTGTGGCCTAGTGCCAGGGACCCATTTCGGATCCAAGCCTCGTTTCAATCCAATCCAATCTATAAAATATTTTAGAATACTGACGAAGATTTCCGAAATGAAATAATTATGAAATCTATGCTCAGAACTCAATTCCAATAAATATTATACAGGGTGTCTCAGAACGACCCGACTATTTCCAGAATGAACGAGACGCAAATAAAGCTGGGTGGGGAGGTGAGAGTGGCGTCTCTTACAAGATCTGTCTTTACATTTTTAGTTGCCACCATGCCTTACACGGGAGAGCAACGCTCGTTTTGCGTGCGGGCGTATTTCGAGAACGATCGATCGCTCATTCGCGTTCGTCGGCTATTTCGACTACATTATGGATTGCGCAATATTAGAGAAACCCCAAGTAACCCCACTGCTCTCGCTTGGATTCAGGCATTTAACGATACTGGAAACACAATAGGCGAGATTCATCATGGTCGTCGAAGAACAGCAAGAACCCCTGGAAACATCGAGTTGGTTGCGAATTCTGTAAGTCGACAGCCCCGTGTTAGCATTAAGAAGCGAGAATCACAATTAAGGCTATCTAGAGCGACGATTCACCGCATAATGCGATGCGATTTAAAGCTTAAGCCCTACAAAATTCAGATTGTGCAGGCTTTGAACGAAAATGATTATGTTTTAAGACTTAATTACGTGTACGTAATGTTAGAGAGATTCGGCGATTTTGACAACATTTTCTTTAGCGACGAGGCCCATTTTCATTTGAATGGTTATGTGAATCGTCAAATTTGCTGATTTTGTTCAGAGAGCAATTCAACAACGTTACAACAACGCCCTTTACACGGCCCCAAAGTTACAGTTTGGACCGCAATGTCGGCAAAGTGCGCATTATTGGACCTTACTTTTTTGAAGACCATAGAGGTAGAGCGATTACGGTGAATTCGGCGCGCTATATCGAAATGATACGGATTTTTTTTTTTGTCCAAAACTTCAAGAATGTGAGCATTATAATTCCTTCTCATGGTTCCAGCAGGATGGAGCCACGACACATACCACTAACAACTTGTTGGCAGCACTGCACGAATTGTTCCCCGAAAAGGTGATTTCACGAAGATGTGACATTGAGTGGCCACCACGGAGCCCTGATTTAAGCCCACTTGATTTTTTCCTGGGGGGTTAACTTAAGAGTACCTACTGTTTATGACAATAATCCACTCAGTTTGGCAGATTTAAGAAAAAATATTGTAGAAAAGATAAAGTTGAATTCGCAACAGCTTCTTCAAAAAGTATTCGATAATGTCGGCAAAAGGTTTGAAGAGTGTCCTCAAAGAAACGGCCGTCATTTAACCAATGTAACATTTAAAAAGTAAAATTTCGTTCACTGTGTACATGTTGGTATCTATAAATAAACATTTAAAATAAGTTCCTTTTTTTTGTAATCGTTTGAAATAGTTGGATCGTTTTGAGACACCCTGTAGTTTCTTCACTTTGAAGATAGCCATTAAACAGGTATTGATTCTGAAAACGGAGACCCATGAAAAGCCATCTGAAGTGCTCAAACACTTTCACTGGATTTCTTAAAAACTCTTAAAATCCTATCTTATATAATTATTAATTTCTCTTAGGTATAGTTTACATTGCACAAATATCAGTGCGACACTTGTTACCAACTAGTGTTTCGAAATAAATACTTAAAGCGAGAGTCAGATTGCAAATTTGCGTGCGTTGACATGTATTATATCGAATATATATGTTTGTTATAATATATTGAGTGTTATATAACCACCGCACGCGACCCTCCAAACACACAATTTGGGCGAATTTCCACTTTTCACAGCAAATGAGTTCAATTTAATCTCAAATTTAGGTAAAAGTTACTTGGAAGATATTTTTCTGTTGTCGGCTTTGTTTTAGTGATTTGTTTTTATTTCCCAAAACAAACATGAAATTTAATAAAAAGTTGATTAAGGTTTAAGTTCTGAGTATGGGTGAACGAAATCGCATGGTAGTCTCCATAATTACTCTTATTCCACCCAGTTAGAAATGATTTGCAGCCAACTTGAATGTATAAAGGGGCTCGAACGCTTTCATATACAATTTTTTTCTTATGTTGCATTGTCGATTGTACCACCTTTATGCCAGTGGCAGGCACATTTATGTACTTATTAATGAAAACCAACATCTGTATAGCTGGCCAAATTTATTGAGATCCACCCGCATTGTCTGCCGGACATATATAGATGATAACAGTAATATTTTCGTCATACTGCACAGAAAATTGTGTTAAACTTTAGCAAAATTATTGCCGTGTATACTCCTGCCAAATGGTTGGTTCATAATCAAATAATTATGTAAAAGTTTAGAAGAAACGTGTGCCTAATTTTATGATAGCAATTAATTTTGCGTTTAAATTGCAAAACAAATCCATCGAAATTATGCCATCCAAATTTATACTTTTCACTTCTTTTATGGAATTCAGTTTAGTGGAGTGAATTTAGTATGCATGAGCGAACAGTTCTTGTACTTCTTTTGCAAATCCACAGCTAAGTTGGAGACAATCAAAACGCAACTGTTTAGTTTTATTGAATCGTTTACTCTAAAAAGAAAGTAATTGAATTAATTTGTGGCAACTAGACAAATTCAGTTGTGTGAAGTTGTAGTGAATGTTTGTGCCCATTAGGCTATGTGTTGACATTCACTCGATGCGGGTTCATTGTCACTGCAAAGCTTACGAAAAGTGGAACAAAGCGTTACATTTAATGCAATGTGGTGTCTTAATGCGTTTTCTTTAATGTTTCTTCGATTTAAGCTCATTATCATGATTAGCTGCTTTCTTCTAAGTAATAATTTGGCGTAATGAATTAAGTACTATAGCTTGGTAGGATACCTGCATTACCACATCTAGTATAAATAAATAAAATAAAGTCTGCGTGATTTTTTTCATTGGGAGGTGAAACAAGAATCTGTCAGTTCTTAGCGAAGCCAAGATTATTTGTATATGAGTATCAGTATCATACCCCTAGTTATAACTTGAGTAAAGTACCGTTTATAGATAAGAAATTATAAGACCGCCTTAGCGAATGATTTAACGTCCATATCACACACGATTTGTCTTCTGTAAAACATTTAATTGGAAGTGGTTGATTGATGCAAAAATACGTTTGGCTAATGAGTTTGAGGATTGAATACTTAAGATCTCTTGCTCAAAGTGAAGTATTTCAAACCACAATTTAAGCAAGATTCATTTTATCATCCATACAATATGTACCTGGAATTCTCAACTAAGTAAGATACTTTTATACAGAATTCTAAGAGCATGCAATAAACATAATCACTAGTAGTTAAACTGCGATCCGGAAGGTGGCGAGCCTGCAAAGGCTTGTCTGCCTGGGAATTACGGGCTCCATGCAATCTTTGATGTCTTACATAATCTGCCACCTCTGGATTTTGTCATTCAGGCAGATGCCAAAAGGGCTGTGTGCAGATTGCGCTCGTAGGGATGTTGGGAGGACGGCTGGATTGGCTGTGGGCTGGACCTGGAACACACTCTGGCCAGCATGCCACGTGATGCGATGGTACCAGAGCTTTGTTTTGGGCGTCGCTTTTCTGCGAATTTTCTTGTAAGGGAATTGTGGACTAAGGGATGTGCCTTATTGAGCCTTCCCCGGTTCGCTCTAAAAATTTTTACCGACGGCTTCCTCACTACTGAGGGAGACGGGGCAGGCGTTTACTTGCTGAACCTGACATTGGGATGGAGAACTCACTTGGAAGACATACCACTGTCTTCCAGGCTGAAGTCTTCGTCAACGCAATGGCAGCAAAGACAGCCCTTGATATGCAAATGAAGGGTAAAGACATTGCTATCTTTTCGGATAGTCAGGGATCCTTGATGGCTCTGAGTGGCCCTCGGATAACATCTAAATTACTGGGGGGATTGCAGGTCGACTGTGTATAAGTTGTGTATCCACAAAAGGATGTTTCTTCTGTGCGTTCCTGGTTACATGGGGATCATGGGGAATGAAAGGGCTGAGTTTTTAGCTAGGGCTGGCTCTGATTCCGCGTTCCTCGGAACGGAAACCGCCGTAGACGTTGCCACCTCGAGTATCGGATCTCTCATCAAAGTGGATGTTCATAGGAAGAGGTGCATAAAACTATTTCTTGGTGGGCCCAATAGGAATATCTCTGGATGGAAACAATGTAGAACTGTGTGTTCAGCCACAATATTAAGCTATAAAGTTGTATAATTCTTCCTAGATTGCTTTAATTTAACTAATTGCTTAAAATGAATTAATTCAAAATTGTTTCAAAGTCAAATTCCATATAGTTGCTCATTTCAAGTTGCTCATTGTTGTCCTATAAATTTGCTATAATCAAATCCATATAACATGTAAAAAATTTTGTGTCACACTTGCATTCTAGTCGTCGTACGATCGCATCATCCACATTAATTCTTAATAAAGCAAGTCAGATCTAGAAGTTTTTTTTCATTATTCACTCCTCGTGTCATCTATCGTCGCATATACAAATTTGCAATTAGGTTAAAAAAGCTTAACCCAACTTTTTGGCGCCCGAGCAGGGACTGTTTTCATCTAGAAATTATTCATCGGTCCCGGATTAAATTTATAAATTATTCTCGTCGTGGGAAATTGTAAAAATTAACAAATTTCATCAGTGGACACATGGTATACACTCTCCTGCGGATACCAGCAAGTTCATCGAATAAATTAAGTAAATGATCAGAAATCATCATAGTCGCAATACAGTGTGGTAACTTTGGAGAATAATTATTGAAAACAAAAGAAAATTGTTCGCTGGATAACCAAGATAATTTCTTTCCATTTTTTATATCAGTGCGCAACTATAACGGTACCAGAACAATAAGAATTGCATCAAATAAAACCTGGTGATCATTCTTGTTAAATTTTTGGATTGAAATCATTTACATTTGCTAAATTGAATAAATCGATATAAACATATATACATAAGCGTCCTTATTTTGTGGTAATTGTTGCAAAGGAATATATACATACTAAACCTTTTCGAATAAGTTCATAAAACAAATAATTTTTTTTTTTAAATTGCTCTAATTTTTGGTGAACTATTAACTAAATATTTTTCGATAAATTATTATTGCTAGTTATAAGTAATAAAAACTAAACACTATGACTTTGGAAGATCTTAAAGTACAAAGAGTGTCTACGAAAGGGTGCATAACGAGAATAAAAAATATAGTTGAAACTAAATCTGATTCGCTAACTCATACTGAACTCGAATGTCGGCTAGGAATTCTCGAGTCGTATTTTAAACAGTTGCTATCATATCAGATGGCGATAGAAAAACTTACACCTGAAGATGCAAACAAGCTAAGATCCGTGGAGAGTTAGAAGATGTATATTGCCTTACGAAATCTAAAATATTGACACTTATGTCTGGATCGCAACGCCTCAGTTTGCAACATGAAAGTCCAATGGTTCTTGCCAGTGCATCTTTTAGTTGTTTTTCCCAGCTTAAATTCCCACAATTTTCGGGAAAATATTCTGAATATCCTAACTTCTTCAGTAGCTTTTCTAAACTCGTTCACAAAGACGAATCATTGTCATCAATTGAAAAGTTCAATCAATTGTTATCATGCTTAAGTCGTGCAGCGTTACGTACAGTTTGAAAGTAACGGAAGAGAACTATGCGAAAGCACTAGAACGTTTAAAATAAAGATATGATATTAAGTATCTCATTTTTCAAGAACTGTCGATTTATTTAGCTTGCCTAAGGTTACCAGAAATTCCTCCATTCAGTTGAGACAACTACTCGACTACACCAATGCTCACTTAAGCGCTCTTCAATCGCTCGGCTCTTTTCGAGGATATAACAAATGCGCTGATTATTTACCTGGGGTCAATTCCAAGTTAGATCCCGAATCTCAAAACAAATGGGAAGAAGCAGGGACGTATCCAAGTTGCCAACATTGGTACTTGGAATCTAGGGACTCCAAGCCGTCGCTAGGAGAATCGTCCACCTCTTCTCGACCTAGTGACAAGCAGCAATTTAGGAATTTCCATCCTAATAATACGTCGTTAGCTGCTCTATACAAATCTCTTGTTTATTTTGTCGTAAAAATGGGCACGCAATTTATAAATGTCCTGATTTTTTTGGGACTAACAGTTTTGAACAGATTTTCTGAAGCTAAAAAACAAGCTCTCTGCATTAATTGTCTTAATCGAGGTCATAGTCTTAAAAAGTG
Organism: Dioctria linearis; assembly: GCA_963930735.1. NCBI lineage: Eukaryota > Metazoa > Arthropoda > Insecta > Diptera > Asilidae > Dioctria > Dioctria linearis. Next base: position 48,696,613 of record OZ005741.1, on the reverse strand, counting down.
TCCGTCGCAGACATGACGTATGTGTTCTATGCCTCATCACACCCTATTACATAGATACAATTCAAGGGGGACATTTGCGCCCAAGCAGGGACCCATATAGGTGCTGTATATTGTATATTGGCATCATCACCGGCCACAGCTTAGATGAGCTGTTGATAGGAGTTGTTGATAGCCCTAAATGTCTGACCTGCCTGGAAGGAGAGCCTGAGACAACCGAACCCTTTCTGTGCGCTTATCCGGCCTTCGCCCGGAGCACGCTGGATACTCTACGGTCTGCCCTCCAATTGTGATTCTGATCTTTTGTCGTACTTTAATGTAAAAATATACGCCTAAATGAAAAGAAGTTTTCTACTAATTTTTTCGTGTTTTTATTCAGTTCAGCAAGCCTTGCATTACGCAGAATGAGCTGAAAATGACACTTCACATTACAAATTCAAAATACTATTTCAAATTTACGCACTTTGATAGCTCTAATTAAGTGTAGAATATCCATTTACCACAGTATAAAATTTTTGACACAACCTCGGAAGCAATTGACTAATTTGTCGTACTTTTAGGTGTGTAACCTGACATTAATTCATTGCAAACTCATTTTAGTTTATTTTTTGCTTGATGAAAATGATAAATCAAAATGAATATGGTGAATATAAAAGTACGACAAATTTGAGGTGAAATGTCAAAATACGTGATAAAAATATACGCCTAAGCTACGACAAAAGATTAGAATCACCCCCCTGGTTGCTGATTGCTGCCAAACTACTCAGCTAAAAATTTACATCTTTTTTTGTTTTTAAATCATGAAGTTTGCAAAAAAATACTCCTCGTTTTGTTAGCAATCATAAAAAATATAAAATCAGAAAATATAACATTAAAACATGGTTAGTTATGATAAAAAGAAGTATGGAACTTTTTCCACGCAATCTACATGTTAGTAGTTAGAAATTCCAGTTTGTAAGCTTTCAGAAATGGTAGCGTGGAACTAGAATAGAACCTATATTCGTGCAGCTCCACTCTACTCTAACCCATGCAGAGATGAACATGAATGCCAGTTGCTACTCTACGCCACTACTCTACTCTGCTTTGTGAATTCGGCATAATTCTGTTGAATTGACTAGGTTGTCACAATTCTTAGAATTTTCATTTTGAAACTTTTGCTGGAAAGTGGACCCCGTGAGAATTGTCATCTAGCTTCAAGGGACACATAAATGCAAGGCGTTTCGAAGCTTCAAAGTCGAATCTTTCGTAGCATGAACGTTTTGCCGAAGTTTCGAAATTTTCAAAGTTCCGAAGCATGAATGTTTTACCATTGCTTCGTAGCTTCAAATCATGAGCTTTTCCTAGTATCTGCTCTGCATTGGTTTAGGTTAAATTATAATATTCGAGGTGACTTGAAAAAATTATTGAATAGTTTAAAGAGTGTCTGAGTTTTGCGGGGAATAGACGTATTATAAAAGTGTTTTGGTTTTGATAAGAATATATAAATTTATCTCATTATATGTATGATTTGAAACTTGGTTCAAAACTTTTAACGTTAATTTCACACTCTTCTTGTCTTGTCTTCAGCTAAAATTTGAATGAAAATATACATTTAGAGCTTTATATAACATAAACTCAATACGGCGGTTCTAAAATGGTGGACGAATTTTATCATTTGTGACATTTGACTAAATTTCGAAATCTGTGAAAGTTTAGGGTCGCTAATTACGAATTTGTGGTCGAAGCTTAAATATCAAAATGACGGCTCTAAACGGCAGTCGAATCGCATCACTTATGATCAGATTCGACTAAAAATCGATAACCGGGTGATTTTAAGGATTGCAGATTACGAATTTGTTTGATTTAAAACCCAACAGATTTCATCAGGGTAGGTATAATAAGAATGTAAATTAATTGAGTTATGAAATTTCAAATAGACATTATTAAATTTTGAAGTCCAATTTAATTAATTTTCAAATAAATTTATCCATTAAACCATTGTAAATTTGGAAGCATATTTTATAGTTTGTTTTAATATTTATTAACTCTGTTGAACGTGCCCTAGATTGTTTCAAAGGATGATAACTGCGATTGCCAACATTGCGACAAACTTGGTATATTTGAATTCGCTCGAATTGTTTACCATACTTCGGTATTTTATTTGTAAAACGTTTCTGCTTCGAAAGGTTCACCTTCCAAGCCCTACACGATTTAGTACAATTTACAACCCCATAAATCCCATATATCGATTATAAGTCGAAACGAGCAATAACTGGAAAAATCTTCAGACATATTGGAACCGCCCTGTTTAAATTCTAATTTTTGACCAAATATTCGTGATCCGCGACCCCGGCAATCCTAAGATATTGATTTTGAATCGAATCGGGCCATGACAATATTCGGCCACATCTTGTAGGCGCCATCTTTATTATATATTATATAAAAGTGTTAAATTATATTGTTATGTAAAGTCTATAAGTATGCCAAATTTTAGCTCAATGGCTCAACGGGAAATGGGTCATAGCTGGGATCCATTGAAAAAAGGAAAGAGGAGACCAGAAAAGAAAAAAACAGAAAAGACAAGACAAGAAAAGAAAAGGAGATCATGTCGGAAAAATCAGAGATCAAACGAAATGTTTCTCTTCGTCCCAACTGGGCCCTTTTTTGGTAAATAAAATCATAGATGGCGCAAGTACTAGATGTCGCATGGCATACTAGAGCAGAGTATACAGATTGTGAAATGGATAGTACATTCTGGAATGGACCATAACATGTTTTCGGGCGTGCCGAAAGCAAATGTTTTAATAATATCAGTTTTGTATACATTTGATCGACTTTCTCAACACTTCAGATACGAAAAAATATCAATCACTCGACGTTAGCATCATTTCAAATGTTATGGTCCATTCCATTAAATTTTGTATACTTTTTTGGTACTGTATGGGACATCTAGTTCTTGTGTCATCTATGATAATATTTAAACGGATTTTCTGTACATTTTCTATAGAAATGTTATATAATTTTTTCTTTGTAATTCGAGGCTAGCTGTCGGTACATTGTATGTGACATTAAAGGCTCTGCATCGTATCTTTTTATTAGAGTTATTGTAATTTAACAATCCCATGGTATTAAAGGGAAAAGTGTTACGGACTCGGAAGGGAAATTCTCTCTTCAATTTAGGCAACTTTTTATACAGGTATATGTAGCTGCTATCCTCAGAATCCTTGAGATGAGCTAAACAGCTTTATTATATTTTTTATAACCATATCTGGGTTCCAAACATCGGATGCCAATCAAAATTGCAAATCCGCGCAGTAACTCCTGTTTGGTGGGCAACAAGGTTTTGCCATACTGAGATTGATAGCTATTTTGCGTCAGACGAACTCAGAATGATTTATTCGAAAATCTCTTCCTTCGACAATCAATTTTCTGCGCATACTAATTCATGACCAACCACATTACAATTAATGAGATAGCATATTTTAAAATCATAAAGGGGCTGAGACGTCCAAGAAAACTGGCATTGTGCGTCTAAATGAAAATACCACACTCAATTCGGTATGCGAAACAGGAGGAGCCTCCTGGAAATATTCAAATGGAAGGTGTAGGAACATTTTTTCAATCCATCTACGTACCATACTATCCATCCTTATTGAAAGGATGCTTCGGCAGTTCGGCATTGTCTTCGGTTTCTTAGTATCATGTCGAATGGCGTTACAAAATCCAGGTTAGGTGTGAGTATATCAAACATTTTAGTCATTTGCTCAAAGCGCATCTCCTGTTTAAACTATTTCACCCTTTGTAGTCTAATAGCCTAGATAAGACCCTTCTGTTTATCCGCAGATGTAAAGATGAAAGATTTGGTAAGGTAATCATGTGGGATAGCTGCTTATAAGGACAAGTGATTCGTAAACAGACTTAGTGATTGAATGTCTCACAGTTTAATTGGTTTGTTTAATCACCCTACGAGGGCCGTGGAGGTAACTATGCATCTAGCAACAACAATGTATCGACAATACATAATTTTTTATTCCAGACTCTAAGCTTTGCTTACGAAGCGACAACGCGCGTAGAGCAACCACACAGCTGTTGTTTCCATCAATATCGATAGATTTAAATTCAAATTAAATTTCTTGTTAAACTAATCCCTGGCTGCTAGAAAATCTCATACCCGAGCTTATTATCGAAAGCTAGAGCCGTTAGTGTTAGTTTATTTCTTCTTTCGTAAACATAATGATGACTGTTTTATTAGGATTGTTTGGGCACTAGTTGCGGACTATAGAAAAGTTGGGTATTACTAAAGAACATCTAACAGTTAAGTTATATGTTCTTTGGTATTACTCGATAGAATTCTTTCCCCTGGTTTAATGGTACAGCAACGTATCCTATATAATTTCAGGTGCAGTTCGATTCAGGTTAGCAGTATTTGGAGATCTTATAATTCGAATAGGCTAAGGATAGAAATGATTCACAGAAAACTCTATACATTTTTTCCGCTAAAAACATGCTTCTACATATTTCTAAAATAAACTTTCGAAGAGCTTTAACCGAGTCCTCAACACATATAATGTTCAATTTGAATACAACAAAAAGAGAGAAAAAAAAGACTTACCTGACTTGGCCCTATACGATATGTGGACGGTTCAATTTCATTTGCTGCTAAAATTTGTTCAACAGTGATTTCCTTCGATGAAGCATCACCAAGTAAACCAAATCTTCTAACAAATTCAGAAAGAGGAACTGATTCTGGAAAGCCCAATCTATGAAGTCTAGCAGCCTCTAATATTTGTGAACCACGAAGCTTTAAAAGAAAACATACACATATTACATAAAAAATTTCATCTAATGCAATAATATTTTACCTGGCTTCTTAACAAAGGAACATTAACCATATCTTCATTTGCATTGAGTGAATGATTCGGTGATGAATTAATTACGGAATGTGTTCCAGCATTATGTTGTAAAAGATAGCAATGAACAAAATGTGTTCCAGTTCTTCGAAGAGTGTCTATAATGCCATCGACAGTAAATTTAACTTGCAACATAATCGAATTACGCTTGATTCCAGCTGATGTAAATGAACGTCTTATACTCGATACACGTCGTAATGATTGTGTACCCTCTAGACCTGCAATTGATCCACAGAAAACACTTCCACCTCCTCTTGTTAATGTACCCGCAAAAAGCCGTTTAATTTCATCTTTTGAGCTATCTTGTAACAAAACTGTTGAATTTTTCACTGCTGGATGCTCTCTACTAGCTTTTAACCAACCATTCGCTGAGTATAAGACTGGATTAGTGCCCTGTAAATGCTGAAGAACAAATTGTCTAGTTCCTGTTGCACGTCGTACCAATGTCTGATGTTCTCTATCACCATAATGAGAAAATAAACGTTCAATGAAGGTATCATCGTTTGAGTTTGGATACATTGACTCCTCATCAAGAAGCCTAAAATTAAGAAAAAAAATTTATGAAATATTGTTGATGAAAAATACTAACAAAAGAAAATAAGCAAAAAATCCGTGAGTACCCTCTAATATATCTTTTATCAAGACGCATCCCCTAATTAGTTAAACGTTACTAACTTTAACGCGTCGCATTAAAAATTTGTTAATTTCAAATTTTCGTCACAGTAATCATCATCCCTTGCCTGATCCACCGACATTGATATTTACACACCTACATCCATTCCTCGTTTAGAACTTATCCACATGCACACTATAGAAATTTTGGAAAACTGCACCTATTCTCGTACAGCCTACCACAGATACATGAACAAGTCAGGCGAATTATGTATTGTGAGCCCTTGAAAGTCAAGAGCAACGCATCACTCAAAGCACTCCAGCTGCAAAGCAACAAAGAGTTGAAGCCAGGTAATTTGGGTGACAATTTCAATCTCAAGATCTCGAGAGATTTCAGGTTAAGAAATGAGCAAGATATCGGTTGACATTTCGACAATTCTAGTACAAAAAGGATTGTAGGTTGGATGAAAATAAGAGTGCAGAATGTGCAAGTCTTAAGAATATTGGCGATCACCTTTCAGAAATATATGCATGTTGTATAATCTAATCTAAGTTATGTCCGAAAATCAAGGGATTGAACACTTAATTATTTTATTTTCCAGTCAAAGCTATATTCTCAACCTGTTAACGAGGCTCACAGAGAATAAAAAATGTATCCTGGGATGTGATTACAAATAAACTTTATTTTTATCAGAAAGTGTGTTGAATTACGATAACAATAAAGTAGTATTATGATATGAACACAGTCTGTGATAACCTTATAAATGTTAGTCTTAGCGATAAAAATAAAGACATCATTTCTTGTGTGGCTTTTATACTATCGCGCCTATTCGGACACGTTACACTAAAAATAAAGATACTTCCGGAGCTTCATATTTTAAACGCCTTATTGATTAGCTCCATCTGGAGCAAAATTCCATCTGAATTGTAGTAAACGCTTCACACCGAAGCGTTACTCTTCCTAGAGTGTTTGAAATGTCCCAACAAGTTTGAAACTCCATTTCGAGCTAAATTTTTTCCTTATAAATAATATCGATGTTTAGAAAGCTAGTTAAAATAATGACTTAAGGAGACCTAGTGGACAGTAAGTGGACATGTATTTGCGCAAGAAATTATATCCGATATATGGGTACTTGTTTTTTTTTAATAAATCCTTAAGCTTTAAAATAAAGAATTATTGAAAATCTTAAATTTCTCGTATCTCTGACTTTGAGTACTTTATATTATATTTTTGCTCTATATCTGGAGCATCTTAGTGGAACTAAAAAATATTTTGTTCTTTGGAAAAGCTCCGCTCCAAAGTTTTACCTTTAACTGAAAAAATTGTTTGCTCAAAGTGGAGAAAAGTACGTTTTGTTTTTTAATTTACCTTATACTCGCAGCAAAGCTCAGTACATCACTCTATTCGAAGCGATATTTCAAACCCTGCTTTATACTCAATGGTTGTATATATGTATGTATTCAAAAGTCAGTAAAATCTGATTTTATTTGATTTTTGTGTCCAAACAAACAAAATTTATAGTTTGTGTTCACGTAATCATTTGTCAGTTTGAGAATCAGCCCTACGTTTGTAGTGTTAATACTAGATGCAAAACCCAATGACAATAACTGTAATATCCGCGGACCAATATAACAGTTTTGACACAATCTAATATTCAACCAAAATGTTGTGGGAAAACTGTTGAAAATATATATAATATTAAACGTTATTTGGATTTTTGTACATCCGTACATCTGTCTCGAAACAACATTGACTTGATGACTGCAATGTTGTACATCGATTTTTTATAGAAATTGTAGATCTAAGCATGAAAATAGGGGGAATCGGTCAGTTTTTTCCAAGTGTTGCCATACGCATATTTAATTTTTCACAAAATATTTGAATACTGACATTTTAACATAAAAAGCTGAATTTTGTAAACTGTTTTTTTGTAACAATTCTACATCTAGACTTGCCATACATAAGTTCCGGCTTTCCACGTATACTAGGAAAACTCTTTGGTTATATATATTAACGGATATTCTTCTATGCTCTCAGACTAATTATAGCTTTTTTCCTAGTCATAGATTATTACTGCAACGCGTTTCGCATATTTTTATCCTTATTTTTAATCTGTTTAAGATCCGTCCGTCCTCCTGCCTGATAATGGATTAACTTAACAATATTCAAATTGGTTTAATGACAAATTTGTTTTTAATGCTTAGATAGTCCTGACTGTGGATCTCTGTATGCTAGCGCCTAAAATATTTTCTCTGGATCTTATTTCAACTGTTCTTTTCGTTTTCCTAATGTAAATAGCCGAAAAATAATCACACTTGACATATAGCATTATTGAACTGTTTGCTTGTCTATTTGATGTTTGTATGTTGTTTGTTACTTATCCATTGTTGTTTTATCGTGCTGAGGAATGTTGACGGCTTCGTTTTCATCCGTCTTAAGTGCTCACCACATTGTAGCCGATCGAACGATTTTCGTTTAATTCGGTTTGCCAGTTGCAGCTTGGCCGATTCTCATTAATTGCCTATCAGAGCATTCTATAATTCTTCTGAGGAAATTTGCTCAGTGATTCATGGTTTACTATCTCTAAAAATGTGGTTTTTGTTTTCGATCGGTTTTTATCGTACCAATTTATGAAGTACTTAAAAGAAAGTAAAAGAGCTTTTAATAAGAATTCTAGATTCTAGTTCGACAAGAGAAAAAGTCATAATTGGTCAAAGACCAATAATATTACACCCTAGAAGTTAAATAAAGTGAAAACCAAAAGTTTTGTATGGCAACATCAAGAAGGGGTTGCCCGATTTAGATCATTTTCGAAATTTTATTTACTATTTTTATGAGAACGTTGTGTACAAAATTTCAGCTCACTACAGAAAAACAAGATTTTTGTATGGCAACCCTAGGAACGGGCAACTCCTTTGGTCCATTGCTTCCATTTTCGAGCTTAATTTATTTTGTTGTTTGTTTGTATAAAAGCCCGTGTGCAAAATTTCAGTTCTCTAAGTGAACGCGATCTCGAGTTATCGTGAGAATGGACGGCACATCATTCATTATTCATTATTCATTATTCATTATTCTATTATTCATTATTCATTATTTCTATGTGTTACAAACGGAATGACAAGCTTAGTATACCTTATGGTTGCATCTAGGATATAGAAATGGGCAAAATCGACCAAATCCCTCGTAAGTGTGCTTTACAAAAATTCAAATTATTTGGATACTAGTTAAGAGCGTAGATGCAGAGACCTAAAATTTTGATTAGAGTAATTACGTTAAAATGTGAAGTTAAGTTTCAAAAATGTACTAATTCGGTCAACTCTTTCGTAGGATTAGCGCTTATCGATACAAATTTGTATATTAGGGAGCAATAGTAGTCAGATTGATGCGTATTCTAGCAGGGTTGGAGCGCCGTAATCACTTTTATGGCTTTTTCTATCAGTTTGAGATTTATGTCGTTCAACGATTGAACGCAATTTTTACTCTTTCGTAGCTGATGGGCTGGCCGTTCACAACTAAAACATAGAAGTGAAACTAGGAGACAACGTTTGAATATGATCGATCTTTTTATTGATGAGCTATAACCAAAAATATTGAAGAGAAACAAGCCAATTTCCACTTCTTACATACAAATTCATACTCATGAATTTTTCCGGAAAGGATTCAATAATGAATCTAGATCTAGCAGAACATTATACAGCAAAATCGCTATAATCCGGAAATTAAGAGTAGCTATGGTTCGAAATATGTGATAGAAAGATGGAATCTTTGCTAAGAACGAGCCGTATTAATGTGTACAACCTTGTCAATACGGTGCACTGCCTCTTTGGCACGCGTTTGAAGCACTATGGGCCCCATTTGTAGACTTCTTCACGGGCTGTATAGACGAAATATGGGAATAGAGAACATTCGTAATGTGTTATGTGAATATTTCACCCTTGCTAAATGCAAAGGAAACACATTAGGTAGCTACATTCTCCGCAAATTCGGGAATGTATCAGACAAAGACTTATAAGACCTAGCAAGGTTCATTAACTCTTGTGGCTGGTTCTAGCTTCCTCAACTAATGAACTAAATATTTCCAGAAAAGGTCCCAAAAAGGTGGCATCATAAAACACCACTTGAAATATGGCTGATCGTAAGGCAACTCAATTGACGCCACTCTCACCTAATCTTATTTTGTGCCCACGCAAAAAAATATATTGTTATGTGAAACAAAATAAGGGAATGCTTAACATATAAAATAAAAATCAAGAAGAAGAATAGCAGGAGTGAATCCTTGAAGTATTTATCTATCTTTAGGTTGCCAAAAAACTAACATAGAAGTACGAGAAAAAAACTAACACTTTAAAAAAAATTTCAAATTTAAATTGTCCTGATCGACACTTACCATAAAAGCCCTCTTCTATCTTGTTCTCGTAAGTCTCTTTGTGAAGTTCTAACTACATGACTTTGAGGAGCTTTATCAATCAACGAAACCAAAGGTCCCGGATGGCTCTCAGGAAGGCCTTCAGTATCAATTTCAACTAATTCCTAAAATTATTCAATTATTAAGCAAAATACATTAAAATTTCGCAATAAAATCTACCTGCGAATATCTATCTCTAGGAGCGACAAGAGTCTTATGATGAAATAATAACTGTAACCTTTCCTGAAGATAATTATGTCGTAAATCCGATAAATTAGCTCCAAGTTGAATACCACAACTTGCTGGATTCTGAAACCCAGGACTATCTACGAGTAAAATTGAAGCTATCGTGTGAGCTGAAGTGCAAATTGCTCTGTTTATTAGAGCAACCGCAGCTGCCATTGCCTCGGAATAGAGACCTACGACTAAACCTTCTAAGCTTTCCCATGCTGATTCTGTTGATTCGGTTGGAGAGCGTGCTGGACTAGAACTACCCGTTGTTATTGTAGAAGGAAATGCGGCTGCTAAAAGATCTTCCAAAGAAACACCTAGAAGAGATGCCGCTTTTCGAGCTGCTGATGGATTAGCAAATTGAATTCTTGAGGTAGGACCATTTCCAACTACAAAAAAATTGTGATTAAAAATAAAAAACAAAAACATAAATAAATTATTTGATACAAACTTTTTGTCACTCCAGCAACTCCAAGATGACAAATCGATGCTAGGATATGCCAAACTCCTTTTACAGCCGTAGACTCAACATTAAGCGTTTCAAATGCTTGTACAGTTCTTTCGAACTCCGCTGCAGCCTTGTGCCGATCTTCTAATTTATAAGACAAAGATACAAATGGATTGTTATCTTCTGGTGATATGTTCTCAAGATGTAATTCTTTTTGCAAAATTCCTTCAGCTCCAGCTAACAATCTAGTTAGTATATGAAATGTATGTTCTCCTCTAGCACGCTTCCCGGCTCTGGTTCTTTCCAGCAAGAGAACCTGTAAAAAAATTTTTTTTTTTAATTTGATTTTTTACAATACAAAAATCTTCACAGTCTTAACTTACCTGGATTGAAGCAGAAGCGATTTGTCCACTGTGATCGAAATCCAAACTTAACAACTGCGTAAATCGTGTCGCATTTGAATTGAGGCATGTTTTCGTATTACCAAACGCCTCAAGAATTGTGTTAATTGCGTTCACCTTTTCAGCGGTTAGCAATTTGTTCACCGAGCCTGCAAAACATTGTTGAAATTCAATTTGAAATCTATCAAGCAATCTGAAGGAAAACAAATGCATCGGTTAACATACATACCAGCAGCCAGAGCCAAATAATAGAGCGCATGCTTAAAACTGGTTGTCTTCCCGGCACCAGAACGTCCCATAAATATAAGACTTTGATCTCGTCTAGTTTCTAGCATGGTCCTGTAGGCGGTTTGCGCTAGTGAATAGACATGCGGAGGCATATCTTCCGTCTTACAGCCACGAAACATTGACACGACCTAGAAGAGAGCAAAACGGAAAACATTTGTTTGAATAATATATTTTAAGTTAAGTACAAATTTTTGGTTAACAAGAAATTTCCATTTAAGTTTGAATTATACTTGTTGACGTGTGTGCCGTCGACATTCCAGCTCTCGCTTTTCTGACCAGAATAGACCAACTGTTTTAGCTGCACTAATTTAAATCGACTTGAAGGGCTTCTTTGCATTTGCTACCATAGTGAAAATCAATAATCGAATTACAAAGTGTGTTTCAATATCAAACGGAAACTTTCTTTCTTTTCTTAATCACTGTCACCTTACATATGTGAATTTCTATAGGAAATTGATATCTTCACAGAATGCTTTTAAGAGTGGTTTTAATGACTCTGAAGGTGATGGATCCATTTAATCCAGTTGCGGTGGCAATTGCAACATTATATTATTTTTAGTGGGGGTTATAGTATTTTTATTCTGTAAAACAGAAAGAGTTCATTGTAGTTAGTAACATCAATGCTTACACATGCATACATACATACATAATGTAGATATATATAAAAAAAAGACACAGCAATTATAGTTTGAATTCGTTCCATATGAAGTTGAATTCTTGAATTTTCATTACATAAAGAGCTAGCAGTTATTTTTCAATTAAACAGCTCTTAATTTCCACGTCTACGTAGAGAGAAAACAAGATATGCATACCAATAACCAATAAATCACCTTTTAAAGCAGTACCATAAACTGTGGGCATCACAGTGGCTTAAGTTTTGAGCCTAAACATTTGTTACTTGTCCAAATTAATCTGGTACTGCAATTGTACATGCTTTGAAGGACACCTCTGAAAACTTCAACCATTTTGGTAATTTAGCTTGAATTTATCGGCCCGGGACGTTATTTATTTCTTGTTCTGAGAAAAAATATGTAAAAAAATCAACATATTGGTAAAGAGTGACGAAAATTATGAAAATGCTTCCTCTTTTTCTTCCTTTTAGTATATCTCTTATCTGAGTATACGCTGTCATATTTTAGCTGCTAAAGAACGGACCTGCTAAAACTTAGTTTAGCGCGGCCCTCAGTACTAGGCTTTACATTTAAAAGGAAATACGCTGTCGTATTCTGTTTATGGAGACTTATCATTTGTCACCGTGAAAAAAATGGGCACTACATGATCCTGAATGACCGACGAAATAAAGGTTAGAGAGATAGCCGTGGGTGTAACTATTTCCGAGAAACGCTTTTGTCATAATAGAAAGCTATATTGAGTGCCACGCTTACTAATTTTGTACCAAAACGCATTCGAATGAGCATTTTCGAAACGCCTTGTTGGAGTGACTTAAACTAAACGAATCGGATATTTTGAATCGATTTATAATTGTTGATAAAAGTTGGATACACCACTATTCTCCTAAGACGAAGTATGAATGAAATCAGTGGATTGTGAAGGGTGAACCTGGTCCGGAGGAGGCGAAGACTATTTTATCTGCCGGGAAGGTAACGGTGACTATTTTCTGGGATAGTCATGGAATCATAATCATCGACTATCTTGAAAAACGTAAAACAATAATTCTATACGGGTTCTGAAACTTAACATGTTTGAAGGTCTTATAGAGTACATATATGTAATATCCTGATTATCAGCGACTCCTCCCTGCACTTTGCGAGGTACGAGAATTCAAAGATTTGTGAAATTTAATTGTAGATATATCTTTAAATGACTATAACTGTTTCTTCACTTCATCCCCTTTAAAATCATTAAACTCGATTTGGTACTTCTGGAGTTTTATAGTCTCTTAAAGATAACTCTACAAAGACATTTCACGAAACTTTGAGTTCACCTGTTTTGCGAATTGCGGGGAGTGGACACTACATATACGAAGGGGTACCCAAAAGAAACCAAACTGATATTGTAGTAGGTGGAGCTTTTGTAGTACCGCATTCTATCGCTAGGAGCGTATAGAGCTACCGTTTCCGACTCGTAAGCCAAGCGTCGTCGTTAAAGAAGGTTCCGTTCGGCTTGTGTTGATTTTTTACTGACAGTTGTTTTGTTTCCTAGTCGTTTTTGCAATGGCTGATTCTCGTGAACAGTTCGCTGCAGTAAAGTTTTGCTTACAAAGATGATGCTATTGGGAAAACACAAGCTTTGAGTGGTTTCTCCGATTCAAGATGTCAAATATCAATTGATGACAAACCTCGCTTTGGTCGCCCTTCCACGGCCAGAACCGATGAAAATGTTGAAAAATTCGTGATGTCATCCTGGAAGATCGACGCCGGACAATTGAAGAAGTTGAGGAGCTGTCTGCTCTGGAGTGACTTGGAGTTCAGTTCAGCGAATTTTAACGGAAGATTTGCGCATGAAAAGGGTAGCTGCCCAATTTGCGCCTCGATTGCTCACTGTTGAACAAAAACAAGGGCACATGGAAGGATGCTTTGCTTTGAAAAAAGAATTCCGAAATAATCGAAACTTTTTCTCCAGGATCTTTACAGGTGATGAATCATGGTGCTACTGACCTTGAAACGAAGCAACAATCAAGCTAGTGGAAGACTTCAAGCTCGCCTCGCCCCAAAAAAGCTCGTTAGGTAAAATCAAACATCAAGACAATGCTGATTTGTTTTTTTCGATGCGAGAGGCGTCGTTCATTCAGATTTGCTTCCGCAGGGTGAAACAATTAACTAGATTCTCTACTTGGAAAATTTGAAAAGATTGCGGTGGAAAAGGCCTGATTTGTGGCAGTCGGACGACTGGTTTTTTCATCACGATAACGCTCCTCCTCACACAGCCCTGTCTGTGCGTGCATGACTCCTATGCCACATCCCTATTCACCTGATCTAGCTCCCTGTGATTTTTTTTATTTCCCCGAATGAAAAAAGACATGAAAGGAAAGCGTTTTGTCGACGTTACTGAGGTGAAGAAGAAAACGACGGTGGCGCTGTTAGGTATCACAGAAAACGAATTTAAAAAATGTTTTGAACAATGGAATAAAAATTTAGACAAGTGTATTAGTACTTTGAAGGGGATTAAAGGTTTTTTGTTACTGAAGGTAGAAATTGCATTAGAAAAAATTGCCCAATCTGAAGAAAAAGAAAGTGTGATCCGAATTAATTGCCCGCCGTGTTCACACCAGATCTGGGCCCCAACGATTTTTTGTTTGTTTCCTAATCTAAATCTAAGATATACAATTTAAAATATAAAAAAAACGAAGGAAGCTGATGCTTAAATAACACAATTCACAAAGTAAATATAAACCTAAAATAAGAATTGTTTAAAAATCGATAGTCGTACTGTTTCGTATAAGTTCGACGCATCAATTGTAAACAATCCCTAAGTAGTATTTAAAAATAGCTAAGAAAACTCGGCAATGTTTCGGTCGGTGAACTGAAAAAGCATTTTTATCAACGATAAATAAACCATAAACGCTCATGTGTATCGCATCTTTATCAATCACATTCACATATCATCAGTTCTGCAGTTAAGTCAATATGTATTTAAAGATTTCTGTTCGAAGCAATAAAATGAAACAATTTACTTCATTTACTTAAAACCTCATTACCTGTTTTAAAAAAAAAAAAACAAAAATAACAAATCTACTATAAACTCACCTTTTCTGAGTATAATGAAAGCGGTGCCATTGGATTAACAACTATCAAAATGGGTCCAGCTTTTGTGTGTATAAGATTACTAGCGTATCTTTGCCGGAGTACATGTAGGACGGAGGCTTCATTAAGATGTTTAAGTTGACAAATATCTTCAACTAAATCCAACGAGGGTGGATTAGATTTTTCAATGTCATCTTCATCAATTGTCATCTGTTCGCCATTATGAAGCAACCGGATGATAAATTTTCCAGTTTCGTTATGCTTTTGTGATGATAATTGTAAAGCTGCTGTGAAACCACCACGATGCACAAGCCAAACATGATCTCCTTCAGAAGGGCTTTGGTTTTCATCGGTTATTTGAGCCTGGAAAATTTAAAATAATAAGATTTTTTTTTTTTTAGCAAAATCAATATAAAAGAAATTTAAATTTTGGCTATAAAAGTTTTTGTTTGTTGGTTTGTTTTTTTATAGTTCATGAATTATTAATTATTATGATAATTGGAATCAAAATGTTTCCCAATTACCTAATTAAAAAACACACACTCATACATATCTGAAATTTTTCAATTCTATTTTTCTTCATCGAGACTTTATTGCATGCGTGCGATGTTGCCATTTTTTAATTCTTCTCTGACAAACTAAATAGCTCTAGTCGGGTGAGTCTGATCTCGATACGGGGGCATCAAGACTTTTGCTGGCAACTAAAGAGTGGATAACCCTTTTAGACAATATCCAAAGTATACCTCTGATCAGTCCAGACTTGTTATTTGGGTTACTCTATTGTGTACAGAAAAGAAGGAAATACTAGAAAAAGCATCTGAGGGGTAAAGCATGTATTGGGGAGCATCGGAGGACAGAAAGGAATTTAGACTATGTATTGGATGGTGTAATCACTGGCCACTATCACCTGAACGAACACCTTGTGAACAACCAGTTATCATGCCAGACTTGGAAGTAAATAAACCAATGCTCTCTCAACTCATGTGATGCAAAATGTTTATCACATTCTTTCCCAAGAGAACGAAACACTTCCTTGACCACAGTAAATAAAATTTGAAATTCAACAAGATAAGAATTTCTCTCTCTCTCTTTCTCTCTGTTATTTTAAAAGTCTTCGGAATGACATCTGTGATGTGGTAGGAGAATTACTCATCCTGTCGTATTTTGAAGTTTTATCTATCGAATGTTTAGATTTCTTTTGAATTTGTAAAGTGTTATGGTCGTAGCGTATTGCATATATAGCAATATGCTACAAGAATTACTGAAGCGTGTAGGCCGGTTGCGTCAAGCATAAAAAAAAAATGAACGCACCCCGACCGAAAGAAATGCATTTCCTCAAGCTGCAGATGACAGGCTGGGGATGACAAAGTAGAAGAAGAATCAATCTGTCTTACTTCTCGAGTAAAAGTCGCGTGCACGAACGAAGTCAGAAAACTGATCATCAAAATCCTCAATGACATCTGGCCCAAAAAGGTAATAATTTCGATAAATCTTGGTAGTGTCAAATCTAATAAATAAAATACTCTAGGAATTTCCAAAGTGTGCTGGCCAAAGAGAAAGAAAATTTTGCTGAGCTCTTTGAAAGGGAAGAACTTTTTGCTGCTCCAGAGATAAATTGGCCGGATTGTTTTAATTCTGGCGTTTCTGTCTTCCGTCCAATTTTGAGACATACACAAATTTAACAAAATTCGCTGTTGAGCAAGGAAGTTTTGATGCAGGCGACCAATGGCTTTGAAATCAATATTTCTCGGACTGGTCACACCAAGATACATTTCAACAGTTCTGATGATCCAAAGAACCCAATATCTAATAAGGAGTTGAAGCGTATCCAACAGGAGATTCGGGATGTAATGAGACAAATCTCTGCAACTGTTAGCTATTTGCCACTTTTAGATTGCATTTGTACTTTGGATATACTCATCCACACATTGCGAGACTGCAAAGTGCCTGAATCGTGGAACGAAACTGAAGCTGTTTTCATACAAAATAGTCAAGCAGTTCAGTTGAGAGCGTTTTCGACGGGATTGCTCAAAGTAGATACAGTCGTCAACTATAAAATGAATTTGTAAATTGTTTTGAATTTTAATTTTTATTATAATTACGTTCCGCACTTTCTTATTCAATTTCGTTCAAGATATAAGTGTAGATACAAGTACCGCTGGGCAATATTATTTCAACTCAACAAATTAGTTTGTGATAGAGCCTACAGACAGCAAGTCGAAGCATTAAATTCTAATTTAATTTTTAACTAGATGGCGGATGCTGAAGCGCTTCATCAGGCCGTGGAATTTTAACTGTGTATTATTGATATATTGCACTTTTCCTTTGACACATGGATATACTCCGACTTTTGTAGCGACTTGCACTGTAGAACTTTTTCGTTATTGATATTTTTTTCATAGATTTACATAGTTTCAATTTAAAGCTATACTAGCACATATATATGTCTGATTTCATGGTATACTTACCTACACATGTATATTGGAATCCTAACCTTTTTGAATTTTTTTGATTTAATGCTTTATATATAACTAGCTATAGTTAATTTGTTGAATACTACACATTACCGAAAGTACCGAACGGAAAATTAGATCAAAAGCAATTTTTCTAGTTAGATTTAAGTGTATAGTTTTGAACTGGACGATATGCATATACATAGTAGGCCTGAAGTATGAGTGAAATAACAATCTTCAATCACGAAATTATTGCAAAGTAAAGTTTTCGAAGGAAATTATTTAGAGATTAAGTGTAAAATAATATTGTTTTGTAAAGTACATACAGAGTTAAAGGATCAAATATGAAATCGAATAGTTACTTACAGTCTAGGGAATTGTTGGTAAATCCAATTAAGTATATAAGTATACAGTTGAATAGCATTATGCAGTATATAAAATTATTTATCAAATTCAATCAAATACAAATAAGTTAAATTATTGGCTTAAAATTTAAAAGGAAATTTTACATACTATGTTGTGAGAAGTGCATATAGTTTGGATAGTATATATATAATAGCTTACGGAATTACCTGTAAAATTCTGTCATGGTAGCAAATAGTATGGATTCAATGTAGGGCAGGACTGAAATTGTATTTAGGAATTTTCTTTGATAATCTTTTATTCCTGAATAATAAGAAATTTTTTTTAACGTAATGGCTCCATAAAGTTTTTGGCTTTCTCTTTCATTATCACCTCTCACATGAATGAGGGTTGTATAGGCTCGCCTAGTCTCTCTCTCTCTCTCTCTCTTCAGGTCAATTAGGGACACTGTAAACTATCTGCCTTTAGTGTCAAATGGGTGGTTGGGGCATGCAGTAAGGCCGAAACATCTGCACCTTCGAGGACCGGTGTGTGCCGATTGTGTTGATAGGCACGAAATTTTTTTTGATTATGGCTGACGGCAGCGGCAGGTTTTTTGTGGAACCTCCCCACACTCTCCGCAATAGCTGCGGCGAACTAGCTTGCCGCCCTGCAGTCAACGCTGCCCGTCGAGTGATCTGTCAGCTCATGCTGACAGTCGGGACTTTACGTCCGATGTCAATCACTCTTCATAGTTCCATAACAAAAGGCAATCTTGTTAATAATATAATAAACGACTTGTGAAATTTTGCAAAATGGAAAAAACTGAAATTCATACAGTGATTAAATTTTACTATGAAATTTAAATGCGTTCGTATAAGAACAGAAGACGACTCCCGTAGTAGTCGGCCTAAAATTTTTACAATATCCAAACCATTCACAAGATCCATGACTTAGCTGAAACGAACTGAGTATGAAAAAAATGTGTGTGCAAAATGGGTGCCGCATTTGTTGACTATTGACCAGAAACGCATGCGAATGCAAATGTTGCAGAGATGGTGCAGGATTTTATGCGTCGATTTGTAACTATGGATGAAACTTGATTACACCTTTATAATTCCAGATAAAAAAGAACAATCAAAGAAGTAAATATGGTTGTTCTGGTCCAAAGAAAACCAAATCAATATCTTCGGCTGTAATGGTGATGGCGTCCATGTTCTGGGACGATAATGGAATTATGATTGATTACCTTGAGAAGGTTTAAAAAAAACGTTCAGTAATTTGTCTGTAGGTGATAATTGCGTAATCAATCCAATTTCATAATGTCGATCAAGTCCCGTAGAAATCGTATCATAAAAAAAATACGTTCAAAATTAGAATTAATTCTGAAAGAAATTTTTATATTCTATCGATCTCAGTTTGAAGTAGGATACATTTTTTTAATTAATGGGATAGGCCACTGACATGTATAGTATAAATGTACTGACTGATCTCCTGTTTCATGTGGCACCAGTTTTGATTTCAGCAAGTAGGTATGCTATCACTCTCAATGCTACCAACTGTCGTAAACTGGCGCTATATTTAAATTATTTGGGAATTTACTTACATGAGTCGAACGAAGTGTTTTTACAAGGCTGTTTTGGTAGGAAAATTTTGTTTACCAAGTTGCCAGCTCTGGAAATACCGCTGAACTTCAAGCAATTTCTCGTACCCAATCGTTATAGTTCAGTGGAAAAGTACGCTCTCACGGAAAGAGACAGGAATATGAAAGTGGTGCCATTTGTTTTCATGCACTACCTACTAAATAATCACTTAACAAATATAGCCGAAGCCATTATACTTGCCCGTCATAATATAATCTCTAAGCAAATATTAAACCCCCATGAGATTACAGGAATCTATAGGATTATGAAAAACCAATCGGTCAAAATTAGATCAGACGAACACATTTTATGAAGTTCATGGGATTACAGGCTTACTACAATGATACAAATATAATTTTTAACGTCCAAATACCAATATGTACTAACCGAAAACAATTATATTCCACGGTCCATATAATTCCCTTACCAATAAATAATACAAAAACTATTCCTGTCAGACCCTACCTAATCCACAATCGTAAAAAAATTCAATATTTTAACAAAGCATGTCCAATGAGTTGAAGAAGTATTCTACTGGAAGGAATCAACAAATAATACAACCAGAACCTAAGTACATTCCCTTAATTAGCATCCCTGAAACACCGATAAAGACTACCTGCGAGATTAACAACTTGCTCCAGATGACCAAGCGAAAACAAAATAATGCATAATGTAGGGGAGGCCTGGGGTTTTGCTCAAATTTGGAAATTTCCGTGGGAGTTATCGCGCTTAAATTGCAATAGAATTTGAACGAAAGCGTCAAATTCATTCTTGTAAAATGCCAACTACAGACGAAGTATGTATGTAGATTGACGATTCTGTAAGTGGCATTTGCATGCGTTTGCAAAGATCGCCGATAGATGGCGAAAAGTGGGTATGCAAAACTTTTATAGATTTAATTTTTTTTAAATAAGTAAATGACGTCCAATCTTCCTGAAATTTTACAGAGATAATTTATTAATAAAAGCGCATCCATAAAAAAACAAAAAAATTGATTAATCGATAAGTTGTAGAAAAACATTTCGAAATGAATTTTTCAGACAAAATGTTGGCCGTCAGAAATTAAATTTCGCAACTTAATCAGAAGGGGATGGAAAATATGCTAAAAAAAATCACAAAGAATCTAAAAAAAAACTAGCAAACGGAATTTTGCAAATCGGATAGTATTTATCCCACCTCCCTCAGAACTCCCGAATTCGGGAACTTTTCTCATTGGTGTATATGAATGACCTTTTGACATTGAATTTATCATCCGATTTTGATGAGATTGTGTATAAATATTCTACACAGATGGTAGAGTAGAATATAAAAAAAAATACCCTCACCCTTGGAAAAATAATTTATTTTTTTATTATAATAATATATTAGTAACCCACCACGGGTTACCACGGGTTAATTTTAACCCCAGACTCCCCTACATTATCCATTATTTCAGTTTCGCTTGGCCATCTGGAGTTCCCACTTGCGTCACTTTCATTTCTAGTCAGGCCCAACATACCCTGTGAATTTGGACGAAATCGGTGATTACGAGTGACCCTCTCCGTTAGTCAGTCTGATGAGAATATGCGTCCTCAAAGGAAAAGAAAGTGTGGTCGCAAATCAATATTTTCACCACGGGCTGAACGACTCCTCAAGAAAATAAACGTAGAAAATCGGTTTTCTTCCACGAATGAAATTAAAACTGTATTAAATCAGAGCAATGTACCAGCCAGTCAGAGAACTGTTTGCCGAAAGCTTATGAAAGGTGAGAATTTTCATGCAAACTACGTGATACCGACAGTGAAGCACCCTACAAAAGTGATGATTTGATCAGTCATCTCTGCAAAAGGAGCTGGACGTCTGTATATTGAAAAGGGTACAATGAAACAAGACCAATACAAGGATGACCTCCAGACAAGATTGCTTCCTCAGGTGAGGGAGTGATTTCCGAGTGGAGAAGGCTTTATTTTCATGCAGCATAGTGCAAAATCTGTCAAAATTTTTCTCCACGAAGAAAATGTTTCGTTTTTGGCTTGGCCAGGCAATTCTCCGGACATGACTCCAATTTAGAATGTGTGGGCACTCAACAAAAGAGAGGTAGCAAAGGATGCCATTGCCACAAAAACCCGGCTGATAGAAAGAATAATAGATGTTTGGAACCATTTTCCGGACCTTCAGGAAACTGTGCAGTCATGCATAAATTGTATGCCGATGAGAATACAGGCGTTGATTGCTGCCAAAGGAGGCAGCAAAACATTTTAAGCTCTTAAAAAATCTGCGATTTTTTTCCAATTTTTAAGAACTTTCTATCAACTTACAGACACCTGTCTCAGAAAGTTTGTGTCTGAGCGCCTGAGAGTGCGGTTCGTGACGGAAGAGTTTTAGGGTAGTAAACGTGGATGGATTTTCATGACGATTTTTGATTTAGAATGAGTGAACGGGGAGCTTTCCGATGGGGTAAAATTTTCTTACGTATTTGGGGTTTTGGGGTGGGGGTGGTTCCTACCACCCTTTGAGAGTGCCGTTCGTGGCGGAAGAGTTTTAGGGTAGTAAACGTGGATGGATTTACATATGGTTTTTTGAATTAGAATGCGTGAATGGGGAGCTTTCCGATGGGGTAAAATGTTCTTACGTGTTGGAGGTTTTTGGGGTGGGGGTGGTAACTACCACCTGTCAGAGTGCCGTTCGTGACGGAAGAGTTTTAGGGTAGTAAACGTGGATGGAGTTTCATGAGGATTTTTGATTTAGACTGAGTGAACGGGGAGCTTTCCGATGGGATAAAATTTTTTTTACGTGTAAGGTTTTGGGTTGGGGGTGGTACCTACCACCCTTTGAGAGTGCCGTTCGTGACGGAAGAGTTTTAGGGTAGTAAACGTGGATGGATTTACATGAGGTTTTTTTGAATTAGAATACGTGAATGGGGAGCTTTCCGATGGGGTAAAATGTTCTTACGTGGTGGGGGTTTTTGGGTGGTGGTGGATAACTACCGCCCTTCGAGATTCGAGAGTCGAATTTTGAGACTCAATATTCGAGAGTCGAATTTTGAGACTCAATTTTCGAGAGTCGAGCTTTGAGACTCAATTTTCGAGAGTCGAATTTTGAGAGTCGAGTTTCGAGAGTATGGCTAGAAAAGTAGAAAATAAAATATGTTAAAAAACTTTTAGAATAAATAACTTTTGTAACTAAAAAGTAAAAAATAATTTTTTTCTTTCTCAGTGATATAACCAAGAAAAGTTTAATGCAAAATTAGAAATGCTATAACTCAGATTAAATCTTAAAAGTTTGGGCATCCATACCTATAATCACAACCTTCCTCGTATTGGCAATTCTCATCTACATAACCTATAAACACACAGCCACAAAAAGGAATAACGTTATACTTCCCAACAAAGGATCAAGAATAGGAAACCCGTCATTACATACAAGCCCTACAGGGGGCACCCCAAAACTTGAACTATTCTGGCCATCCCTTCATACTTAGGGGGGGGGGGGGGGAGTTCCGTACTCTCATACTCACAATATACATAAACAGGCAGCAAAATCTCCACGTGCTAACATTGAAAAATATTTCCAATTCAATTGGATATGGTGGGGCGCCACATAAAATTTCGCCCTCTGTTTTTTAATAAGAATAAATTTTCAAATTTATTGTTTCTTCATGTTATAACAACTCTTCGCTCATTTCTATTTCTATAATATCTAAAAGTGTTTTGAATCCAGGATTAAAATATTTTCTTGAAAAATTCCTGTGCTCATTTACTTCCGTTATTTTCTAATTATAAATATACTGGACATCTCCCAAATCAGCACATGTTTAATTAACAAAATTTCTGTTAAGAAAACAATTTTCATGTGTATGCTCGTAACTAGAACAAATTGCCTCATTGCATCATATCCAGATGCTTAGCATAATGAATAGTACATATATATAAAATTGTACATATGTAAGTAGTCAGCTGCGCATACCACATGGGTATAGCTAACAAAAGTGTGTTGCACTTTGACGTGTTGGGTTCCATGCTTGAACTATGCTAATTCAATTATGATCACTTGCGATGATTTTATTTCTGGATTTTTGGAGCAAATTCGTTACTCATGTCGTCGAGTTCAACGATCATCATCCCTTCTGTTGTCTTCCGTATTGCTCAATGATGTGATAGCTAGCATAAACGAACGGCGTACAAATAGAACCAATTTATTGCGCAAAGTTAAAACGGAATTTACTTGTGATGTGTGTAGGCAAACAAAGAAGATTTATCTTAATTAGTACAATATTTTTAGAGATTTTAGATTGCGAAACTAGTCGAAGGAGATATAGTAAAAAATATTAGCCCTTATGGATCGACTGTACGAGCAAAAGAGGAACGTTGAACATCAAGTCGGTTTATTTTTGATTGATTTTAGACCACCTTACCGAGGGTCACATATGTAGTTGACCATGGTAGGTTGTCAAAACCATATGGTCAACTACATACATATGTATGTGTATAGCCTATGCGAGAGTATGTATAGACTCTTTCTGTAAACTTATATACAGATGCGAATTTCAGGTAGCCTTCTACTTAACGCGAAGCATTGATTTAGTTAAGATATTGTTTCTAATGTGGAAGTCGACGATTTTCACCATGAACTTAAGGCAAGTGCCACACCAGACTACTGATGTGCTAATGTAGTGATGGTGATATTTTAAAATAATCAGCAGCTGATATACAGTGGTGTGCAAAAAAAACGCAGCACTGGCAGGTATCCTTGGAAAATCATGATTTCTCGTAATTAGTAGGTAGTCTCGCGAAAGTCCCTGAAAAATATGACACAATAGACTATATAAGATGCAAAAGATGCGAGTTTGATTTCTTTTTCAATTTAGTGTTCAGATAGTGAAAGCATTTGTGTATTGAAAGAAAGCTTTGTTAAATATGGTTCAACTAAGTAGTGAACAAAAAGCTGGTTGTGGCGGGAAAATCTTTCTATGCGTGAAATAGGTCGTAGGTTGGGATTCCACTATTGTGCCGCTAATTAAAAAATTCGAAGAGACTGGCAGCGCAGATCGTCGTGAAGGATCGAGAAGACCGCGAAAGACTACCATTCGTCAAGATCGGTTTTTATTTCGTAGGTCTTTGCGGATCATTTCAAAACATCTCCAGATTTAAGACAAGAGCTAATGAGTGCGCATAACGTCGATATTTCCTCCTCAGTCATCCGACGAAGAGTCATTCAAGAAAGAATAAACGGTCTTCCATCGGTGAAAAAGCCCCTTTTAACAGCTCGAGTGAAACAATTATGTCTCCAGTGGGTGCGCAAACACCGTTCATGGACAGAGGATATGTGGAATAGAGTAATTTATTCAGACGAATTCAAATTCAACCTCCACTCTTCTGATGGAAGGCTGTACGTGCGGAGAAGGAAAGAAGAGCGACTTCTGCCTAGATGTGTACAAGAGTATCACCTTGGGATTGCGGAGTTACGGTTTGGGCATGTTTTTGTTCACGCGGACGTGGACATCTCACATTTGTTAGCCGAACAATAAATGCCAATGCCTACATTGATGTTCTGGAGAATCACTTGAAGCCCTCCGCCTTAGAGCTGTTTGCAGAAAATGAGGAGTTCCTTTTCCAACACGACAATGCGCTTTGCCACAAAGCTAGACAGGTGCTATTTTATTAAAACTGAATGGTAGAAATGTCGTCCTTATTATTCAATTGATTATATTGTCGTGAATCTAATTTTTTCGCTTGCATTCTATATTATAGGTTACGAACTACCTACTGGAAAACTGTATTGAGACTTTGTGGTGGCCCCCAAATAGTCCCGATCTCAACCTAATCGAGAATTTGCGGTCTATTCTAAAACTACGTGTTAGGAGACAACGTCCAAAAACACAAAGGGAATTGGAGAGTGAAATTTCAGAAGTCTGGGATGGAATTTCTGAAGATATTATTAAAAATCTTGCAGGAAGTATGAAAGGCCGCTGTATAGAGGTGATCAAGGCCCGTGGTGGGCTAATAGGTTATTAAATAATAAAACTAAATTAGATGCAATAAAAATATTCACCATAATAATTAGTTTCGAAGTAACTTAGGAGAATTACCTCAAGAAATGTGCTCTTTGAATATATTGTAGCTTAACTACATATTTTTGTTTTTGTACAATATTAACAATAAAAGAAAAAATAATTATTGTAAAGTTGTCACAAAATGTTATTTCCATAATAAGTAACCAAATTAAGAACAATCGCGATGAACCTTGAAATGTAAATGTCCAGTAAATCAAATATATTCTTTAAAATTCGAGTGCTGCGTTTTTTTTTAACACCAGTGTATTGCAAGGACATCACATCAGTAGGATATGCTACATCAAATTAAAGTCATCTGATTTTTTTGTATCAAAAACGCAAGTACTTAAAATGGAATTATTAAAAAATGGCAAATGGCAAAATAAACGCAAATATTGGGCTTGTGGTGTGTTATATATTAATATAAATCTATTAATATAACAACTGAAAAAGAACTAACACTATCATTCATGATAAATGATAAAGTCCAACTATCTTTCATGATAAGTGATAAGATCCAGGAAGCCCAACGCCTCCTGGAAGGTGGGTTATATCCCGTGTATGGAGGAAAGAAGTCATGCTAATACCGATTATAAATTGCAAATTTAAACTTCAAAAATTGATTGGACGAAGCGTTTCGTATTAACAGAAACCCTCGTACTCTTCAATATGGCGTTTAATTAAATAAAAAAATTAAAAAAAAAAAAATTTCAACTTACGACGAAATTTCTCTCCAAGCAAAACTTTGCAATATTTCTGAACCAAAATTTCGTTCACTCATTTTAAATATTTTAAACTAATCCGACTTAATTAGTTTGCAAATAACATATCGACTGATGTAAGTAAAGATCCGTAACATGCAGGTCACTTGCTGATTATCTGCAGATCAGTATCACATCAGTACCTCACTACCTCTTACAATGCCTCATTAAGATATTAGTGCTGCTGATTACCAGCACATCAGCACATCACTACATCAGCCTATATCAGTGGCCTGGTGTGGCACTTGCCTAAGGAGGAAAGATCTGACGGATCAGTACGATTTGGCCAGATATACTAAATCTTTTTCGTGCTTGAGGTATGAGAATCTGCTTGACGACATCTCTCTAGCATTAAGGGATATAGCCAAGAACTCAACTAGCTAGAAATATATCATCATATACGGTAGGATTAAAAATGCTCATAGGACCCATCTTACCTTATTGAGAATAAGGCCAGTGTTAAAGGTCCTTGATTGGGAATGCATGATTCAAGAAAATCAGTTTCTACAGCAACTGTTTGCTCTGCAGGTCGACGACCTTTGATAGAGTCCTCCCCTAATTTATTTTTAATTTACCACCTTATACCATACTAAAACTTACTTTGAAATAGGCCTTTCAATGATTTAATCTCTCCAAAAAAACATTTTTTTAATTGATTCTGAGAGCCGCTAAATACAATTGTCCTGTGTTTACATGAATTTTAATTTTAGATGGGTCTTATCTTGTTGATATTAATTTTCGGCCGCTTCATTTTCAATTTTGTTTATTTTAAAAATGTAAACAAAATTTAGCCAACAGTCTTGAATTCACTCTCGTTTTCCTTTAAATATTTAATACTGTTGCCATGTCACGTCGTTGGGCGAACAACTAATATTATTTTTAAAGTACACGGTGACGTTGTGTATGTTGAAAAATGAATGTATACATAATAAGTGACATTGTAAGCCTCTGATTCTGATCTGATAGTTTTGTTAACAAATTGAAGACAGATCACTTGCTGTGCTTACATATGTGGTAGTGAGCTTGCAATTACATCAGAATCAGTTTGGAACTCAGTGTAATGCTATCATCACTCACAATTCGTAAGTATAGTTTTGTACACGGCTATATAAACGATTGCATGGGTAAAATTTCATTTACATAAGTCTTCAGTGTTTTTTTTTTTTACACACAGAAGATAAAAGATTTACCCAAGTTGAGACTGGTGTGGCTTAAAAAAAATGTTGTAAGATTTTATTTACAGAGTGTAAATCTGTGACTGTCTATAGAAATGTCTTCTAAACTGTTGTTAGATATTGAGATTGCGTTATTAAAAATTTAATTTAAATACAAGAAACTCACCTTACAACCTTGCTGTCTTGCATTTTTTTCGTAAATGTGGTCGTTTACGAGAAAAAAAAATGAAAAAGACAAAAAGAAGCAATTTCGGAGTAAAATTAAAATTTTGACGTGAAAACATATAGAAGACTTCCTTAAATTTTGTCCTACATAGTTTGAACAAGTGCCAAGTTATTTGAATAAAACCGCCAGCGACAAACTTTCCAATATGTCGAACGGCCAACCAAAGTACCAGACAGTTCGGCAGTGCACCTTATACAATAGTCCACCAAGAAGACCATTAAAGATTGCCAACACCGAAGAATTTGCAAGATCAATATGGAAATAAATATCGAACTATTTATCACAAATTTTTTGTGTGGTTACTCCAATACTCAAGGGAAGCACTATATTATTGCAGACCAAAACCAATCGAAACCCGATTAACTATGGTATACCTACAAGTAAGACAGCTAATATCTTTTTAATTTGCACAAGAAAATTATTACAAAAAATTAAAATGCAATATTAAAACTATTGAACGATGTAAACAAGCAATAAAACTAATTAGCGTAAAATGATATGCATCAATCCGAAAGTCCCTCAATTCCTATGCAAAGTAGATTAATATTTGCTGAAAGAATCCACATATGGGCATAGAGCAGAGAGTGTTTGCGTAATAAACTGAACTACTTTTTCTATTATTTTATCGACAGAATGAAATAGTTTGAAACGCCTTTTTTCACCATTGCACACTTTTTCTTCTTCTTTTTGTTTTTTTTTTGTGTTTTGATTGATTTATTCTTTTCCTATGACATGGAAAATTCCTTTTATAGGAAGACAATGTGCGCATAAAAAACATTTTTCATGAATGAAAACGGTCATTGATAAATTATTTATTTCTTTAACGTGATTGGAAGAATAATTATAAATTTTGTATTATGGAGTGAATGTCAATATCAGTTTTGTTATGATGGTAATTTCACAAATAAGGTCATCACTTAAAAGCAGTAAAACTATCTGTGGAGGGATGACTTTCAGGTAGGTTAGGTAAATGAAACCGCTAAACATTTCTACTATAATTTTCACAATTTTTATTCTATTATTCATATGAAATTTTATATGAGGAAAGAGTTATTTTAAAGCCAAACCATGCGCATTTAAAGAACTCCAAATTTCAAAAATTTCTTTAATAAAATGTTAAATTTTCGAAATACAATCATTTTCAGATTTTTTTTTTTTTATATATATCTAAATTCTATTTGAGGAATTTTTTTCTCTCATACTCTAGAAATAATTTTTATATGAAGTAATTTTTACCAACTAAACTTTTATAGGGAGTTTAAATTTCAAATTAATAATTCATTATATTTTCATAATATCGTAATGAGAGAAACTCGCTAATCTACAACTTTTCAAATACAATGAATTTTAAATTTCGAAAATTTCCCCGGTCTATCGCAAAAAGTACGCAACCGATCCAGGATCTTGCATCTGAAAGCCAGTATTAAAGCGCGTCACTTCGGGACGTAAGTGACAGTTAGTTTCTTAGTTATGATGTCATTTCCTTAGCAAAAGGGGAATGGCCATTTTAGGCCCGACACAGACATGAGAGACGTCTTAAACGATGCATTATGATACTCTGAAGATATTTTATTAACAATGTGTATTCCAATTAATTGGGGCGAATCGGGGGGGGGGGGGGGGGCGCAAATATTGATCTAGTTCATTTTAATAAATCTAGTACAGAATCGAATTCCTTAGGTCCTGAGAAGAAGTTTGAGTACCCACACTCTTATACTCGGAGGCTTAAACAGCTATAAATAGCCATCACCATACTCAATTTTTTTTTAGAATTTCCCTCTTTTTTATTCGAACTGAGGTACTAAATTTTTCGCACCTTGGATCGGCCCTTATAGTCTAAGAGCTAGCAACGTTTTCGAGAAATTACTTTAGTTCGGCTAGATTTTTGATATGCCTTTCCTTACAGTATATCAATAGTCATGCGGCCCATCTGGCTGGTGCGAGGGGTTGCGTTTACCTATGCGCATTCCATTCCTCAGGTAAAAAAAGCAGTTTTCAAAAGAATTTTAGTTCGATTTTTGTTTTTTTGATCTGTTTTCATTAACATCGGACAATATAAATTCACTATTCCCAGACAATTACCTCGTTGCTAGCACCGTGCCAGACGTTTTTTTTTCTTCTTTTTTTTCGTTACAAAATAAATTATTTTATTACGGCTGTAATTTTTATACGAGCTAATTTAATTATCGATCCACATGAAATTAATTTTCCACGCGATAATTCGGTTGCTCATCACGAATCGGACCGAGCAGGGTAAAGTGGGTTTTTTATCTCATGATGACATTTTGAGAAATTTTCGTGAACTCAGCGAGATAGCACAATTTTTTTCCTATTCTTTTATTGTAGAGAATTTTAAGAGCTACAGAAAAGCTTCTGAGTAAAATTGCGTTTTCTGGCCAGATTTGAGGATATTCTTGATGAAATACTGGAAGAAAAAATCCACTATTATACAGCTCCGCTATTGAATTGGAACTTGGATAGATTTCCATGCGAAAATTAATACAAGCAATTATTGTAGATATAGTACATTTAGAGTGAGCATTTCTCCAAAATGTGTTCATGTATTGAACTCTCAATAAATGGTGCCGTAATTCAGCCCTGGTAAGCTTGATAGATCGAAATTGCTGCATTTTTACCCAAAATCTTCACTGAAATTTTTTAACTGATAATTATTAGAAAATAAATCAAATCTAACATCGTTGACGTTGTTAATCTGCCGAACTCCATATATATGACAAACAAATTTTTCCAAGGTGACAATTGCACTCTTCAGTAATTCTTCATCATCGGTGGCAATATTTTGAAATGCAAGCGGATAACCTTCCGATTCTTCTAGTAATTTGAAAGACCTCAATTTCCCTTTGCGAAAAAAAGCTGCAGTCATGGCGTTGAAGCCTGGTAAAGCTGTAGATATGCACAGAAGGATCCAGAGTTTTGTACAATTCATTGACGTTGATGTAGCGTTCATGACTATCCACGCTCCTGTTGACCCAAAGTTTTAAGGAAGCATTAAAATTGTCTATGTTACCAAGAAGTATAATGAGAATATTAGAATCTGAGCATCTTATTACACCTTCAGCGTCGATATAAATTTGGCAAATATGGTAGAAAATCCTCGAAGGAATCTGCTTCTTCATGCGCTTCAGATGATAATGACTCTCCTGTTGCCTTAATGACTTTATTATTTTCAACCCGATAAGATAAGCATTTGTTGAATCTTAAGTGAATTATTTTATCACCAATATAAGACGCCATATCATCAGTTCAGTGGTTGATAAAAAATTTAACTAATACTTCCTTGAACTGAACATTTTTAAGTTGAGGAGTGAAATTATGAGAACAAATTTGATTTTGGTCTGATTGAAACCTGGCTAGCCGATTCATCTCGACGTTTATGTTCACCAACTTTGAATGATGCAAGTTACTTTCAATTGAGATATAATTTATTATCAAAGCTTTCCAAATTTTCTGTTTAACATTTCAATGCATAATTATGAATAGCTGCTACATTTACTCCCCTACACGGGAAGAAGTAAAAGAAGCAGAGTAATATCTGTACATTTTGGAGAGATATTTCTTTGCCTTACCTTTTCCCTAGAAAATCGGCCTGCATACTGCATCAAGAATACTCGTGTGGGATATCCCATTCCCTATTACACTCGGACCGATCTGGCTATTGATAATCAACCGAATTATCGCCTGGAAAATTAATTTCATGTGGATCGATAATGAAATTAGCTCGTATAAAAATTACAGCCGTAATAAAATAATTTTTTGTTGTAACGAAAAAAAAAAGAAAAAAAACGTCTGGCACGGTGCTAGCAACGAGGTAATTGTCTGGGAATAGTGAATTTATATTGTCCGATGCTAATGAAAACAGATCAAAAAAACAAAAATCGAACTAAAATCATTTTGAAAACTGCTTTTTTTACCTGAGGAACGGAATGCGCACAGGTAAAAGCAACCCCTCTCACCAGCCAGATGGGCCTCATACGTATTGAGATGGTGAAAGAGGAGAGATTGCAAAGAATCAGCCGAACTAAAGTCCTTTCTTTCGTGACGTTGCTAGCTCTCGGACTATTATGTCCGATCGGAAAACGTGTTTCACTATTCGCCTCAGCTCATTGCCAACTACAATTCGTAGAAAAAAAATTTCTCTGCATACTTTTAGGGTGGGAGGTAGGAACCCCCAATGGAGGCGGGGGGGGGGGGGGGGTCAAATACCACATATCGCATATCAAATTAAAGGTCTCGCAGAGTACTACCGAGTGGTGTACATTTTTCTTAATTCAGAAAATTTTACCAGGACGTTGTTGCTGCCGAAGGCCCAGTTTCATGCGCTTGGGTCACATACACCCTAGCTACTACATTTCGAATGTATTTTTATAGATCTTTCTTCCATGGCCAATAATGCGCTATTGCGAACATTTTTCTCATTGGAAGTCATTTTCCACGACTCTTTAATTCTGCGCAATCACGAGAAGTAGAAAAGTTTACTTTTTCACTCAAGAAAGTCGCTAAAGCTACATCCGAACGCCAAAGTTTTATCCCACTTATTTGTTATTTATAGTAAAATCTACCACTCAAAGTGCGGAAAGCTCTAACCTTCACCTTAACGAATTTGAAAAAAAAGCTATATACACTTAATAATTTATGGAGGGTAAAGAAGGATAACTTTGATGCTTATGAAGGAAAGAGAAATGATACTACTCTCAAAAATATACGATAAATTATACATTTCATTTTAAATGAGACTAAGTGAATATAATTCTGATTTTCGAAAAGTTCCCCACTCCAATATCAACCGATCTTCAAAATTCGTTTTGCTAATTTTATTATAATTTTTTGTATACCTATCTGCGGGGACTACATTTAAAATAATGCTTAATAAATCAATTTTCTTCTGGAGGGAAGAAGTATACGTGTTACGTTTCATTAACTTATCGTCGGTGATACTCCATAACCGGGAGACTACTAATGTCACTGCCGCGTAAGTTAAAGTCAAAATAAAATTTTCAGCAAAGAGTAAACTTCTTTCTTTTCGATAATAATGACAAAATTATTGCTACTGAAGTCTAGGATAGGACGAGAAACACTTTAGACATAAGATTTACAAAACAAGTTGTAGTTTCTTAGCTACATTACAATTAACTTGAAAATTGGAATTTGCTACTCAATTCAGTTATGCGGTTATGATATTGCTAGTCTCGCTGTTATGCAGTACCACCGACGGCTATGTATATTCATGAAGTTTCATTAAAAGTACAAGATTAGAGATCACTTGCTATCATTTCAATTCAATTCATTTTCATTTATTTACAAAAATTGTACACAAGATTCGTAGTCTTATATTTAGGTACAATCTATTACAGTTGTGGTGAAAATGAAAAAAAATTAACAGTAATCTAGTCTAATATAAAAAAATAAAAAGTAAAGAAACAAGAGCAGAATACTAAATAAAGTAAAAAGTAAAAAAATAAAGTAAAAAGTAAAAAATAAAGTAAAACATGAAAAGCAATACAAATAGTTTCAATAGAAAAATCTAACACAGCCGGATGAGATTCATTAGGATATGGTCATCAAAGCGAGAAATTACAAATGAGCTTTTTAAATTCGTCAACAGTGGCTACGCGACATAAATTAGCCTTTGGGTTCCAAAGACGAGCAATCTGGACAAAGTAAGATCCTTCAATATTGGATGTATAGAAACGTGGAATTAGGATGTTACACCCTCTCGGGGAATGCAAAAACTGAATATTGTTATAAAGATACTCAGGCGTACCCGTGTGAATGAGATTATGCAGAAAAAAGAGGGCCTTCTCTTTAGGTTTGCTAACGAAAAGATAATAACAATAGAAAGAAGAAAAATGTAAACGTTATCAAATGGCCTTCGTATTTGAACATTCATGGAAAAATATTAAAGTTTAAGGCTAGATTACCGCTCATGACGATGAAAAATAGTTTTTTTTTTGCATAATTTTCATCTTTAAAATGTTTAGAACACGTTGCTAAAAGGATATATTCATCTATCTAAAGTATTTCAGAATTCACAACCTGTTGAGAGCGCAACCGTCCGCCGCCCGGCTGGAAAACAAGTAGCTGGTACCCTCATAAATTTCGTGAAACCGTTAACCTTCAGATTCTGCACGATCAGTTCTTGGAAGATGAAGCAGGGCCTCTGTATGGTGCTGGATTATCTCAAATAATTTGTCAAAGATTTTTTATAATGTTAAACTTTAAATGTGTTTTTCTTGGAACAACATTTTACAGTGCGCGGGGCGCTCTACAGCTTCAACGGATGAACCGATTCACATGAATCTCTGCGCAATTGAAAGGAGATTCAATTTGCGGGGCCATCAGGAAGCGATTTTTACAAATAGTTTTTTCGTCCGTTGAAGCTTGAAGCAAACAAAAAACAGGTCAAAAAAATCTAGTTTAATAATGTTTGGCCGCGAATGATTATTGAAATATTCATAACACTACAAAGGAGTTGCCTGATTTTGCCCATATTCGAAACTGAAATTTTTTTTTTTCTTAACAAAATAAAAAAAATTTCAAGTTGTTTTCAACAGTTTTTCAAACTATAGTATGAAAAACTGAAATTATTGTATGTATGGCAATACTACAAGTTTTTCAAACTATAGTATGAGAAATTGAAATTATTGTATAGCACCACTACAAAGGAGTTGGCCGATTTTACCAATATTCGAACCTTCATATTTTATTGCAATTTTACCGCATATAAATTTTCAACTGTTTAAATAAACAACAGCAGTGTCCAAATATAATAGTGAAAATCAAAAAAATGTGTATGGCAACACTGCAATGTAGTAGTCTGATTTTACGCATCTCTTTTATGAACAGCTTTAGAAAGATCCTTGTAAATACAATTGACTCTTGTCTTCCGAAGAGGCTAAGAAATCAATTAATAAAATATGAGGAGAGGGGAATAGTTTATTTTAAAAAATCTTCTCGAAAGTTAAAGCAAGGCTACTGGAGATTAAGACAAGATCATGTAATCAACACTTGTGAAAAGAACTGTTAAAATAAGTTTGAATTAGATTAATTTCAAAAATATTGAAGATCTTTTTCTGCTTCTTCCATTTTAAAAATATTTTGTTCTCAAGTTATCGTCCGGACAGTCAAAAAAACAGACGAACTAACATGCAAAAATTTAAATGCTTTATGATTTTTATGCATGCTTACCTATTGTTTTTTTTTTATAAATCATTAAGCCACGTAGTGATTCTTATTTTTAAAAAAAAAAAAAAAAACATCTTGGAAATCGAAGTCGAGATCTCATCAAATCTCTCTTAAATTTTTCGTTAAAGTCTTTTCAACTTTTGATGTTTTTGCTCGTTATGTCTGTTTGTAAATTTATCAGAATACAAAGATTTAAAACAAAGTATACTGGGTACCTCATTGCACTATGTATACATATGTATTTGCATCTATACAAATGAGATTGTATAATAAAGCACTTTCCTTTAAATCTCTTGACGCTAATCTAAATTGAAGAGATCTTTTCCACTGTCACTACAAACAAAAAATTTTTAGGGACAATATATTATGCTCATTACCAGTACCGCAGTATCTTTTGTCAAGAAGATTTCAAAAGAATTAAATCTAATTTTAATTATGAAGTCTCGAAGAGCTCTTTTTACGACTTTACTACCATTAAAAAGTGTATCACTCAGTCATGACATTAAAAACATCAGATTTAGTAAAAATGAAAAAAAAAAAACAAATGCCATAAAGAGGCGATAACATTAATTCCTAAAAATAGCATAAAACTTTCTTTTAAGTCCGTAAATTCTGTTCGAACTCTTGAAATAAATCTCCTCCTGGTGAGAAGATACTTTTACACAATCCTATAATTTTTTGTTAATGTGATGATTTTTTGCTTTCTAATTTTATCTCTTTTAAGCGTATAAGGAAATTTGATGTTGCTTGTTTACATACTCAAATAAAAAATAAAAATAAATTACAAGAAATGAAAATTTAGTGACATTGAAAGGAGAGTTTTTTGTAATATTGACAGTATTATTTAAGGAAAAAGCGGAATTTTTCCTCCCAAAAGAAAGGAAAGCACTTCCATAATTTTCTTTCTTCAATGTCGTTCTAATTAAATCATACAAACTATTTCCATTTGATTAATAATCCTGCAATTTTGTAACATTCAGATTGCAATTAATAAGTGGAAAATCTACATAGTTATCTATGCTGTGTTTTAAAGAGGAAAAATAATGACGACTAGATGGTAACATGACCGGATTAAGTGCTTAATTGTGCAATAATTACAGTGATTTCAACGCGAGTTAAATGTATAACATTTTCAAACAAAGGTTGACTTTAATTAATCGATTGTAATTATTACATACAAATATACCAACTATTTTTCACTACAATACCACAGAAATTAAATAAAAAAATCTACTGTGGAGGTCAATTCAAGATTGCCTTCATTTAAATTTAATTTTTACATAAACGCATTTTGCTCGGATGTAATGTGTACAAAAAAACGAAATTCGTACTCACATAGGTAGTTCAAAACTGTTATTGTTATCTTTACCTTCGCTTACAAACTTCACCCAAACACATGCGTGCTTCCACTAATGATTATATTACAGAATAGTAATAAAATGAAGTAGCTATGGTTACTGGTCATGGATGTAATTAGAATCGCTAACCGATTCATAATGGGACAGAACGACTTGGACACAATCACAAATCTGTAAACGCTACAAAATTTTGCTAAATTCAACTTTACATTACTATTGGCTCTAAATTTATGTTAAGATAAGTTGTAAATAAAAAACA
Source organism: Dioctria linearis (assembly GCA_963930735.1). Taxonomy (NCBI): domain Eukaryota; kingdom Metazoa; phylum Arthropoda; class Insecta; order Diptera; family Asilidae; genus Dioctria; species Dioctria linearis. Next base: position 48,660,186 of record OZ005741.1, on the reverse strand, counting down.
ATTACCGTTTTTTTTTTTTTTATCTCTAAAATGTACTAAAGGGGAATGCCCATTTTATGCCCAACACTTGAGACATGAGAGATGTCTTAAACAATGCATTATGATACTCTGAACTTATTTTATTAACCTTCTTTATTTCAATTAAGCGGGGAAGCCTTGGAGAGGAGTGTCAAAGTTTAGTTTAATCTAATACATTTTTAAAACTACTACAGAAATTCCTTAGGTCCTGAGAAGAAGTTTGAGTACCCACACTCCTATACTCGGAGGCTTAAATATCCGTAAGCACTTTTTTAGTATTTATTTCCCTCTTTTTTATTCGAACTGAGGTACTAGAGTTTTCGTACCTTAGATCGGCTCTAACTCGGTATGATTATGCCCGATCAGAAATCAGGTTTCGCTGTTCGCCTCAGCTCATTACCAGCTACAATTTGTAGAAGAAAATTTTTCTCTGCATACTTTTAGGGTGGGGGTAGGAGCCACCGGCGTGGTGGGGGTAGGAGACACCGGCATTGCGGGGGTGTGATTAGAATACCGCATGTTGCATATCAAATTAAAGGTCTTGCCAAGTACTATTGGATGGTGTACTTTTTTCCCCGATTCAGAAAACTTTTTCGGGACGTTTTAGCAGCCCAAAAACCCATTTTCATACACATGGGTCACATACACTCCAATTACTACATTTCACATATATTTTTGCAGTTCTTTCTTTCACGGCTATTAGTGTTGTGAACATTTTTCTCATAAGAAGTCATTTTGAACGACGCACCAATTCCGCACAATCACGAAAAGTAGAAAAGTCCACTTTTTCACACAAGAATGTCGCTCAAGCTACATCCGAACGCCAAAATACTCCCCCGCTTAATTGAAATAAACATTTTTAATAAAATATGTTCAAGAGTATCATAATGCGTCGTTTAAGACAGCTCTCATGTCTGGAGGTGTCGGACCCAAAGTTGTATGAAAAGTTGTTATTTCCCTATTCCCCTTCACTTTCTTTCAAGAATAATGAAAATATCCTTTATCAATGAAAAGTTACTTTTAATTTTTTTTTCTCTGAAAGATATTTCTGTGTTCTCTCTCCTGTTGAATTTTGAAAGCGGAATCTTATTAAGTTGTTAAATTATAAAAATTTTACTAAACCAATATTTGATAAAAGTGATCCATACAATTTCAATGTTTTTTTTTTTTTTTTTTAGAATATATTGTATTATGCCGAAATTTAGGAAGGAAGTCATCCTCAGTGCAATTAGGCTGCAAAGGCAACTCTCCTGAGCATAAGCAATTTGGTTGACCGCCTGAAAGTCCTCCAAGAATTCATATAGGACCCGAACGCCATAACTTTGACACACAATTTATGGTGATCTTAGGAGACTGTCAACAGTAGCGCACTAGGAACCTACCCTTTCAAAAATGCTCTCTTAAATCGTACACGGATGGTTCCAAAATAGAGAGGGCGTCGGCATATACGGCCCGAAGTGTCATCTCACAAAGAAATTGGAGACCTCACGAACCATTTTCCAAGCAGAAATACACCCAATAGAATTCTGCGCTAGCGAAATAATTCACAAGAATATGTGTGGAACTAAAACATACAAGAGATTGGCTAATATTTTTAAAATGGAGGAACTTAAGGATGCATTAACATATCTTGAGAAAGCTAAAGATATATTTGAAAGGTGTGGGATCCAATATTAGAACGATGCTCCAAAGTAAACAGAGAAATTAATAGTGCAGTAAGATCTTATAGAGAGTTGTATGATAACAAAAACAAGCCTTCAGTACAGGTTACATTACATCAATATTTTACTAATGCGCCGAGGAACTTTGAACCAACGACTAGCCGTGGGTCATCTGCAATAACTATTTTTAGTTATTTTTGCGAATCGTCTGAAGAGAGCATGTAAGCTCAATAAATGTTTTTTTATTACTTTAAATTAATTTAATAATAATTTTCAGTTTTTGAATTTTATATTCTTATATACTATTTTCCTTATAATAATAGTAATCAAGTGTTTCTTCAAATGAATTTAATAAAATTTTATGGTTTGAATGTACATACCTACTATGTATATGTAGTACATACTAGCTGTGTTCTTTTGGTTCCGTGCAATGCACTGCAGAACACAGGAGATTGCGAATAGAATTGACTTGTAGAGTGCATAGAACTAGAAATTTTTTTGAAATTTATAAAAATAATAATTTCTTTCCTAATTGCACGCACTTAACTTATATCTTTAATAATATTATTTCATCTTCCACATTTCCCATCAAATGGAAATTGGCTAAAATCGTTCCAGTTCTTAAAAAATTAGGTACCCAGGAATATCGTCCTATTTCAATACTACTTTTCTTTTCAAAAGTGCTCGAAAAATTAATGCACAATCAGCTGTGTCATTATATTGAAAGTAGTGGTCTATTAGTTATCACGCTATCAATCTGGCTTTAGGTCAAAACATAGCTGCGTCACAGCCTTAATTAAAATAAGCGATGACATTCGCGAAGCAATGGCGGCAAATAATTTTACTATTCTAAGCCTGTTAGATTTCTCCAAAGCTTTTGATAGAGTTGATCTTAATTAATAAACTCATTACACATTTTGATTTTTCTACTCCAGCATATAAGCTTATTAACAGTTACATCACAGGCCGGCAGCAACAGGTTTGTTGTGACGGCAGAGTTTCTGATTTTCTGCCCAGTATTTAGTGGTGTGCCCCAAGGATCTATTCTAGGACCTTTGCTGTTTACCATCTTCATCAACGATCTTACTGGTATTATTCTGCATTGTACATAACACTTGTATGCTGACGATGTTCAGTTATACATTTCTAGGCATAAGAATCAAATTGGTGATGCAGTCGAGTGCATGAATTCTGTGATTTAAGAAATGTCTATAACTGGGCTGTTGAAAACAAGCTGGTTCTGAACACTTCTAAGTCCAGTGCCATAATTATACATAAAACCGTAATTGACATACCCAGCTGCCCTGAACTCAGTATGAACAACGAGGTGATTCAATATAATAAGGTGGTAAAAGATCTTGGTGTAAGATTGAATCGAACTTTAACTTGGTCGGATCATGTTAAATCTGTTGTGTCAAGGATATATGCAACTCTTTCCAAACTATCTTTATCTGCATCGTATACGCCCGATCAGACTCGAGTATCTTTAACTAAAGCCTTGTAGTACTACTACTTACTTACGGCTGTGAGCTGTTTTGTGCAGTTGACTCAATTTTCCTCTCTCTGCGGTTCGTTATTGTTTTGGGCTTCGGCGATATGAACATGTTGCTCCTTATATGAATTCAATCTTTGATTGCACACTTATTACATTTATCTGGACTTTCGCATGATACTTTTTTTACGTAACTTGATTCAATATCGCAGACCAACTTATTTGTATCAAAAGCTTAGTTTTTACGGTCTCAGAGGACAATGAATCTAACTATTCCAAGCTACAGTAATCGGGTTTCTAAGCGTCAATTCCTTGTCCAAGCCATCAGACTATGAAACACTCTTTCCCTTGAACTCAAAAGTAACAGCAGTGGTCATAGTTTTTGTTTGGGTTTGTTGGGCTTCCTGCAAGATGGATAGCTATTTGTTTCCCTTCCGTTTTTGTTTTTAAATTTTATTTTTCCATTCTGAATTGATCTTTATTTTATTTTTATTTTTCTATTTTACTATTATTATTTTGTTTCTTATTATTGTAGCATGTGAATATCATAAGTTTAGCTGTTGAGTTATTTGTATTTTCATTTTCTAATAAGAAACTTAATTGTGTAGATGCCATTAATAAATTAATTGAATTGAATTGAGATCATTCCATGACTTTAATTCTTACAAAACTTTAAAACTGCCAAATTTTGCAACGAAGTTTATAGAGTTCTTTTTTGACATTTTGCAAGGATTCAAGTCATGGCAATTTGGGATCTGTTCTCGTCGGCGACTGCAGTCGACTTTAGTCAATTTGACTCAGAAAATGTCGTTCTGGTCGTACTCAGAGCGTACATGGACACGGCTCTTTTAATTGAATGTGTAGGCCGATGGGACATTTTAGGGAGTGTTCATATATAGCAAATTGTGTTCACGTCGTCAAGTCATTTTGATTGCAGTCGACTTGAGTCACTTAAATTCGTGCTCCTGAGGTGGAAGTAAGTTAACACGCGCGGGATAGAGGAAAGTTTTTAAAAATGGAAATTGATTATAAAAATTGTATGGTGATTGATGAATCAGATAAGGCCAAAAAATTGAACAAATCTCATAAAAGATTTTAATTTCAGAGTTTTTTTTTTTTTACGGTACGAGGAAGCTTAAACGAATAATTAATAATCGGAGCACAAGTTTCTCGTCTGGCGTCCATTTCCTTTTTTTACCTCTTTGACGTTTACTCACACATTCTCCAGGCCGAGTTAATTTGACTGCAGTCTTTTTGACTAAAGTCGACTGAAGTCGCCGACGAGAACAGACCACTGTTGGGCAAAATGTAATCTGATTAATGATTAACAATTACAATTAACCATATAATCAGATTACTTTGTAACAGATTACTACTAATGTAATCCATTTCAATAATTACAAAATGTAATCGATTAACGTGTAATGTAATTACAAGTTAATCTGATTACACATTAATCGATTACAAATTAATCCCATTACATGTTAATCTAATTAATGTGATTACATTTAATACATTGAAGATATTTAAGATATTTGTATTCTAATTCTTCATAAAACGCCCTAAAACTAATTTCGTACGAGAACAATACTATTTTCTATCAATTCATTTCATTATATTATTAATTACTTTTCAGTAATCTACAAAGTAATCTGTTACAATGCAATTAGATTACAAAATAATCTAATTATATTGTAACAGATTACACATTTGATAGATTACATATTCTCTCATAAGTAATCTGATTGATATGTAATCGAATACAATTTAATTAGATTACTTTGTAATTTGACTAAACTGTAATGGAATTATTAATTAAATTACACTGCAATCAGATTACGCCCAACACTGGAACATACCCTTGATAATTTTTTCTACACTGCACAGAACCAAAAGAACACAGCTACTATATATTTTGTATTTTTATATTTAATGAAATAAAAAAATTGATTTTATTATAAGATTATTTTATTCTAATAAAGAATTAAAATCTAATTTTCACAATCTTTATTTTTTAAATCTGTTCAAATGCACTAATATTTCATAATTATCCAAATTGATATAATAGCAGTAGTTTTTCTATCAGGATTTTTAATTTCCCCGTAACGTCGCATTTTTCTGGAACCATATTTAACAACTTAAACCGGGGTATGATTGAATATCCAACATCTCCCAAAAAAATTTTAAGATTGCTTAATCTTACCATAAAACAGAATAACCCCCCCCCCCCCCCAATCTTAATTTAGTAATAGGCCGATATTATCACCAAATAAATTAGTACATGACAGCCTGACTCTTCAATTATTAAAAATTCAATTTCGTTACGCTTTGGCCAATAATTATATACATTTTACTCCAGTAGATATATTTGAACAACACGCGCAGCAGCGCAGTGTGAATAAAAGTGATTCATTGCTTCGATAGTCAATTGATCTCGAATAAAATCTCCAACGATTCGATCAAAACCCCAAGTGATTGCTGTCTCGAACAATTTATTCAATTTATCGAAATAATGTTATCGAATGTCAAAAGTGATTTATTATGTTATTGCTCAGCGAACGATATTTCCTTTTTACTATGTCTACATACATTTTGTTTTTATTCTCTTGTCTTATTCAGATCAGACTACTTCAAGCTAGGAAACTAGAAGATTTATTGTGGCATTTTAGTGTTGTGTAATATCGCTATGATAGAGCAGGATTTTGATGTAAGATTGTAAGTATGTCAATATGTACGTGTATATCTATGTATACGAAAATATATTAGAACTGTTTGTATAGACGTTATAGATACCCAACAAGTTTACTTTACTTTACTTTATATTTGCCAGCTTGACTTGGTACAAGAAAGAAGTCGTGACCATTTGTATTACTTTCGTGGGAGGGTGGGTGCCCTGTGAGTAAGTTTATGTCATGAAATTCTAATTGTTTCGCTCTTGTTGAATTTTTTCAGGGATAAATTGAGAATTTTGAATTTTAAATGCATCAAACCTTCAAAATATGTTACAAAAGTTTCGTACTTATAATTTTACTTTCTATATTACGAAATTTAATGTAAAATTTACAAACTTATACAGACACCCAAACAAAAGTATAATTGGAACCAAATTCAACCTATTTCCATATGTTTACAAAATGTTTAAAAATGAAAAAAAAAGTATAACTGTTTTAGTTTGTATAAAATAAGTAAAAAACGAGTTTTCAAACAAAACTGAGGCCAAGCCGAATGAAAAAGTAGAAAATAAACTACTCTTCACACACAGGTCGTATATCTTTATTCTGCTCAGAGCACTCCGAGCGCTCTGAACACCGTTTTCTTGTATCTTTATTTACTTTCAGAGTACTCTGAGCGCTCTGAACGTGTATCTTTATTATTGCTCAGAGTGCTCTAACTGATCGTAGATAAACCTCGGAGCATTTGGAGCAATCCGTCAGTAATACCAATAGAGCGCAAAAAAATCCTATTGAAAATGTGAACACTTTTTTAAATTCAATATTTCCTTCCGTTTCTTCACCCCTTACTTTTTTTATAACTTTATTATTATTATTTATTTATTTTTATAAAGAATTTTGTATTATCAATAGATATTTCGCAAATCATAAGTGTTGCCAATATAAAAAAAAAACTACCAGAACAATCAGAGCACTCCGGAATTGTATCTTTTTTCCAGAGTGCGCTGAGCGTTCTAAAAAATCTGTTCGATCTATGGAGCGGCAAAAGATACACGCGCACAGAGATGGACTCAGATTATTTGATTGGGACATTTCTGTTGAATATTCTTTCTTTTCATGAATCAAATCACTTATTACCTTTGATTGATCATACTGAAATATATCGGTGATTGTCAGCGAATAAAATCTGAGTCCACATCTGTGTGTGAAGAAAAGTTTATTTTCTACTTTTTCATGCGGCTTGGCCTCAGTTTTGTTTGAAAAGTCGTTTTTTACTTATTTTATTTTCTGCCTTTTTCACGTTAACTAAATTGTGCTTACGTGCTGCATGGAGATATTTTAAAACAATTTTTAAGTCATGTTTGGTGCCGATCCGAAAACAACAATTTTTCGAGTATCAAATCGTTGAAGTACTGCAACGGTTTTCTGAAATTCCAATTATGTTCTAAACAGCGCTTTTTAGCTGTATTCCAACTTGATCTTATATAACATGAATTTTCACGATTTTCCATGTTTTCCACAGACTTTTCCTATTACTATGATTTTTTTTTTAAAAATTTACATGAATTTTCCTCGATTTTTCATGCAAGTTTTCATGATTGTTGAAGAGAAAGTATTGATGCCAGTAGGACGGAAAAAAATGATTCCGCATAGCTCATAAAACTTTTTTGTCGGAAAATTCCAGAAATTTTCGGAAAATTTTACAGAAAAATTCGAAAATTCTGCACTTTTCCTGAAACAGATTTATCACTTATCATATCGATGAAAATTTGTCCGATGATTTTCCCGCTTTTCCGGGTTTTACACGGAGTTTTCCACAAAAGCAACTTTATGCAACTCATTTCGCTCTACAACTTTGTCTTAGGTTGAAAAACGCTCAAACGCTTCCTTAGTCTGAAAAACTCCGGAAAAACGTTTTACATGAATTTTCCTCGATTTTTTCTGCAAGTTTTCACCATTGTCGGAGAAAAAGTAACGATGCCAGTTGATAGGGAACTTGATCCTGCATAATTTAGAAAACTTTTTTACCGGAAAATTTTCCGGAAAGGTCGGAAAATTCCGAAAAAAAATTTCGGAAAACTCTGAATTTTTCCTGAAACGGATTTATCATTAATCAAATTTGTACCAAATTTTCAAATGTTTTTCCCCGATTTTCCGGGTTTTCCATGGAAATTTCCGGTTCAAATTTTGATAAGATTCAATTGTCACGCGACATGAACCTGTGTGCCAAATTTCAGCTCGCTGTGATGACGAAAAGTGGGTCTACGAGAGTGTCGAAAATAGTAAAAAAGGAATATATAGACAGACAAATTCGTATACGAGTTAAAGGGAATGTCTTCAATAAATAGTATTAGCAGTTATAAGCAAAAATTGCTAGTTATCGGAAAGCCCAACCTAGATGCATCAAGGAAACTAAGACGTTACCTGTCCATAACGATAGTAAAAAAAAAAGGCGAAGATGACCAGTCAAATTTGTATGCGGAGTTCAGCAAAAAATATTATTGAATTTACAGCAATTCAAAGATCAGAATTTTCAATAATGGAAGGATATCCGAAAGCTACAACATAAACTTCGGAGTTTAACAAAAATATATTTTACTTTCGCCGCTATTATAGTCCTTACTGCAATTAACGATCTCCTTCCAAATGAACTCGACAATAATCCGTGAGGTATACAATGGGGACTGATGAATAGTCCTGTAACAATTTGGATTATCCTATAATAACATCAGACACCAGCACCTGAATACCATGGATCAAAGTCGCATAGCATAAAATATTTCAACTGGTTTCAGAGTTCATTCAGCAAAAATAAAACAAATACTGATTAATTAACACAAGCCAGAGAAAACAACATAGGATGGTGGCCCAAGCGCACCATATCAGACAATAGATGGAAGTCTCTTTATGGACTAACATTATTAGGATAAAACTGCTGGAGTTCGTCAATCTAAATTAACAGAATATTAAAAATAAGCCTGTCATCTGTAGTTAAAAGAAGCGCAATATGAAGAATATAAGCGAAGTTTTGCGACGCGAACGTATATATATTTGACACCGCAAAGTACGTATTCGGTATATTCACTGACAAGCATCCTGGGTTGGCAATTATGCCACAGCCCAAGAAAGCAGCAATCCAGGAAAGCAATCCAATGTAGCGACGCCATTAAGGAGGCTACCAAGTAGTACACGTGACCTGCGGAATGGGGTTCGTCTACCAAGGCTTCAACTGCTTTCATAAGTGTCGCTGCTGGAACGAGTGGTAGCAAAAGGGTAGAAAATGACATAGGTGATGAGTCTGGCAGTCAGAACTTCGATCCAAACACAAGCCTAAAACAAAAACTGTCATAAGTATCTACCGGTTATGGCAAAAAGGATTTTGTTCTTCGGGTGCCTTCAGGATTCTTTATCGAGTGCGCCGATGCGAAAGGTATTCACGCATTAATTTTTTTTAGTTTTAACCCATTGCTGCCGGCATATACTTCTCCCCGGTGAAATTCGCCCAAATTCATAAATGTTGTTACTGAATGCCTAAAATATAAATAAAAAAAAGATCCAGGAGTATACCTGTACTAACACCTGAGATGATTAGGGGGTGCAATTTCAACCGTCCGGCACCAGATGTTCCGCAAATACTTAAAATTGTGTCTATAAGGCTAAAAATATATGTAGAATAAGTATGGAACAGAATTTTTCTGTAAAAACCATGTACCTGTGACCAATATTTTTTCTCGTAGATGAAGTGAGGTATGGAGTGAAGGGTGTTCGCCTCAGATGGAATTAAATCCCTAATTTGCTTATATTTTTGGTGCATGACTTATTCGAATTCTTCGAACATGTCTGATCAACGCTCATCATGGGGTGAGGTACACTACAAACCGAACCCAGTTTTCGTCTGTCTCTATCCTCAATCGTGTCTATTCGTCTATCATATAACGAAATCATTTTTAGATACAAAACCGGTTTTCGTCTGTGAATAGGATAAAGTCTGTCACTCGTGTATCAGCGGACTGACACATTCTTCGTTTTGACTTTGACGCAGTGACCGTGCTATTTTCCAGATTTGTGTAAATGATTCCATACTATGGACGCCATCAATTTATGCCTTATGCTGGGGCGAACGATCTGAATAAGCAAGGATATGGCCTGGGTGCAAACGTCGTTCTACAATTATTGGATTTCCTCGAAAATCCAAAGCAGCACACCGTAACGTTCGACAATTTTTTACATCGCACAAACTGTTGTGTCGATTAAAATTGCTTAGATATTTTGGCACAGGCATTGTTCGCGATAATCGGACAAACCACGCTGGAAGGATATCAAAACAATTGGCAATTTTAAACGCGGAGCGTTTGATTGGGTTTTCGATACAAGAAACGAAACTTTGGCCCTCCGTTGGAACGACAATTCCGTTAGTATAAATTCACCAATGTCCTCTATTCCACTTAGTTAATTCCTTTTATTTCAGGTTGTCACCTTTCTCACCAACTATATCAGGCATGACCCATTGCATCGCACCAAAAGAAACGACCGTAGACAATCGAACCAGATTTTCATTGATCAACCAGATCCCATTCACAAATACAACCAACGAATGGGCGGCATCGACTTGTTGGATAATGGCATTGCCAATGAAATTACAGAATTCGTATGCGTGGAAAGAAATGGTACTGGCCACTGATAACGAACGTGTTAGATGCAGCGATGGTTAACGCCTAGAAACTGCACGTGATGTTTTGCAAAATTGAAAGGAGGAAGCCAATGGGCCAGTTTGAGTTTCGACGGGACGTCGTTGAAGCCTGGTTGCCACCGATTGTACGCCAGGTAGAACGATCCAACAGGTAATACAGTACCATGACAACGCACCAAAAACGCATTCGCGAGGATGGAATTGGTCATATTGTGCAACGTGGTGATAATTATCGCCGATGTAAGCAACGCGGAGGCCAAACATATTATGCTTGCACCAAAAATTGCTTCGAAAGCTATCACAACGGTGAGGTTCCAACCAAAAAGGCCGCTCATTGATTTTAATATCTATTAATTGAAAATCATTTCAATTTGTCAATAAAAGCCAATTGTTTTCTAAATTGAAGTCATTTGATTTTCCTGTTTCAAATTTCAAATATTTTCAGAACACCTGGTGCCGAACTGGTGAAATTTCACCCCCGACAGGTATATCATTCATAATGCACAGGTAAATACTGTGATCCCCATCAGGCAGGAATGGGTTAATCCACTCTAATGAAAAATACAAAAAGCCGACAGTAGCTACTCTAGTAGCCGGGCAGAAATTATACTACTCATTGTCCCGGTTCAACTATAATATAACACAACGATGAGGAACCCAAAGAGTGAAACCTTTCCTTAGAGGCTATACTGGACCTCCTTATTACTCGATATACGAGTAGAATAGTAGGCCGCTTTTGGTGCAATAAGACTACAAGGTACAAATCACCCAAATCTTATAGACTGAATGGCCACTTGAAAGTAATTGACTAATATCTAGTAAATCCAATAATTAACTCTATATCGGCTGTTATCCCGAAACATTTAATTTTGATACACTTTTTAAAAGATCGTCAACAATTGCATTCTGGTGATCTTTGAAAAAGGGTACTAAAATGTAAGGCAGAGCAGGCATTGACGTATATAGAATCAAACTAACGACACGCTAAGGCAGTGGAAGCATCACCTAGCATTTTCCAGACAAACAGAGAGATCCAAGCCATACAACTATATGCTATTCACGACAAATAACAAAACAACAAAATATACTTTGAGCTAAAATTCTGACGAACAGACGGGGCCACAAACGTCAAATTCATATACGATTGCGTCTAACTTAAATTTACATTGATTTCGGTGTGAGGACATTAAGATAATGAGAGCAATGAAATTGCGGAAAATTTTGCAAAGGAAGGAATAAAATTTGAGTTTAACAGCCCTAAGCATTTCTATGGTCATCCCAATCTATCGGTATAAGTCAGGCTTTGGAAGACCAGAATTAAATTGGTACACTAGGGATGCATCTGAGAATCACAGATCACGGTCATATATTCCTAGTAAAGAGATCTAATTATGAGCATTAATCATCAAAAAAAATATTGAGTTAGGCGCATTGGTACTACTATATAGGAAGAACTAAAAAAATTAAAAACGCGGCATTACTTGACCGAAACCTTTAAAACTGCCTTAATTATAGAAAATTACTTAACCGTATCTTCAGAACAACACCCAACCTACCCATCACGAGTCTTTTATTTATACATACCTACATAAAAAAAAAATCCGGAATTCATTAGTTTAACGATTAAGTCATTAATCATTTAGACAGTTAACCAACATCAATTTAATCAAACATTAGTCTTTTGCACGAAATTATTAACATTCTCAGAAGGTATGTACTACCTGTTTATAAGCGCGTTTAGTTATTTTTATTTGAGCACACAAAACGGCTCTTCTTTGAACACCTGAAAAGGTTAAAGTAAAATACTCGCTTTTATAGATATCTTGGATTTGGTACTGGTCCCAAAGACGAGATAAATTATTACATGGCAATTATTTATTTATTTTTATTAATTCATGCAAAATCTTTGTGATCTATTCATTTGTAAAATCTGAGTATCATGTAATTATTATACCTGCCGCTTATACATATATATGTATATCTCGTAGACTTGTAGTAATTAATTAATTACAGGTGGAGTAAAATTAAATGCAGGCTTGGCTCTTGTATTTACTTATTATGAACTTTTGTGGGCAAATTATTCTATTTTCTTCAATGATAAGTACTCGTATTTGCGCATGGGCATGAAATATTCATTAGTTTTTTTTTTTTTTATAGATAACTACTGAAAAAATTGGTATGCCTCAAGGTACAATTCCAGGTCCAGTATAATTTTTTTATTGTAGATAAGCTAGTCATTGCTAGTAAGCTAGATTTTCATAATATTCATAGCCTTGTTCTTTCAATGTACAAATAGATTATAAAACAAACTGAGATCTTACCTGATTATTACTGGTGATTTTATCGAAATTCTTAAAAATGCTTCCATCATGACGTAGAGTAAATGATTTATCCCATAGTGTATTCCAATCTACTATAGAATTTTTCCGTCTGAATGAATTATTAAATCTACTATTGAAACTGCCATTCCTGACGATAACATTGCTTCTAATTACAGGACTGAGTTTAGTCGTCGTCGTCGTTGGTGTTGTTGTTGTTGCTGACGACATCGATGTTGATCTCGTTTTTGAATAAACACTTTGCCACGGTGGCTTAATACTTCCATTTGTCGCACCTAAAGAATTCACTTGTTGTTGTTTATTACCATTGCCACTGCCACACACACGAAAACTTCTATTACGTTGAAGATTCACCTTTCTTTCATTTTCATCGTCTTTGTCGCCATCACTATGCAAACGGTTTCGTCTATTCATTTGTCGGAATGGTACCTTATCAGATTCGTCTATAGAAATTATGGCTTCCATTGTCTTCCGGTTTACAACAGAAGATTCTAAGGTGACATTTCTGTCCAACATTTGTTTCGTTTCATTGCACCCAACAACAACAGCATTGTTGTTGTGCTTCCGCTGATTGAGCTCATTAGAATTCCATGAAGAGATTTCAGACCCACTGTCGCTTATAGTCTCAGAACTGACGCTATTTTTTCTATGATGATTCTGTTGTTTATGTGAACCGCTACTGTGACTGGTGGACTGATTATTATGGTGATGATGGTCTTCTTGGTGCTTTAAATTGACCGACGGCGTCACCGCCGCTCTTGTCTTTATAGTTCCACAAGCATGAGCTTTACCTATACATCCACGATGAATTTCTGGTTTCAAAGGAGATCCAGAATTTTGTGAATTTGAATTTACGCTTGTACTACGGAGCGATTGCTCAAATGATTTTTGTAACATGTACATTGACATTATAAAAATATATTAACACTGCACAAAATTCACTTCGATCATGATGTTTAGAAATTTATAATTGTATTCAGGGCACTTTTCATTGACTGAACTTTTCTAAAGAGGAACACTTTTTTCTTTTTATATTTTCGTTTCGAAAAGAATTTTGCTGTTGAAAATGCAATTAAAACTTAGCAATTGGACAATTTTATCAGGACTGCAATGAAAGCACTGCTTGTTGTTTAGGCGCATAAAGATTTGAGTTTCCCAAAATTTACCATTTGAAGATATATTTGTACGCAGGTATCGTAACTAAATCTCACACAGAAATAAGTTATAATCTGGGAATACCATAAAACAAGCGTAGTGTACGTAGTCAATGCAACCATCACGCAGAAGTTGGTCGAACTTTTAATGTATTCACCCTGTGGGGTAAAGGCTGGATAAACGGCCTCTAAGCACTGCGATCTAAATCATTTGTCCTAAATCACTCTTTTGTTAAGTCCAGTCTACATTGGCACTTTTTAGAAAGGTCACTACATACTTCGAGCGAGGCGATTTTCTAAAGTTTTGAGAGGCTATGAATATTTAACCTAGACATCCGGGAAATCATGCGAATTCGAAGAGCACGTACTACGCAGATTCTAAATCTTCATTGGAGAATTGTCAGATATGCTTAAGAAGAATACACTACTGCTATACTCATTAACTCGATGAGCAGACTAATTTGGTCCTTGCCACAGTTAATTTGAGTCCTTTAGAGTATTTTTATGTAAAGTTTATGAACTGTAATATCCTGCCTGAAACTCCGGATTTTCCTGTGTTAATTCGGATCTATGCCCAAAATGACTTCTTGTTACTCCGCTACTTAAGGGAACCTTATAGAAAATTTTAATTTTAATCTTGAAAAATTAAAAGTTGCTGAGAAAAAAGAGAGTACGCAGCGGACAGCTAGGTATACAGAGTGTCCCAGAAATCAACGTCAAGCTGGAATCGGGCAATAGACCAAGTCGTAACAGTTATCAGAAAAATATGGAAAATAATCTTTATCATGTATGTACTTTTCAAATTATAAGGATTCAAAAATAAATCTTAAAAACTGACACCCTATGATGATCTTTCAAGTCCTGTGACTGCAAATATTAACTTTTCGTCAGTTTTTTTTTTTCTGTGATGTAACCATTAATAACCCTTCTGTAAATTACAGCTAAAAGTTAAAGCATAACTGCCTCAGTTTCAAATAAAAAGTTAGATTTTTGCCCAACATTGTATTCAAAATAATTACATTACCCAACTTTAACCGACTGTACGGTAAAAATAATGTACTACACTATCTTAGCAAGTAACATTATAAGATGGCGCGTTTAATAATGATTCTAAAATGGTATAAAACTTGCTACGATATTTCTTAGATTACGGAAAAAAAATTTGTTTCTTCAAGAAACCCAGTTTCGAAAAATTTCTTTTCACCTGCTCAAAATGATTCTAGTGTACCCAAAGCTTGCCGTAAGACCGTAACTTTAAGATTCTAGTTTGAGTGAGACGGAGAGTCATTGCATGAAATGTGAGTGAGCAAGATAGTGACGCTAGCTCGTCAAACTATTGAGTTTTTACAAATGTGCATCGTCTACTCCTCACAGAGGGCCGACTTCCAAACCAAGTACATGGTGAAGGAAGAGTTCCTTACCTTACTTCGGTACGTGCAATCCAGGAAAGCACAGGAGTGCCTAAAAGTATAGCTCACCGAATTTTACAAAAACATAAGCTCCAGAATTACGGAAGCAGTTGAATTTGTCAACAATGCAAGATTTGCCTGTCTGAAAACCCGATCCTATTTTAGAAGATGTCGAACTTGTATTGCAGCTGAAGGAAGCCAGTTTGAACATCTTTTGTAAATAATAAATCTTAGCATCCAAATAATTGGTGTTTAATTTTAAACTTAAGGAAAATTTGTCCTAAATTCAACAAAAAGTTATGATCTCTAACTTGAAAGCGTCACTATCTGTCTCACTCAAACTTCATGTAATGACTCTCCGTCTCACTCAAACTAGAATCTTAAAGTTACGGTCTTATGGCAAGCTTTGGGTACACTAGAATCATTTTTAGTAGGTGAAAAGAAATTTTTCGAAACTGAGTTTCTTGAACAAAAATTTGTTTTCTGTAATCTAAGAAATATTGTAGCAAGTGTTATACCATTTTAGAATCCTTATTAAATGCGTCAACTTTTGAAGTTACTTGCCAAACTGGCGTAGTACATTTTTTTTCATTACAGTCAGTTAAAGTTGGGTGAAATATTAATTTTCTATTCTTGGTTCGGCAAAATGTGACATTTTCTTCCAAGCTGGAACAGTAGGCTTAGAATTTCAAGCAATAGGTTACATAAGCACTATTCGGGATTACACAAGAAAAATTGAAATTGAAAAAAAGTAAAGATTTGTAGCAACAGGAGCTAAAAAACCATCACAGGATGTACATTTTCTCAAAAACAAAAGAAATATCTATAATTTGACAAATACATGACTTAGTTTTTTTTTTATATTTTTCTGATAACTGTTACGACTTGGTCTATTGCCCTACTCCGGCTTGACGTTGATTTCTGGGACACCCTGTATATATGTTAAATGTTTAAAAAAAAAAGGAATCAGTCCTCCTGCCAAAAACGTACAACAAAAGTCCTTCGGCTGAAAACGAAAAAGCAATGGTTTCAAGAAGCTCAGAATGGTCTAAGATCAACAGAATGCCATGCCTTTGAATCCAGATACGTAACACAAATCATAGCCTATATAGCGTTCGTTTTCATCAACAAAGTTTATTTGTTGGTGTCAGCACAATTCATATGAATTCTTATTATTGAGGCAGACCATTCTTTACATGCTGCTCGGTTTGGTCTTAACCATATTGAGTTTTGTAGCATTATGTAATAGTCTAATACCGTAGACACACGGGACATATCAATGATCATTGACGAAGCAATGATCATTGCATAGCTCGTGTGTCACTGCAACATTGGCGCAATGGTAATTCGTTTCGTCATTGCACCAATTACGCCCCAACAAGCTCATTCGTTTGTAATTATGCATTGCTTTTCATTTCTTTTAGCGATAAGCGCGCTTACAGCGGTGAGGAACTGCAAATTATTGGAAAAATCAGCTGATTTTCCAGCCATCACTGTCAGATGTCATTTGTGAAATTGGCTGATAAATTTTTCAAAGCAAATTCTCCATGTTTCTTAAATTATTGAATTCTTTAAAAAAATTTCATACATTTTAAATAGAAAAAGAGACGAATGAAATAGAGACGAAAAAACAAGAGACGAAGAAAAAAGCAAGATTGTGGAAAACTGTTGAAAATTAAGTTGTGCGAGCTGTGGCGCATTTATATAAAAGATCTGAGAAAGGTACGAAGAAATAGCCACATATACGCGGATATGTCTGTGAAATTTAAGGATTATGGAAGTAATCGCCAGTATGCACAAGTGACACATTTAATGGGTCAAATCTAACTTAGTGAAGACCGTCATTGCCGTGTGCCACCTCAAAACAGGAATGATCATTGGTCCAATTACGTAATTGAACCAATGATCATTGATATGTCCCGTGTATCTAGGGTATAACTTAAGAGCTAGAAACGTTTTCGAGAAATTATTTTAGTTCAGATAGTTTTTTTTTATATGCCTTTCCTTACAGTATCTCAATAGTCATGCCTGGTGAGAGGGGTTGCATTTACCTGTGCCCTCCCCGTTGCACAGGTGAAAAATGTAATTTTCAAAATGATTTTAGTTCGATTTTATTTTTTTTTTCTCATCTGTTTTCATAAACATCGAACAATATAAATTCATTATTCCCTGACAGTTTCCTCATTGCTAGTACCTGCCAGACTTTTTTTTTTTTTTTTTAAACCGACTTATTGTGGGCTGTACTCTTCTTACTATCACACTTCAATCGATCTGGCTATTGATAATAATGAACATAATCTCTGCCTGGAAAATTAATTTCATGTGGTTCAATACCTAAACTGCTCGTATAAAAATTACAGCGATAATAAAATCTTTTTTTTTATCGAAAAAAAAGCGCCTGACAGTACTAGCAGAAAAGAGACTCTCTGGGAATAATGAATTTATATTGCTCAATGTTTATAAAAACTAATAAAAAACAACTGCTCAATGTTTATAAAAACGAACTAAAATCATTTTGAAAACAGCTTTTTTTACCGGTGGAACGGAATGGGTACAGGTAAACGTATAACCCCTCTCACCAGCCAGATGGGCCGAATGCCAATTGATATGGTAAAAGGCGGGGAATAGCAAAGAATCAGCCGAACTAAAATTCTTTTTTTTCATGACTTTGCTAGCTCTCGTACTATAATTACTTTCTAAATAATCATATCGATCCCAATAACGTTTTTTGAGTAACTGAAATCACTTCCAAAAATTCAGGAAGTAAAAAAAAATATATTCAACTGTTAAAATACATAAATAAATAAAAATAAAAAAAAACTCAAAACATAAATGTTCATTTGTATTACAAAAAACCCGCCGACTGATTACACAGCCAACAAAAGAACTTGAAATCAAGTGGCCTTCATTAACGCTTTTGTAAATATTTTGAATTTGTGATCAATCGCTAAACTTGTCCAATTTGTCTATATAAAAACACTTGAGATCACGTACAAAAACAAAAGTGAAGATAATTCCAAGTAAACAACATACAAAAGACGTGATCCTTTATAGAATCTCTTTAAATCTATCCGCCTAAAGGTGAATATCTATCAAAACAGGCAAACAAAAATTACGAAAAATGTTGTGTTTCATTAATGAGCCGCCAATTGAACACTTTTATTGTATAATATTCAAAAGAGCAGTAATTACTCATCGACACATTCAGACGATAAATGCCAACAATAATTTACATCGACATGGACCAAGATCTCTTTATCATCATCTAAGCAACAAAAACTATTATGTTCGTCTTTACATGTACACTTACTGTATATCCAAGGCAATCTTTTTTTTAAAAAAAAAAAAAAAACTGAAGAAACACCTAGAGCCAATAAATTCCCTTCACTACCTGGTTGATTTCTAACTACATAAAGCCAACACCTTGGAAAATTAAACGCCACTTAACCTATATCGATAATTTTCAGTTATTTTGTATTTTACGTCTCACTATACAACATCGCTCAGATGTACTTAGAGCAATCATCTTACTTCAATTCGCGTCGCACTTATGTACATTATGCCGCCAAATATCCGTGTCAGCAGCACTCGATCGCAGAAATATGAGGTAGAAAATTTAACGATACTCATGATTTTAGTCTGAAACTGGTCAATGGATTTTTTTTTTTTTTTTTTTTTTTTTTTTTTTTAGAAAAAAATGAAATTTTGTAGAATTTGACTTAATAGATTTCTTGACATAAGAGATCAATATCGATGTCAATTATGGCTTAGTGAGATGATAGTAAAAGCAGTACCAGTTCCAGTTTGATCTAGTACATTTTGGTAAATCTAGTACAGAATCGAATTCCTTAGGTCCTCAGAAAAAGTTTGAGTACCCACACTCCTATACTCGGAGGCGTAAATAACTTTATAGCCATCCCCATACTCACTTTTTTAGTATTCCCCCTTCTTTATTCGAACTGAGGTACTAGATTTTTCGCACCTTAGATCGGCTTTAACTCAGTAGGGTTATGTCCGATTGGAAAACAAGTTTCACTGTTCGCCTCAGTAGGTCATTACCAAATACAATCCGTAGAAGAAAGTTTTTCTCTGTATCCTTTTTAGGATGGGGGTAGAAGCCCCCACCGGGAGGGGGGGGGTCCAATACGGCATGTTTCATATCAAATTATAAGTCTCGCCGAGTACTATCGGGTGGTCTACTTTTTTCCCGATTCAGAAAACTTTTTCGGGACGTTTTTGGCCGCCCGAAAACCCATTTTCATGCACTTACACCCCAGCTACTTCATTTCGCATATATTTTCGCAGTTTTTTCCTCCATAGCCATTAGTACTCTAAAACATTTTTGTCATAGGAAGTCATTTCCCTCATAGGAAGTCATTTTCCACGACTCACCAATTCCGCGCAATCACGAGAAGTAGAAAAGTCCACTTTTTCACCCAAAAGTCTCACAAGCTACATCCGATCGCCAAAGCCTTCCCCCTTAATTGAAATAAACATTGTTAATAAAATATGCTCAGAATGTGATAATACATCATTCAAGACATCTCTTATACAAGAAATTAAAAAAAAAATCAATATTTTTTTTTTCTTGACTATATTTGCTGCATTATAAAATTTAAAAATAAACAAATTAACAGATGGAGAGTCGCATCAAAAAATTTAACACCAATTTTTCAATAGCCAACAAAAATGTTCACTCAACAAAACATTTGTGTAATTTTACTCTTATTTTAAAGAAAACTTACACATTCCGGTATTTACATTTTATATATGTATGTAAAATATGAAAGATGTAAAAATATACGTTCGTTTTTAAAAAGTATCCACATACTTTAAGTCGACAAAAGGTATAGGTATAAGAAGGTAGGTACCAATACTAAAAATCCGTGGTAGAATTTTACCCAGCATTTTGCACTATTTTGCTTACTTTTAGAATGATCGCTATTCTAGAAAATTCGATTTACTGCCTTCGAAATCAAATTTACAGGTTGGGCTCGAAATTGGGACTGTCTGAAATGGAATTGAAATCCGATTTTTGTAATGTAATTGGAATTGAAAATGTCCCTCGGTAGCTCATTATTATTTTTATATAGTTTTCAATAACTCCATATAATCAGTATTCACTATTAATTTTCCTTTTTCCTTACGACGACAGTCCAAGGGGGGGGGGGGGGGGGGATCTATAATGTAATCAAAAAACTAGTGACTAGTCCTCGTCTACTTTACCAACTTACCTATAGCACATAAGCAGAGTTTATGTACATACGAGTACATGGGTGGATTGAAAAGAGGTTGAGTCCGCCGATGGATGGACTCTAGAACTTAGGCCACAGCAAGGTCCATTCTTCACCCTCTAGACTTATAAGCAATAGCTCATAAGTCCCAGCCGGACGCTTTAACAAAATTCAGGATTGGCCCCCAATCCTCCTTGCCTGCTTCGTGCAGTTCTACCAGGAGGTGTGAGCCAAGGAATCTGTAACGCTTTCCGGAGAGAGCCGGACAGTAACACAAGAAGTGAGTCACCGTTTCGGGTTCCTCTACATATGGGATCATCAACAAATCTCAACTTGTGTAGGTGACCCCTGAGAAGAGAATGCTCCGTGAGAATTGACACAAGTGTTCTCACAGTTGGCTTGCTCAGTCCCAATATCTTTTTCGTCAGATCTGGGTTCGGTTTACCCCACAGTTCCTTAGTAGTTCTGCCCGAGGGATTATCCAGCCAAAGGCTACTGTGTTTGCAGTCAGCCCAGAATGAAGTTTTAGATGTAAGAATGTTTGGTGCAATCCCGATTGTAGAGGATGATTTCTCTAAGGTTGCACCAATACGAGCGAGCTCATCCGCTTCTTCATTCCCGCTGATATCGCTGTGACCTTGCAGCCACACAACGAGTACCCTGTCACAGAGCGAGAGGGAATATGAGTACATCAATCAGCGTACACATGAAATTACGCGAGGATTAAATATAAGTCAAATTGAACCTCTATGTGTACGTAATAAATAAATGTACGATTGCAAGGCTCTGCATAATTCTTACAATTTATTATTTTTAACATTAAATTTTCGTAATTTTCGAAATTTTATAGAAAATGTAAAAGAGCGGCCCAAGAATAGTACCCTGAGGTACCCCGGAATTATTTCTTATCTCAATGGAAAAAGTACCACGAAATAAAACACAGGGTGTTCGATTATGCAATACAGCCAATGCGTGAGAAACCCAAGAATGTTCTAAATTAAATTCGTGATCAGATACTCCTACTTGTCGTACTTGTTGTGCTATCGCTTAATTAATCTTTAGCTTGGTGATGTCGTCTTCAGTTATTTCTCTCCTGAATAGAGGGCTTTGGTTGATTTGGTTGTTGCTATGGTTGCTACTTATTTCTTCGTTGGAGTTAATTTCGCTGGAAGTAAACTCTCCAGCTGTGAATTTGTTCTTATTCTTATCTTTGTTTAGCTGGTTTGTTCCTACTACTCTATTTATAAGGGTTCTTATTTTATTGTAAATTTTAGTTTTTTAAACGTCTAATAGCTAATGAACCATTTGAAGTTCGTTTGCTAATATCATAGAAGTAATATTATAGTATTAAAGTAAAAGTAGGTACTCAAATAGACTGAATTGTGAAAAATATTACTGCAGCATTTCAATGAGGATCCTGTTGTCAAATGTCATGTGTCGATTAGATTGGAATCATGAGCCTCTAAACCATCGACACGACACTTTTTATTTCATAATGCTGTTTGCTTTTAAGTTAATGATTACTATACTCCTCAGACTCACTCAAAGAATTTAAATTTTCCTTAATATCTCGCGATACAGATTACAGACAAACTTAAAACAAACAGAACTCTGAGATGATAAGTAATCATCGTAATTATTTTCTGGCATCTTTATATACTTAATCTCTCTCTCCTAAAAGATGGGAATCAAAAAACAAATTACATCCTGACACTAACAATTTTGGGTGATTTATGTTCTTGTTCAAATTTTATACGTCCGGCCTCGGTCGTCGGTTGTAGGGTTCTAAGAATAATTTAATATTGAGGCGCCTTATAAGAATTTTAAATCTGCTGTCCTTACGATCGAGACAACTTTGTATTATGAAACCAATATACATAAACAAAAAATCGTTGATATGAAATTAATGCAAAAATATTTCTGTTTATTGATTCTGGTCTGGATGATATTTGGGTCTGTAAAAGTTGGCTTCGATTTCCAATTAAGAAATAAATTAAAATAAAAACTATGATAAATGCTGTCCCTGTTGAAATTTCTTGAATTTATCTTTTTTTGTTTGTTATTCATTAGTTTGAAAAATGTATTTTCAATTTGTCAATTTTATTAGTAAATATTCATAAATCCGATTAAGCTGTCAAACCGTTTCAACAGAGGCAAATTTTTTGTTTGTTTGGTTTTAATGAGCCTACATAAATATAGATTCTTCTAAAATCCTATGCTTGCGGATTAATTATAAAACTGTATAATAAAGAATTTTATTACAATATCAAAAAAAAACTTATTATACAGAAGAAAAAATATAGTATGACGAGCTAGTGGTGTTGGCACCAAGAAATTTTACGCGTATCTCTTTCTGGAAAATGTAAAATGCAGCTAATCGAATCTTCTTCAAGATGGAATTAAGCACGTTGATGTAGCCCTGAGTCGAAAACCCAGAAAAATAATGATGACAGTTTTTAAAGAAAAAACACATAGAAAAAAAACGACAGTTTGAGAGTTATACCTTAGACACACGGGACATATCAATGATCATTGGTTCAATTACGTAATTGGATCAATGATCATTCCTGTTTTGGGGTGGCACACGGCAATGACGGTCTTCACGTAATTAGATTTGACAGACTAGATTTGACCCATTAAATGTGCCACTTATGCATACTTTCGATTACTCCCATATCCATAAATTTCACAGACATATCCGCGTAAATGGGGCTATTTCTTCGTGCCTTTCTCAGATCTTTTATATAATTGCTCCACAGCGCCCACAACTTATAATTTTCAGCAATTTTCCACAATCTTGATTTTTTCTTCGTCTCTTTTTTTTTCATTTATAATGTATGACATTTTTTTAAAGAATTCAATAATTTGGGAAACACGCAAAATTTACCTTGAAAAATGTATCAGCCAATTTCACAAATGACATCTGACAGTGATGGCTGAAAAATCAGCGAATGAGCTTGTGGGGGCGTAATTGGTGCAATGACGAAACGCGCCAATGATGCAGTGACACACGAGCTATGCAATGATCATTGCTCCGTGTGTCTACGGTATTAAGTTTTAGTAGACCTAGTGTATAAATGGATTGGATGAAGTGATAAGAATAGTAAATGAGAGTAATCATTTCACTGCCAAAAAAATGGAAGCTACTATGAACTTAACCTACTACTACTACAAAAAAAAAGAAGCTAGATGCAAAATGAATATATGTATGACTCCTACAAGTGCAGAGCGTCCCCGTCACCTTTAATTCTTAAATCATATTACCAGCTTATGGAATTGCTAGGTGCTGATCAACAACAGCCTAATTTGCCACCGTAATCTGAATTTGGATAGGAAATGAGAGACAATGCCTATATTTCTCTGTTATGTGTACTCTCCAATGTATTCAATGTATATAACTGAAACGATTCTTCAACTGAAAGATCTATTGTGAATCCCCGTTCAATTTACTCCATTTCTAGGTGTTTAGACTGTTAATAAAGTCCAGAGTCATTCTAGGATTAAGATTACACAAGTAATTTGGTGGAGGAAAAGCATGCTCGATATGGAGTAACTTCCACCAGAGGATGAAGTCTCAGCCTAGCCTATCTTTTTTACGTGATACCGTAAGGAGCAGTAGCCTGAAGGAACTCCGTAATCATTTTATATTCTCCTAAGGAGTAAGAGTTCTTTTGTTTTTCCACCGGGGGGTGTCGATAAACTTTTTTCCCTGACGAAGTACTTATAGGGATTTTTGTTTGCTCTCCCAACTATTTAGGGTAGCTCTGACGTAACACTTCGAAGTGCCACAAAATGGTTCTGGTCCGAACTTTCTTTTGAATAGTTTTTGACCACTATGCGATAGCAGCATGGTACATCATTCTTGGCTTCAGACCCCATATTCTGCCAATAAAGCGACGAAACGTGTAGAGATATCCTACCGCTCTTTCCGTCAATCTAGACAGATGAAAATTCCAGGTAAGTTTTTCTATCGAGAGTGAACCCCAGAAATTTGACTTTATCCGACAATATCAATTCCATATTATCAATTATTGAAAGCTTCATTTTTCTAGTGAACGGAACGATAACCGTTTTTTTTTTTTTTTTTTTTTTTTTGGTTTATGCTAACGCCTTTGTTCAAGCACCCCGTGCGGACTTTGGAACGGGTTTTTTACATAAGGTCGGATATGACTTGATCGCATGCTTGCCAGGTATAGTGACGACCCACTAGGTCATCCGCGTAGCTTTGTACATTAAATCCCGAATTGGTCAGTTTCACTAGACTAAATCTAATCAACATACGAATAATTGAACCGTGGATTTGTTTAGCTTAGTACGGGAATTGTTGAAATTTTTAATTAAATTAGCAGTATACTCTTAAAACAATTAATTGATTTTCACTAACAATAACATTTGTCTCTAATGATGTAATATTACACAATTATGTGTGTGAATTTACATATTTTACATAAAATTTTCCAATTTCAATTATTCATGATTAATTCTACGTCACCTATGGAATTCTACCCAACTCGATACGCCTTAGACACGTAATTGCAAATGAAGCCATCATAAATTTAAGATAAAAGCCATAAAATTGCATAAATTTTTAACATGCATATTTAAAAAATGTAGTAAAAAACGTTCCTATTTCTGCAATTTTAATATCGTTATCTTAATAATAGACGGCACTAAACCATCGATTTTTCAATTCCGTAAATCCCTACGATGGTAAAACTAATATGATATTAAATATTTTTTACAGTGTATACTGAAAATCAAGCAATGTCCTATATAAAGTTACCATAGTTGCTGAAATTGAGTTTTGTGTAAATTTAAAAAAATTTGATGTAATATTGCTCACTTTTAAATAGTTTTGTGTCAAATTAAATAAATTCTGGTTAATTTTCAATATCTTTGTTTTAAATTTAAATTGTTTATAAATTCAATGCAGTTTAAAAAAATCTTCTGTACGATCCTACAAACTGCTAAATATTTCGTTACTTTCGAGTAATTTGTACATCAAACGGAAAAAAACCGAACCCTTATAAGATCGCTCTTGCGTCCGTTTGTTTGTCACAGACATTTCTATCGAAAACGATATGACGTAGGAATTTGAATTTTGACTGAATGCTAGATCTTAGTGACGCGCACAGAAGGACTATTTTAGAAAAAAAACCAACCACATATTCCATCCCATTACTACGCTGGTAAGATTCCATCTGTAAAAAATACTTGTTTTCACACATATAGAAAATCCGAATATGTCTCAAAGAGACTTAGCTAAAAAGATGAAAACCCCCCCTGAAGACGACCATCCAAAATGTTTTCAGTAAATTTTGAGGAATCTTGTAATCTTCAGTGAAAATCCGAGTCAGGAAGGAAAACAAGTTCTATAGACCAATAATTGGCCAACATGTCATTAAGAGATATAGTTGATAAGGCTGGAACGTCATCTGTTACGATCCATCGAATTAAAAGAAGAGAAGGTCTACAAGATTTCTATGTTCAGAAAACACCGGACAGAACATCAGAAAAAAACTATGTTTTGCGTGAAAATAATTTTATAGCACATACTAATTATATCATGTCGGTTGTGCTTAATGCAGATGATTAAATAATAGTTTAATACAAATTTTCATCTTTTTTTGGTTAAAGAGTTCTCAAGTTCTCAAACTTCTAGTGTACCTTATGATTTTATCTAGGATATAATGAAAGTTTAACTTGAGTATAATTAATCACTAGTTATTTATCTCCAACCAACTAACTACGAAAGTAGTTCCAGAAGTATCCGACCTGACATATAGATGGCGATTGATGTTTGAAAATAATGATAATAGTAGAAAGTAGCAGCCTTAGAAAGCTTCCGATCACCTTGGAACCCGACCAGCTCCGATTTGGATGAAACTTTCACAGTTCGTAGGGAATACTAAAATAGCTCACCCACATTTCTTTGTTTTCTTTTTTTTCCACTATCACCCCCCCCCCCCCCTATCCCAACCACCCTAGAGGAGTTAGAAATTTTGTGATTTTACGACGAAGCTTCATTTTCAAAAAATCATATCGTGAGATCGGAGCTACCGGATTTTTCTGATTCAAATGCCAAATGAAGCCTATATTTCATAAAAAAGCATTATTCACTAGGTTTAAACGAGGCCGTACGAACTGCCAAGATGAACATCATCGCAGTGGTCGACCAAAAGAAGTGACTATGCAAGAAATGGTGAAAAAAATCCGCAAAATGGTATTGGATGACTGTCGACTGAAAATGCGCGAGCTTGCAGACATAGTAGGCGCTTCGAAAAGTGCTGTACTTCGAATATTGACCGAAAATTTGGACATGACAAAGCTGTACGCAAGATGGATGCCGCGATTACTTTCAATGGAACAAAAACAGCGTCCTGAGGATGTTTCAATAGTGTTGGGCGAATTTTCACAGAAATAAAGCCGAGTTTTTGCGTCGATTCATAACCATGGATGAAACATAGATCCATCACTTCACACCTGAGACGAAACAACAGTAAAAACAATGGACTCAAAGGGGAGAATCGGCTCCAAAAAAGGCGAAGACAGTTCCAACTGAAGGCAATGTTATGGCGTCAGTTTTTTTGGGATGCGCTAGAAATAATTTTTATTGACCTCTTTGAACATTTTACGAATAAGACAAAAAATGTGAAAGCGAAGATTACATGCAACGAAATGGAATGGCAAATGATTTATTTTCGTAAATAAGAGAGAATGGGTGGAGTTTTCCCAATGTTTTTCGTAAATAAGAGAGAATGGGCGGAGTTGCCCCAATGTTTTTCGCAGGAATTCTAATGTTTGTTGGTGTAATCCCATGATATTTGAACAGCACGTTTTTCTGTTTACATTCGTTTTCATTGATTATCTTCAGAAAGGGAAAACTATCAACGGCGAGTATTATGGCAACTTATTGCAGTGTTTGAGTGACCAAATCAAGGAAAAATGACCGCATTTGGCGAAAAAGAAATTTTTGTTCCATCAATCAAGACAATGAACCACGTGTGTAGTGTTACCATTGCCAAAATCAATTAGTTAGGTAAAGTTCGAATTGCTTCCTCACGCACCCTCTATTCACCAGATTTAGTCCCCTTGGATTATTTTCTGTTTCCGAACTTAAAAAAATGGCTATGTGGTAAAAGATTTGCCAACAATGAAAAATTGGAGTCTTGCGGTGGATGGCTATTTTGAAGAGCTCGACGATCCTCCCTATAAACAGGGTATCGAAGCTATTGAACATCGCTGGGAAAAGTGTATCCGAGCTAAAAAGAGATTATGTAGAAAAATAAAAATAGATTTTCCCAAATTTGTTGTGTTTTCATTGTAAAGTCGTGTATTTCTGCGACCCCACCTTCGTGTATCAAAAATTAAGCCCAATGTGAAATTCTCTTCAATTACTAGGTACAAGTACACAACAAATTTTACCATTTACTTTTACCTTGACTCGAATGCTACCTTTTTGTTAAACATTGAACCAGAAGCTATTTAATTAAATCGCGTATGCTCTGAATATATGCGATTACTTGAGTTTATTGAGTACTAACCACCTACACTACTCAAATATGTATGTAATTCAATTCTAATTCAATTGGCAATCACAGTAATATGTACTTACATAGATATCTACGTTTTTTACCTCCCTCAATTGATAGACAACCGCCTCTTTAAAAACATTTTGTTCAACAACAGAATTGAATGCATTTCAAATTTTAAATGTGGCGCTTAAGAAAAGCTGATTACAATATAAACCAAGGCCAAAGTAAGTATAACAATTCACGCCTTCGAATCGAATGTCACTTCATTGAAGTTTATTTGAAAATATTTTTCTCTGCGCGCAAAAACTATGCATCCCACGCACTTATATGTAATGTAGGTAGGTCTGTACCTTGGTTACTTTTTACAGTATGTATATGAGAAATTGTGATATGGATGCTGACTATGCCTACATTACCAGATGCTGGTAAATGGTATCGATTTCACTGAAGTGCGTCATAGTTGCAATAAAATAATAATCAGTTTCAGGTAACTATTTCCGTATGAAGAACAGATATGGGCAAAGTTCTTAGTCTTACTAGTAAACTATATGTAAGAAAACGAGATCAGGTAACTAAATTATAAGAATAAATAGAAGAAAAAAACTACCTTTTTTGCAAAGTGACTGCATGCTCAGAATGTATTGTTATTAGAAAATGCAGTCCTTTTGTTTACTTACTTGACCGTGAGACCATTTGAAACTTCTACAATTATGCAGAATACATGTACATACATAAATATGCTAGTTTGAGATCTTCAACGCGTATAATTTTAAGCCAAAAATTCATGTTTAAATTATTTAGAGGTAAGCAAAAAATGCAAAAACTATTTATTTTCACTATTTGGGTTCAAGGTCATAATTTTTGCCCAAAATTCCGTTTTATGACCAAATGTTTTTTTTTTCTTTTTTTTTATTTAAATAACTGCAAACTGAAGCGAGACAGATCTATAGGAGGCGTATGCAATTTCACTATTCGGCGGAATTTGAACCCTAAACATAAGACAAACAAGGCAAAGACATTTTCTTGATCATATTTCACGAAACTACAAAATCTTGCAGAGTAATACTTGTAAAGCTTCAATAAATTTTGCTTGCACAAAAATATTTGCTACACTTGTAGAATTATTGTAATTTTCCATCACTTGTAATAGCCCAATCGGGTTACTCAAAAAAAAATTCTTTACCTTGCAAAAATTCCACTCAGCAATTTTATTGCTCTAACCTTAAGGGGGGAGATCACTGGTAGTCTAAATTCAAACTGTCGACCAAATTCCGACGGTGCGTTAGTCGCCATTTTGTATTTAAGGGGAATTGTTTTTACTCGATATCTCGGCCATTTTCAACTTTTCAACGAAAATGGTAAGGACTAAGTTTTTGTAAATTTGATTCTCTACATCTTTAGTCCTTAAAATTTTTATCGTGCGATCGATATTTTTCGAATTAAGAGGAAAGAATGTGTTAAAGCATAATTATCGAATTGCCTCGTTTATTATCAACTTTAAGACATAAATGTACAGAAACAAAGTTGTACAGAAATACCATTCCTACAAATTTGATATCAGCGACTTTTTTTCCTAGAACCAATATTTAAGGTCCTACGCCTATGTCAAGCTTAACGGGACTCAGGCCACCGTCGTACCCTTGACACTGACGTTACTGGTAGGTGGGCAACGAAAAAGAGTGAGCCTGCATCGTCCCTCCGACCTGAAAAGGCTCAATTTGTCGACCGATGCTCTACAGAGTAGACGTATGTATATTACAACCAAAATGGAGAAATGTTTTGTCTCCACACACAAGCTAAGCTACAAGCGAAAATAATACAATGAAAAAACGTGCTTTTCAGTCAGTTTAATCAGCAAGCATTATTCGCGGAGATGAAGACCACAAGCATATGGAAAAAAAACTCCCGGCGAGATAGAACCCATAACCACCACTGCAGAGCCCGTATCGAAACCGTTGCTCAAAACGATTTCTTGGAAATGCGATTGCTGCAAAATGTGCGAGTGTGGTTAAGCAAAACTAAAATGTTCAGTTATATGCCAAAAGCTGCAATGGTGAGACATGCGACTATATTGTCGAACTTCAGGAGCTACTTGATGACTTCGAAGATGATGGTATCTTCGAAAATCCTGCCCAATCAAACCAACATCGAACATCACCATTAAATATCAGGAAATCTGCGAAAAGGAAACCGACGCTGTTGATTTGGCAGGACGATCATTGAAAAGAAAAAAGAGTCAAGTAGTTCCGACAACGACATCTTGAAAGGTCTGGGGCCGGATTCACTAACTCGGAGAGTTGTGGAGTTTTGGAGAGGAGAGTTCTTTTGCCACTTAACTCTTCACTCGGAATTCTGTAACTCGTGGAATTTGTATTGAGATTTACCAAACTCTCTATTCAACCCGGCAAAACTCTCGGCTGTGTTAGTTGTGGAGAAGTAAGAAAAATATTTCTCACCTGACAGTATTGGATGCTTTTATTGTCCTTTGTGAAGATACCAATGTACCTAGGATTTTCAAATTGATTTATGGGTTCACTGCATATCCTGGCTATGTTTACAAAAACAAATTATGGAAATCCTTGCAATACTTACAGAGAAATAAGGATTTTTTTGTCTCAAGGTACCCGATAAAAATTGTAATTCACGCGAATATAGTCAATTTGGTCGTCTTCCAGTAGAGAAGAGATCTATAAAATTTTTAAATATGCACGTTAAAGCTTGTATGTAGGATGAAATCTCATCTACATTTTGTCCCCTAATTAGATATTTAATTAGTTTTTGATTCCGGTAAATAGTTTTGGAGATAACTGTAAAAGAAGTAAATCAGTCCTTCTTAAGATGAAAAAATGGCCGTTTTCTGGTACAAAAACTCAACTCATTATTATGAAGAACCGGTAAGTCGTGGAAATTCACTTTCTATGAGAAAAATGTTCACAACAGAGCACTAATGGATGTGAAACAAAGAACGGAAGAAATATATGCAAAATGTAGGAACTGGGGAGTATATGACCCACGCGCAAAAAATCCGTCTTTCGACGGTAAAAAGTCAGTTATGAAGTTAAAATGATCAAAAAACTACGCCACTAGATTACCCGTTTCTCCCTCTTTAATTTGATACCAAACATGACGTATTTTGGACAACCCCAATGGGATGGTGGGGGGGGGGGGGTGTACGACCCCCCCCCCAATCCCAAAAAGCCCCACCCTCAGAAATTGTTCACCTATAATTTTGTACTCTAGACTCTAAATCCGTAGAAAAAACCCGCAATGCTCTACGACCCTCCCACACAGAGTTATCCGTCTTTCAATTTTTCGATACTTCTCACGTTTTCTTTAACTCCTCAAGTATGATAGAGAATCTCGAAGGGAGTTTTAACCGGGGAAAACGAAAATTCTCATCTCCCAAACTCCCAAACTCTCCGAGTTAGTGAATCCGGCCCCTGGTCGTATGAAGCTTATAGCGAAAAAAAAAAACAAAGAAATCGTCTGGATTCTTAAAGCTTGCAAGAAAAAAACGAAATTCCCGTTTCAAACTCTTATAAGGTAGAAGACGGCAGAAACCGCAAGCAATGGAACGTGGATTAGGCCTACTAAGGATACCACGTAAAAATACGCGCCTGGAATTGTACCCCTATGGTGGTGCGGTAAGGAGTTCGCAAAATACAATTTTTACGTTGCTTTGTGCCTTTATCGTAATGTTTTAGTGGATAATATAAGGTAAAAGGTAAAAGATAAAAAAAAAATTAGTAAAATCAAAAGTACGTCTTTGTCAGGATATTCAAGGATAAAGGATAAAATGCTTATTCTTGATTTTCCGTGTATATATTTTTAAGATCCTATTTTTCTTAGATAACTTGAAATCCTATCTTTCAAATGAGTCATATTTCACTGCCCTAGCATGAATGGAAAAATATTTATGAATTTTTAAAGAAGACCAGAACACCATTTTTGGGAAATTTTGAAAATGCCGCTACTCGCGAAATACGCATTGTTTAGGGAAAATTTTGTATTTTTAATTTTGTTTTCACTAACCCTCTGAGTATGTAAAATTTCAACAAAATTGGTGATGGTCATGTCACACTTTCTATGATTTTTGGTCGAATAGCTATGGAATGTCTCTATGTTTTTGTTTTTTTTTATAATCTTTCAGTTCCGTTGATATTTAGGCCAAAGTCCCTCGAGCTTCAAAATGACCGCACGTCATGATGAAAGTCTCGTTGTTGTCACACGAGCTTCAAAATGACTGCGCGCCATGATGAAAAACCTTATTGTTGTCACACGAGCATAACTTTATTCGCACAACGGAAAATTATATTTGTCTTTTCTATTAGCTATTTAACTTGATTTTAACATCTGATTAAAATGAATGTTCCGAATAATGTCTTATTTTTATATTCTGTTGGAAAACTTTTAAAAAAGCAAAAAAAAAAGAAGGATCTTTTGGATTATTTTCACCGGAGAATGCCAGCCAGACCAAACTGGTTCGCGCCATCACAGCCGGGCCTTTTCATCGCCCGGAGCTGGTGTGTACAATCTCATTATAAGAACCAACTCTCATGGCGGCTGCTGTTAAAAAGGAGCGCCGCATACGGCGCTCGTGCGACATTGGCCTTAAGGACGGCTTCAGAAAAAAAAACCGACTACCTATAAATGATGAAATCAACAATATATAGATATAATAGATATAATTACTACGTCCAATAAAATTGGTGAACTTATTGCTTTACGTTCTTCATTAAATTTTGTACAGAGACAGTATCGCACGTATCGAACGTTCTTTTATACTGCCTATGGCTATGTTATACGACTTTTTTTTTTAATAGTAGTCCAATATTTTTCGATTAGCCTTAATTGGATAATTCGGAGGATTCGCTTCCTTGGGTATACTACGGATATGTACTGGGCATCGTAGTAATCTCTCGCTTTTCTGCCGTAGTAGCAACTTGCTAACTCCGGCCAGAATGGAAGAAGACGCTTCCGAAGACACTCTTTAATGTACACAACCGTATTGAATGTGCCTGTTTTGCCATGGAAGGTAATGATTTCTGGCCACACGAACATATTACTTCCCGAATTAAGTATTTAGCAGGAAATTTGGTTCACCGACAATTCTTAAAATTGGGATCTGTATCACGACTAATTTTTGCCACATAAAAATCCGGACCGCTTGCACCTAGTTTCATAATCTATAATGCAGCAGTCGGAAATTTTCAAACAAAAACCGGCTCCTGGATTTTGCAACTTGCGTTTTTTTCGGATGTTCTGTCCGGTGTTTTCTGAACATGGAAACTTCGTAGGCCTTCTCTTCTTATAATTCGATGGACCATAGCAGATGACGTTTCATCCAGCCTTATCAACCATATCTCTAAACAACATGTTGGGATTTCGTTTAAAGTTGTCTACCACTTCTTTGGCCAATTTTTGATCTACAGGACCTGATTTTCTTCCTGATCCCAACTTTCTCTGAACACCATAAGATTCCTGAAAGAACACTCATCGACATATTGGGATTTCGCTTAAAGTATTCTATCACTTCTTTGGCCAATTTTTCATCTGCCGAACCTGATTTCCCGCCTGACCCGGACTTTCTCTGGACACTATAAGTTTCCTGAAATTTGCTGAGAACATTTTGGATGGTCGTCCTCAGGATTTTCAACTTTTTAGTTAAGCATCTTTAGAGACATATTCGGATTTTCCATATGTGTAGAAAGAATGAATTGGCGACGTTTTTCTTGACTGACTTTTATTTACACTGCATAAGAACTTTGCACTTAATAGCTTGCATTTACAAGTGCTCACTTCTTATAGATGAAATCTTACCAGCTACTCTTCGGCTACTTACTAATTTTGTTTACCTGGTGATAAGTAATGGGACGGGGATAAGTGGTCGGTTTTTTCTGAATCAATCCTTATGTGTAACTTGTCGCTCGAAAGTGGGAAATATACTGATTTGTGGAAGAAATCGTTTATCACTCGAAAAAAAAACTCATTAACTTTAATAAGACATTTGAAAAACTTTCCCACTTAAATATTAATCTATAATCTAGCTAGGATCTATATCGACTGTCTCAAATTGTTCCTTAGCTGATTATCCTCTTACCTAAAGGAACATAAGATATCATTGAAATTTTCATATACTTAATCTGGCGTAGTAATAGATTACTCTGGTGTACCCCATGGAAGTCACTTGGGACCCATTTGGTTAATTTTGTTCATAAATTATATTAATCACTTATTATTGAGTCCACTGTTTTTGATAGAGCTGTATAAATATTTTAAATATCGATTTTATAGGGTACAGCTGCTGAGCTATAGCTATATGAATTGCTCCAACGAAATCTCTAATCTGATTTCAGATAGAATATTCTTCCTATGTATACCACATGTTCCTCAAGCCAAAGTCATCTTCACAGCATTAAGGGGTAACGCCACTGTAAATATTTTGAAAAATCGATTTTGTTTTTATTGGCTTAAAAAATATTTTAAAACTTCTAGAATAAGAAAAAAAAAGGTCCCGTGCCAGAAAAATTGTTTTTTCGTTTGAAAATAGAGGTCGCCACCAAGCGCGTCAAACTTGCTCCGAAACGACTACCTGAAGCCTGAGACACAATTGGAGCTTTCCAGCCAGCTTTCTTCTAAAGTTAACTGAAAAAGCCAAATTGAACACAACTGACCTTTTTGACATTTGCAACTTTAACTTGTTTATCGGAAAACTTTTATTATTTACCTTCATTTTTTTTTATTTTTTCCAATAAAAAACTATTCTCAAAACTTCAAACTCGTTTTTCTCGAAAAACGGTTTTTCAAAATGGCACGCAAATTTTGACCAGATGTGAGCATTAATATTATCTAGAGAATGCCGTACGGGATTTTCAATAACTTTATTTGTTGATTTTATATTAACAAAACACCTGCCGTTTTCTTCGTCAAAAATCAAACTTTTTTTTCAAACGCGCGCCAAATCTACAAAAATTAGTATTTTTAAAAATCCTTACGACATTCTCTAGCTTTAAGCCACTAGATTAATGGTTTTTTTTGTTTTGGTCTAGATTCAAATGTGCACCAGTGGTGCTGCGTGCCGCGGAGCCCTGCAAGCAAAACATGTCTCGGGAAGATGGCTGTGGAGCCGCCATTTTGTTTTTTTCGCTGTCAAAAAGTTTATCAATAAAGTTCAATGTATGCCCGATAATACCCTTAAAAGATTTTTTTCAAACATCTTTAATTTCGCGAGAAAAAAATTCGTGAAAAAACCTTTTTTTTTTAACCCCTTAAGTGAAATTCGGCTACACGGTAATATTGTACGTAAATTTATCGTAAATTAAATAGTGCAGATATGCAACAGTTTCTGTCTTAACCCAATAATATTAAATGCTCTACTCTATTTCCATTGTTACCAAGGCTTGTTACTCTAGCTTGGAATTCATAATTAAAAAATAGCACAAAACCCTTGACATTCTTCTAATGCAGAGCTTATTAACCTTGATAATAAATTCGGAAACGAAATATTACAAGACAACACTCTTCTTGTCAACATTGAAATTAATTTCGTTTTCATATTGTTTTATGTTGGTCATATTTTTTTTTTTTTAAATCATCCTACAACCGCGTATTAATTGATTCTATGAAAAATTTCAAATGGATAAAAAAAAAAAAAACAATTGGTATACAATGTCATTGCGTGATTTAAGTCAGGCATAGATACTGCAGATTAAGGCGTATTTTTATACCAAAAAACATTATGGAGCCGCCTCCAAAATAATGCTTACTCATAAATCGTATGTTTATGTTGTCAGATTCTTTACATTGACTACAAAATACTTTTGTCATAATTAATAAGAGATTTCCAATGAACTGTCAGTACTAAATTAAAGTGTGTATTCAATTTTATAAGATTATTTTTTCGAATACTACAAGAAAAAAACAATAAATTGAATATAGATGATAAAAGGAGCTTCATCTCAAAAACAGACTTATGAAGTCGTTCAGTTCAGGAAAGGATTGACGGCGAAAAGAAGAAAATGTAATGGGAAAATTGTAGATATGATAATATAAGATAATAATTTATTTTGTACTATACATACACAAGATAAAGATCTTTTACAAAGTCTTCATAAATAAATCATGGATACAACAAACAAACAAAGCTATGCCAGCTAAGAACTAATCAAGTATAAAAAACTACAAGCTCTTAACTAATTTATGTGCAGCGTGCTTCTAATCAAGGTGCCATCCGATCTACCGAGCGCTTTCTTGTGGTGAACTGATATTTGGCACATACATCCACCTGCCTTTTCGACATTTAAGTAGGTACCTACTAAAGGTTATCGACAATATATTTTTTAGAATATTTTATGGAACACCCTATTACTACTGAAAGATAGACCCTATGATGAGATGTTTTTATCCCATTTCCCTCACCAGTTAAATAATAAAAAAAAACTGAGGGAAAATTCCGTACTTTTGTGTTTGTGAACCCATAACTCCAAAGCAAAGGAATGGAAAGGAGTGGGGAGAGAAAGGAAAGTACAAAGGAAAAAAGGAATAAGGTAAATAAGAAATGAAAACAGTATACATTTCCAAAAAAAAAACATAAGTACAAATGCGATCTCGACAAAATTCTATAGTCACATGAAAGAGGTAAATGTATGTAGTACCAGAAAGATAAAAATAGCAATGGATCCAAAATTTAGCCTTGTAGTACGCCGTAAATTTCTATCCTTAACCCTGATTGGTTTTGAAACCGATCAGATAAGAAAATCGTTATCAATTTAACAGTGGTGTGTGAGAAATGATAAATGTCACATAGAATAGAAAGCAATAATTTAATAAACTTGGAAGATAGGGCCATCAGAGACAGAATCATCAGAAACTTTTCGTGTTTTTTAGAATGAAACAAGTAATGTCAAATACTTTCGTCTTTTGCGTGAATGGGGAAAAAGAACTTGGCTATGCATTTTTATAGCGCGACTGAGACAACGAGTTAAAAACATAAATTGAGAGAACGTATAGGATTACCGGAACCACAATTGAAATATTGAATATCTTCAAAATCCTTTCAAACTATTCGTAATAATTTACTTCGGGTAACACTACCTCAATTTTTTAAGGAAAAGATAAATTTCGCTCTGGCCAAGATGCTGAAAGGAGATGAGGAGAGTTTCTCCCACTTAATCTCTTCGTGCTGTTCATGTATCATAGGAATTACCAGGTGTACAAGTATGAAATGTGGACTCTTTTTCTAAAAAAACATGTTAAGAAGAAGAATGATAAATAGTGCTTTATTCAAAGTATGCTCCATCGTTTGTTATACATTTTTCCCAACTTTCGGGCAATTTGTGATTACCACGCCAGTAAAAATCTTCCCCTTTTGCTACGAACCATTCATCGAGCGCTGCTCAGCAAATGCAAGACCAATCAATGCAAACAAGTGGTATACGGAAGGAGCCAAGTCTGGTGAGTAAGCCGCATGGGGTAGAACTTTCCAGCTGAGTGCTTCCAAAGTGTCGCGAACCGGCTTTGCTGTATGTGATGGAGCATTGTCATGAAGAAAACTGACTGTGTGTTGCCTCTATTGGTATTGTGGCCTTTTTTCAAGCAGCGAACGGTTCAAATCCGCTCAAATCGTTTGTAAACTAACGCCCAATTTCTCGGAGAGTTTTTTTGTGTTTGCGAATCATCTTCGTCCAACAATGCTTGCAATTCCATATCTTCGTATTATTTTACGCGTCTACCTACAACATCTAAGTCACCACTTTTGAAACACCGAAACCATCGTTGACACTATCTTGCGAAAGAGCATGTTCACCATAATGAGTCAGGGGTCGGTAAGTTGATAGAAAGTTATTAAAAAAAGAGTTTTAATGTGGTGACAAAACGGTTATGGGAGGCGAATTATGTTGTGTTTTTTGAAATTCTGATTTAATTTGCAACTATCTTATGCGTATCTGTGTGAGATGGTTGCAATTCCATTTTTCAACAAAAATACCTGCTTCTCGAAGCAATCGGTATGATTCAGCAGCAGTTTTCTTCAAATGAAAACAAAAACTTAATGCTGTCCGCGAATGCTCTTTGTTCGCTATAAATTTCGACATGTTGAACACAACAGTATGCACACACTTTTCCAATTTATCACAATGCTCGTCTGACACTTCATGATGACACAACAAAATGGCGCAGTGTCAAATCCTTATATCATAAACTGCATTGGTGCGCCATCTGTTGTTTGAAATCCGCATTTCACACCAACAAACATTGACAAAATCGCGGGAGCATTTTATGAGAGTAAAACCTGAAAACTCCGCCCCTTCTCATTTATGTACGAAAATGAATCATTTGGGATTCTACACCATCATTTACTACAGTGAAAATTGTGTGCCTGTACCAGTTTGGAAGATAATAAACGTTCGGAAAGTCCAACAACTATAACCACTGAAGATAACATCACTCAGGTTCACCAGACAACCGTCGAATTTAAGTTAGAGAGAGAGTAGAGGCTATGAACTGAACATGTCAAAAAGACCGTGTTTGTCATATATTTCATCAAGATTTAGACATGAGGAAGCTGTCCGCGCGTTGGGTGCCGCGATCGTTCAGTTTGGACCAAAAACGCCCTCTCACATCTCAGCGGTTGTCATGGCGAAAATCTACGAATTACGATTTGAACTGCTTGACTACTTCACCAGATCTAACCCCAAGCGACTTTTTTTGTTCCCTAAGCTAAACGTTGCACTCGGAGGACAGAGACTTTTGTCGAATGAGGAGGCCATCACCTTTGTAAACAACTCCGTAGAAGACTCCGAATACTATTTGGACGAGTTGAAGAGATGGAAGCATCTTGTATCTTTGTTAGGTCGGAAACTTTTCAGACAACCCTCACAAATGAGTTTGACATTTATGGGAATAGGATCGAAACGGTGGAATTGTGTTACCCACTTTAGAATAAAAACTGGTACTGGTACTTAATATGTTTATTTTGAAAAATTAGTTTCATAACATTACAATTTTTACGAGGAATGGGCGATGATATAGATCAAATTTTTATTATTTTAACGCGCATACCATTTATGAATGTATAAGTATAATTTATAAAATCAGAAATATTTGCTTATGTTATGTAATTGATACCTGGCTACGTTATTATCTTACAGTAAAACTTTGATAAGCTTAAACGGTTTCTTTGTATACCTGAATTTGATCGAATCGGACGCAGGGAATTGGTGGTGCGGCAATTTTTATATAAAAGTCCATGTCAACCTCAGTGTGATCACGGTTTCTGATCCTACAGATAATGAAATTAAATTTTTCTTCCTTGATGTAGATTTTCGTAAGAAGCAAGTTCTTGTAGAATATTTCTTCAGGAGAGTCTTTGAATGTTCTTACTCCGCAATATGTTTAAATTACGATTATCTATGGTCCCAGAATAATGAAGGCTGAATCCACAGGGCACCTTTGGGCTTATTTCTCAAAATGCTTGAGTCAATGATGACGATTCAGGGAGGAAGGATATGGTTGCACAATATGTAAATAAATAAATTATACTACATATCACCACTAAATAACAAATAAGTGTTTTTCAATTTGGCCAATCGTATTCGTAAGGTTGTCACAATATGCTTTCCTCCCATTTTTTGATTTCGTCGTTTTTTGTTTTAAATTAGGTATATAGAAAAAAAGATTATGTTCTGTTTAAAATTATTCCTTTTCATAACTATAACAAGAAAAATATATAAGCTAAATAAATAGAGTTTAAATTAAACTTTGGGTATCACATTTTACCCTTCTTTCCCCTATAAACAAGTTACAATTATGTTTTTTTTTTTTAAGATTATAGTCGTTTTTAAGAGCAAAATATCGTGGGAATCTTGTTGTTAATATTGTCAAGCTAGAATAAAATAAAATTTCTAACAGTTATAACCGTTATGTATGTTGATGAAAGTGTATGCGCCTATCTTGTACTCAAGAGTTTAAAGAGGGAAACGACAAGAGATTGGTGATCAGAAACAAACGCTAACATTGAAAAAGTCAGTAAAATTATTCCAAAAAATCGCCACCAAATATTCAAGGGAAGCAGTGGAATAAAATAAGTAAAAAACGAGTTTTCAAACAAAACTGAGGCCAAGCCGCATGAAAAAGTAGAAAATAAACTTTTCTTCATACACAGAGGTGGACTCAGATTTTTTGATTCGAACATTTCTCTTGAATATTCTTTCTCTTCATGAATCAAATCACTTATTTATTACCTTTGATTGATCATACTGAAATATATCGGTGATTGTCAGCGAATAAAATCTGAGTCCACCTCTGTGTGTGAAGAAAAGTTTATTTTCTACTTTTTCATTCGGCTTGGCCTCAGTATTGTTTGAAAACTCGTTTTTTACTTATTTTATTTTCTGCCTTTTTCTCGTTAACTAAATTGTTATTACGTGCTGCTTTCCATGTTTTCCACAGACTTTTCCTATTACTATGACATTTTTTTTTAAAAATTTACATGAATTTTCCTCGATTTTTCATGCAAGTTTTCATGATTGTTGAAGAGAAAATATTGATGCCAGTAGGACGGAAAAAAAATGATTCCGCATAGCTTATAAAACTTTTTTGTCGGAAAATTTTCCAGAAAAATTGGAAAATTTTGCATTTTTCCGGAAACAGATTTATCACTAATCATATCGATGAAAATTTGTCCGATGATTTTCCAGCCTTTCTGGGTTTTCCACGGAGTTTTCCACAGAAGCAACTTTATGCAACTCATTTCGCTCTACAACTTTGTCTTAGGTTGCAAAACGCTCAAACGCTTCATTGGTCTGAAAAACTCCGGAAAAGCGTTTTACATGAATTTTCCTCGATTTTTTCTGCAAGTTTTCACCATTGTCGGAGAGAAAGTAATGATGCCAGTTGATAGGGAACTTGATCATACATAATTAAGAAAACTTTTTTACCGGAAAATTTTCCGGGAAAGTCGGAAAATTCCGGAAAAATCGGAAAACTCTGCATTTTTCCTGAAACGGATTTAGCACTAATCAAATTTGTACCAAATTTTCAAGTGATTTTTCCCGATTTTCCGTTTTCCATGGAAATTTCCGATTCAAATTTTGATAGATTCAATTGTCACGCGACATGAACCTGTGTTCAGCTCGCTGTGATGACGAAAAGTGGGTCTACGAGAGTGTCGAAAATAGTAAAAAAGAAATATATAGACAAATTCGTGTAAGAGTTAAAGGGAATAGCCTCAAAAATTAGATAAAATCTATAAAGAAGCTGTTGAAAAATTTTTTTAATGAAAAAGATGAAAATATTTGTGCTGATATCCTTCAAAGCTTTGAAAATGATCCAACTTTTTTTTTTTTTTTTGGTATAGGTATATGACCAAAAAAGTAAGCGCCAATCTATGTATGTATTAGAAGAGTCCCAGTTCACCAAGGTAAAAGAAGAAAATAAGCAAATTCAAAGCAATGATGATGATGGGTGTCTGAAGGTCATCAGGACCATTAATTATGTATAGGTACTATTATAAAGAGGTTTGAACAACCCTTCGTGAAGACGACTTGAAATGCGGACTCTTAAACCCGCCCGGCTTCTATATGAATTTTTGTTTCTTTAATTCAGAAGATCAAATCTGTATTAAAATGAATCTATTTCGGGTCTGTACATGCAGTAAAGATAAACATAACGCCGATTATGAAAAACCTATGAAACAGAGAAAAGCGATAATATTTCCACTACGTAATTTGTTAAACAACAAATTCTAGGACATCAATCCAAGCCACACCTCGTAGGTATAACCAAATCATCAAAATATCAAAACCAAAAGTTATACAAACACCAAAACTACCATAAATGTTTCAAAATTTCAACTGCAAAATTCCATCATGAAAACATAAAAATCACCAGTTTTACTTTGAATTCTAATCACATTAAGTTTTGTGATCGTCGATCGATAAACCTTTTTGAAGAACACCACACTATCTTTGACTTTTATGTATGTACGTGAAATAAAAATCTTTTTTTTCTTTGCTAGCCCAATTGGCAGAATATCAATTAACACTTTATCAACACACCCTCCAAGCATGAATTCTTTAAATAATTACATCACTTAACACTGAAAATATTTACACTCTCTGCACAACAACGGAATGAAGCTACGATCATCGGACAGTACGGTTCATTAGCACGCAGTCATCTGATGATCACCTGTGTCAATGCTAATTACAAAGATAAAAAAAAATCAAAAGTCTTCAAAATGGGCCTTGAACGCGATCGAAAATTTCTTACTACGATTGATCCGCAATCCGATCTTGCCCACAAAAACTCATGTATGAATATTGATCCAAATGACGAGAAACGAAAGCGAAAGACCTGAGATCTGTTGTTACAAGACAAACACAGCTTGATAACAACAACAATAATAATTTCGATATTATATCATTACTCAAGAAGTCGAGCGATCACCGACGCAGTTGGAAGTATACTGGAGGAAAACCATTGGAAATGGTTCTGTAAAGCCCATGCATGAAATGGAAACCATAGACTCGCGCCCTCTCTCTATTGCAGCCGCGACAAATCATGAGAGGACTGTGATCTTGTGAAGTGGATATATGGAAGGTGTGTTGTGTATTCATATTAAGCGCGGCTTTATGTCTCCAAAGTTAAGACAAATTCCCCATTCGAAAATAACAAAAGGAAAGAAAAATGCTAAATTGACGCTGGGTGCAACAGATTATGTGCTGCATGCGTCTAAATTTTTTTCGTCCATATATATATTTTTTTTTGTTTTTTGTTAATATTTTTCTGTTTGAAAGGATTAGCCTGAAGCCGTGTATGTGAAGAACAAGATCAACAATAGTTCTATGTAGTGTATACAGATA
Organism: Dioctria linearis; assembly: GCA_963930735.1. NCBI lineage: Eukaryota > Metazoa > Arthropoda > Insecta > Diptera > Asilidae > Dioctria > Dioctria linearis. Next base: position 48,617,121 of record OZ005741.1, on the reverse strand, counting down.
ATGTTCGTAACGTTTGTGGTGTCAACTTTGATAGAGTTAGGGATGTTATGCCCCAAACCTGATTAATTGTTATTCAAAAAATTTTTATACTCGATATTAAATGTATATTTATATCTTATACAGGGTGTTCGAAGTGCGGCTCTTTATAACGGGTCTTTCAAATTGAGTTTTCAAAAGAAAATAATTAAAAGAAATAGAATTTGCATTGAAACTGAAAAAGTTTTTATTTTTAGTTTTGAAATACAATGTATGCCATTTATACTCTAAAAATGATATCTCCCATGTGACCTGACCACCTCTTGCGTCTCTACAGTACCTGATCTTTTATCAAAATTTTCAATGACATTCTGGCATAGTTGCGGCTCTATCTCACCAATAACTCGAATAATTTCTGCTGCTTTCAATACTTCAACGTTTCGAGGATTATCCTTGTAGACCAGTGCTTTCATTTGGCCCCATAGAAAGAAGTCTAACGGTGTCAAATCACAGGATCTTGAGGGTCAATTCACGTTATCGAATCTGGAAATAACACGGTCTGGAAACTTTGTATGCAGTAATTTCAAAGTTTCTCTGGCTGTATGACACTTAGCCCCATCTTGTTGAAACCACATGTCCTCAGTATCAATATTTTCCAGTTTTGGCCATAAAACAGTTGTGATCATGTCGCGATATCTGGTACCGTTAACGGTTATGGATCTTCCGGCATCATTTTCGAAAAAGTACGGACCAATCACACCACCAGACCACAATGCACACCAAACAGTGACTCATTGTGGATGCGTTCGCCTCTCTTGGATAACGTGAGGGTTTTTTACTCCCCAAATACGGCAGTTTTGTTCATTAACGTAGCCACCGATCTCGAAATGTGCTTCGTCCGAAAAGATGATTTTTTTTTGTAAATCGTCGTTTTGTTCCAGTATTCAGTAGGCAAAGTCCCGACGCATGGAATGATCTTGTGGCAGCAATTCTCAATCTCAATAGGTTGTTGTAATGTATACGACTCGATTTTTATAAAATGGCAAACCTTCAGCTGTCAAAATGCGTTCGATGTTTGAAGTGTGTTACACAGGTGCGTACTTTTGAAAACTCAATTTGAAAGATCCTGTATATTAAAGAAGGAAGATAGAAAAGGTCATATGGTGATGAATTAACCCATTTTTTTCTAACTCGAGGCTTATACAGGGTGTTCGTAGTGCGATTGTTTATATTTTAAGGGGGAAGATAAAAGAAGTCAAATGACGGTGATTTAACCCATTTTTTTTTCTAATTTGAAGCACGGAGACCAAGGCGGCCCATTGTGATAACTAGAGAGACTTAACCCATACGTAGATAACATATATTTGGGAAATTTCAAAAATTATCTAATATTTCGCTATATCATACACAATATATTTTAACTGTTTCTCTGTGAATGTATTCATATGAAATTTTCTTTACAGACATTTTTGAGCTAAGGCTAAAGCTATTGATTGATTTTTATCATGAAATCAGCGTTTTTAGAACAGATAATGGGGTAATAAATTTTCAGTGTGGAACATGAAATACACGGTGATTCTCTATTAGTGTTAATTGATATTTTGTTCTTCTAATTATAAGAGATACTTTTGAGTTACCCTATGAATACATAGTTCTCGAGAAAATAAATAACTTTTATAATGGGTCACATTTTCTTAAACCCTACAGTTTTCAAGATATCGGAGATATTCTTCTAAAAACCTGCGTTAATTTTATTTGAAAGTTTGTAAGCTGCGATCAACTGCAGATATGTAGTACCCAAGTTTGTGGTAGCATTATAATTTCCAATCAAACTTTTACTGGGATAGTATTACCGAGATCTCAGCTGTACATTTTTACTAATTAAGGAGCGTTTACAACGACACAGTAGAGTGAAGTGAACTTTTACCAAAGTAGCGTGTATCCACAATATAGAGTGAGCATTATTCGGATTTTTCGAGAATTATATGAAAATGATGTGACAGATTTTATCATATGTGTTTACAGAAGGGGCAAAGTGAATTGAAAAATATTGCAGAATTATTGTTATACCCTAGATGAAATCAAATAAGATATACTAAATTTGTCATTTGTAATGTTTGTAACGCATAGAAATAGTGCTGCTAGAGCAAAATGGATTGAACTCCCACGCATAATACTTATTAAAAGTTATTTTAATTTTTTTATGTCCTCTGTCCGTCCGTCCGTCTGTGTGCACGATAACTCGAGGACGTGTGCACTTAGATAACTGAAATTATGCACATATGTGCTTTAAAAAAACAATTGAAAAATTGAGTTCGAAAATGAGACAAATCGGGCAACTCCTTCCTAGAGTTGCCAGATAAAATTTTCGTTTTTCGTTATATATTTTGGCACTGCCGGAGAACGTGTTAACGTAGAGAGTTAAAATTTTATACACGACGTTTTCATAAAAATAGTATATACAACACCTTCTTGGTATTGCAATATAAAAATTTAGATTTTTTACGTATGCTGTGAAAATGATCAGTCCTAGACGTTTCTATTGTACTGAAAAGTTCTTCAGAATATGAAATCCTATAAAATTGGTTATAATCATTTTTACTGTTCGACGAAGCGTTCTAGAAATATGTAAATGCGAAAAACCACTTCAAAAATCAATCAAATTTGCACAGATAGGTGACCATACGAAATTACCTACGGACATTCATCTAGGGTGTCGTAAGAATTGGTTTAGACCAATTCTAGCATTTTAACATCTTTGGTGTCGGTGTTACAAATACATATTCAAGTTGAATTGTCATCTGCTCTGTCAAAGTGTACTGTCGCGATTATTTGTGAAATTTTAGAGTTAAATGAATTAAAAAAATTTATTTGGGTAATTGGCATAAAGTTAAGAAGAATTTTGTTTCTATGTATCCATAAAGAGCATTTATTACGTTTGACAGTTCTGTGTATATAATACGTGTGTTCACAAATACAAGGAATATGACAGAAATAAGTTCGATGGACTTCAGTGCTCCACTGCTAGAAAAAGTGTAAAGTGTAATGGTTAAATCGAAATCCACATAAGAATCATTTTCCCGAAATGTTAAGCATCTCAACCCAAAGTGTATTGCTGATGATGGATGCGAAATGGGACATAAACAGCGTTAGGTTAGGTTACTATAGGTCGGTTCGTGTACTTCTTCAAGTAAAAACATTAAAAACGTCAAATTGTATGATGGGAGAGAAATTCAGAGTAAAGGCCGATTTACACCGACCCGCGATAGCAATTGCGATAACGAAGCGACAGCGATAGATCGCTACACATAGTTTTCAATGTAAACCCTCGCACCAATGTGATAGATCACAGCGATATAAAGAATTTCTGCAACGTTTGACCAGCGATTCAAATGTTTATCGCAGCATGCAAAATTTTAGTCATCTATCGCGAGCTGTGTAAGTTTAAAATGGATAGTGTCAATTCAAGTGGGTGTTGAAAAATGAATTAAAATCCAAAATCAAAATGATATTTGTGGGGATATTAAATGTTGGAGATTTTTCAGAGGTCAACAAAAGAAAGTGTATAATGCGGTAATAGAAATGGAGCCTGAATTGTATAAAAAGGTAATGGTCATGGGAAAATGTAATATAGATAGATGTTTTATTAGAGAGGATGTACCCGTTAAAAGGTGATTTAAATGTTGGAGATTCGATCACTTAGCAAATAGCAAAAGATTGCAAAAACAAGGAGGTATGTGCAAAATGTTCTGCAGAGCACGATTCAAGAATTAAAATGTAACAACTGTATATTAGCAAATGAAAGGATTGGTATTAATATCGATGTTTCGCATGATTGCAGGGATAAAAATTGTCAAGTATATCAAAGGAAAGTAAAAGTTATTAGAGATAAAATTAGCTATTAGCAATTAAAGAGTAGGTATAGCTTGCTTGTATATTGAATGTGCAAGGTTTAGTAAATAATTTTAGCAATAATTAATAGAATGATGTTCAACTTGGTAATGTGCTCGGAAACGCATTTAACTGGCAATATGAAAAGATTGAGGAATATGCATATGAAGGCTTCGTTCGGCAAAATTACAATTCTTATTTGTGTGCTATATAAATGCCCGAAAGCTTTAAATAGGATATTTTGTAACAATTTTAAAAACTTAATAATTGATTTGTGTTAAAAAAAGAAAAAAAATCATATTGGTCGGTGACTTTAACATTAATTGGTTAAATTCAACTGACACATGTATTAGAGAAATACAGAACATAATAAATAACGAATGGGGCAAAAACATTGAATAAATAACTAATAAGGAAGCAGGGTTTCGTGCGAATACAGTGTACGTAAGTAGGCAATTCAATGACAGTCAAACCCATGAGCGGGGGAAGAATTGACAACAGGGCTCGTCGCTATTTGAAAATTCTGCTTGATTTCTGACATTTGATTGTGACAAGTCCTTTAAATTATCATAGGCAACGCCAAGAAATATTATCTGAAAATAAGGGGGCGCTAAAAATTTGTTTATTTTACATAGTAATATGAATTATAAAAAATAATGTCCCTCTTCAAAATTTCACAGTTTCACTACTGCCATAATGAAACGAATACAAACACAGCACACTAACTAATGCATTTCCCCGAGTGGTTTACGTTTTCCTCCGATATGTCGTTTCCTTATTAGTTATTTATTCAATGGGCAAAAATGATTTTAATGTCGATTTCGATGGAACCATTTCAGTGTTGCACTTTTTCTGGCAGCGGAGAACTGAGAGCACTGAAGTCCATCGAACATATTTCTGTCATATTACTTGTATTTGTGAACACACGTATTATATACACAGAAACTGTCAATTGTAATAAATGTTCTTTATTGATATATAGAAACAAATTTCTTCTTAACTTTATTCCAATTACCCAAATAATTTTTTTTAATTCATTTAACTCTAAAATTTCACAAATAATCGCGACAGTACACTTTGACAGAGCAGATGACAATTCAACTTGAATATGTATTTGTAACACCGACAAAATATCCAGTGCCAAATAGGTGAAGTCATTGCAAACCTAATGTTCTACTATAAATTTTAGTGCTGCACTGCTAGAAAAGTGCAATATTGATGATATTACATTGAAGTCAATGAATTCTTTGACTGCCCCATTTTTTACTTTCATAACAAGAATACTCTTAAAACTAATAAAGTCCTAAAGTTGTATTTGTAGTTCAAATTCAAAAAACGCAATACAAATTCACGATTATTTAAAAAAAAACACCTAATTCAAGATAAAAAGTTATAATTGGTAAAATAAAATATTATAACCTAGATGAAAATAAAAATTAAATAAAGTGAAAACCCAAAGTTGTGTATGGCAACACCAAGAAGGTGTTGCCCGATTTATTCCATTTTTGAAATTTTTTTTACTATTATATTATAATCTGTACAAAATTTCAGCTCTCTACGTTGACGCATTCTCAAGTAGTGTCCAAATATATAGCGAATAACGAAATTTTTGTATGGCAACCCTATGAAAAACTTGCCCGATTGGCCCCATTTTCAAACTTAAATTTCCTTTTTTTTTAAATCCAGTGTGTAAAACTTCAGCGCTCTAAGCGAACGTGTTCTCCAGTTATCGTGAGGACGGTCGAACGGACAAACGGACATGCAAAAATTAGTAAAATTAGCAAAATACATTTTATACAAATTCACGAATTCATCATAAATTGTAACTTTGCATAATAGAGGAAATAAGGCGCTACGTACTTTATGTCTATTTAAAATAGCAGTCACAGAACAGATTCAATACACACTTTGTAAGCATACAACTGCATGGAAAAGTTAAGAAAGTTTTACTAATAAGCCAAGCTCAGAAGATACCCTATGATGCAGAGCACAGCATGGTAGGAAGGACTTCGAGAAAAGCCAGCTTGTCTCCAGACGAGCGTCCAGTCCGATCGCCATATTAGCGATTGATGAGTTGTTTGGTTTCTAGATACTTCATTAATTTGGAGTTAATAATAGATTCAAAAACTATTAAGAGAATCGAAGTGATTGCAGTTGGTCGATGGTGGTGCAAAGGGCAAGTGAAGCGCAGAGCTGCCAAAGGAGGATAGCTGGATGTGAAAAGCCATATATGTGCACCGTGCTTCGTTGTGCTGAGGATATAGCTTTCTGATTTCTGATGATTCTGCGGGTACCTAGTGAAGCCTAGCGCGTATATGACCTAGTATGCAGCTTGGTATTTGTACCTCGATATGCTATAAGACTACTGGCGTTAGTCTCAAGCCTCTCCTATCCTAAAGGGCGGATCATAACCTTCTCGTGGTCCACTACTGTCACTTTTTAAGTGCTAATATGATTAAGCCCGAACGGAGGTACCAGTAAAGTTTAAGAGTCTGCATGAAGATTCACTGGGAGTACTCATAATCGTGCGATTATGTTATACGAAGCCATACCATTTGGGTAGCAGACATTGCTAACATGGTACTACGGGGTTGAGGAGCCCCGAATTGATCTACATAGTAGTGATATTCGCCTCAACATTGGGAAGGCCCTCTTGTGGGAGCATCGTAGTGGTTGTGGTAGCCCATATGCGGGCAGAGTGAGATTTCCTGAGTCTGCATGACTTAGGCGAACATTCTTCTCTAAACAGAGTAGTTTGTTCTTTTGACAAAATTGCAAACTGCGTCCGTGAATTTGAGGAATGGTCGCTTATTAATGTATGCTTAGAGGATTGGCTCTCGGCGTGGAGTTGCGCTAAATCAACCGGGTGACGTGACCCACAGATCGGAAGAGATTTTAGGTAGGTCTCGCTTCGACCAGTAAGCCCAATATCAAGCATGCACTGACATAAACTGGTACTTGTTGAGACAGAATATAAATTATATTCTGCCTCTCAAGGGCGCTGATTTTCGCTTGTCTTTAATCCGTGCATTAAGAGTGCCGTAAGATTAAGCCATAATGGCAGGTGCTCACGTAAAACCATGACAGCTTTCTGCAGTTAGTCGATAATTTTAGGGATCACTACCCTCAACTTTCTTGGGAATAGGTTGAACGTGAGCTAGTTTCCAACCAATTGGAAATTTTTTCGTCGAATAAGACAAGCAGAATAGTTTGTGCAGAGGTTTAGCTAAGGATGAGGCACACCTTTTAATTAACAAGCATCGGAAACCATCAGTACCTACGGCTTTAGAGATAATTATCTCCTTAAGGATCTCGAACACACCTCTCCTGCGGATGCGTATTTACTCTTGTATACATCCACACGGGAAATGCAAAATAGGTGTCTGTGAAGTGAATAGAAAACGAGAATTTGAAGCGAATCTACCAACTAAAATATTAGCTTTATCCAGGGAGTTAGAGGAATTGGTTAAGTTGCTCCTGATTGTTCTGACCCAGGCACCAGAAGCCTTTGTTATCTTTGATTGCAAAATTCTTAGTCTAACATTTCTGTTAAAAAGACATTTTTCTCTCCGAATAATGCACTTGCAGGTTGTTCTGTGCAGTCTTGTAGACTTGCTTCAATTCTAGACATGAATGCAATTGATATACGCGCGAAAAGCAGACTCGTTAGCTTTTATTAATTTTATTAATTTCTCTAAGATACTGATTGAGAATTTCCCAATCAGCATTTATAATTTGTTTTTATTTAACGTTTGCGCTAAGTATTCTAGTAAAACTGCATTTTACGAAATAAAAAAATATATATATATTCCAAAATAAATCTTTTGCTTTAAATATAACTCACTGCACAAATATACAATTATTTGTTTTCCGTTGTGTAGTTTCCCTGAATTTCTCCAATTAAGAGTTGTAATTGTTTTACATCGAAGACACCATCAATTGGTAGCTGTTTTCAATTAAAACAAACCTTCCAACGCTTTTACCCGAATAATCTCTGTCCTGCTTCAAACACCCCGCGAAAAGCCGCGCTCATGTACATACATACATGAATTTTACAAGTAGCGAGGACTGAGAGGCTAGCCAAAGGGCTGCGTTCTTAAACACATCAAATTTAACACTTCTAACAATTTTTAATATTTTTAACAAAAAGGGCAGTAGAATAGATTTTGTTAGGAAAACTTCAGAAGATAACAACAATAACAACAATATATTTATTTCTGAATATAGTACACAAGATTAGTAATCTTCTAATTGTACAAATTTTTTATCTGGCGCTAGAAATAACTTAAAGTCTATAAGAAACCACACTGAACATGTTGGCTAATAAAGCTTAACTAAAGTAAAAATAATGACAAGAAATAAAGAAATAACAATATAATATAAGAAAAAAGAAAGTAAAACTAAAGTAAGATAATGTATAAAACTTAGTGATAAATTACTGCGAAGACAGAAAAATTATGCATGCATACAATTAAGAAGACTGGAAACGTGCTCTTATAAGTCGTCTAAACGCGTTGATCGTGCCAGCCCCCTCCCCTGTATACTTAAAGGGAGAGTGTTCCATAAACGAACAATTTGAACAGGGTAAGTACCTTCCATGACTAATTTTCGGAAGCTAGGAATAATGATGTTTCGATTTCGCCGAGATGTTGTCATTTGAAAAAATTCTCTGAGATAGCCTGGCTTACCTGAGTGCAACAAGTTATAAAGATATAGCAAAGCTCTTTGTTCCAGGTAAGGGACCAAAGAGTAGCCAAGTACCTGCAGTTGGTAAGGGGAGACATGGTCAAATCTGCGTAGTCCATAAACAAATCGTACACAATCATTAAATGCAACCTCAACCCTACGTGCACATCCCCTACCTAGCCTTGGAAATATCAAACTCCCAAAGGTGAAGAGCGGAATTATGAGTATCCTCAATAACCTTAAGCGGGTGCCAGTAGGTAGAATACTAGCTGAAAACCACAACCTGCGAAGACCACCGTAAATTTTCCTCATCATAGCGTTTACATAGTCACAACATTTCATTTCGCAGTTCAAAACTATTCCCAGATAAGTGACTTTGTTTGAAAAGGGTATAATATAGCCATTTAGATTATTCACTGGTAGTATATCTGCTGTGTTCAGATTACTACTGTAGTAATAAATACATTGTGATTTCTTGGAATTGAGTGGCAAACCATTGCATGCCGACCAAGAGCTAATCCTTTCAACGTCTTCATGCGGGCTATACAATCCTCAAGAAGCCCAATTGGTCTGCTCAGGTATATTTGGACATCATTCGCATATAAGTTCATTTTTACATCTTTAACCCTTTGTGGTAAATCATTAATGAACATGCTAAATAGTAGTGGTCCGAGCACCGATCCCTGTGGAACTCCACGTGAAACACGGGACAGATTTGAGAAGGTACCGTTTACATTTACTCGCTGTGTTCGCTCAGCCAGGAAGGATTTTATCAAGCCTAATGCAGTTCTGTCAAGGTTGAAGAATGTGCGGAGTTTATGCAAGAGGAGGCTATGATCGGCAGTGTCGAAGGCCTTCGAAAAATCAAGTACATAGTAGCATTGCACTAAAATAGTTCTGATCAAGAGCAATTCTTATGTCAGAAGATACTTTTAACACTGCCCATTCACATCCATGAAATTTTCGAAAGCCTGATTGCCAGCACAAGAATAATTCATTTCTCTCCAGGTAGCAAACTATGTAGTTGCTTATACATGACTTTCTCCAACAATTTGGACAGAAAACATAGAATGCTTATAGATCTGAAATTAGCAGGAGATTCAGGGGTAGATTTCTTGGCTATCGGTAAGACCGTGGCGCTTCTCTACTCTCTGGGAAAGGAGGACGATATCAAGCATTTATTTACTATATGAAGGATATAACGTGCAGTAAAGGGAAATAATAACTTAATAAATTTAGGGGATATATTGTCTGGGCCAGTAGCATTAGACTTTATCGAATGCATTGAAGTAGTCAGTTCGAAGAGATCAATCCCGCAAAAAGAAAAACGATTTCCCGCACTATTGGACACAATATCGAATCGATTTTCATCTACTACACCATGTCCGCTAACTTGACCTGGCGTCACTGATAAACTATTAGATGCCGCGAAAAGGTATTAAACTCATCAGGGGAAAAATCACATCCATTCTCAACTTTTTCATAGACGCCGGCCGTCTTTAATTTACGCCACTAAGTTTTGGGTTCAAGATTTACGTCAAACTTCACTGCGAAATATTGACGTTTGGCGCATCTAATTGCAGTTGTGACTCTATTTCCAGCAACTTTAAACCGCACACGAGCATTTTCTGATCGCAGCCGTCTATAATGTTGATAGAGATATTCACGCTCAACAATGAGTAGGCGAATGGAAGATGATGCCCAATCTACAATGCATGGTTAAACCACGTCGTCAAAACGATATCATTTGCTGAAGAATGCATATAAATACACGAAATATGTAAGTAGTGGTAAGCTGCCAAATTAAACAGCTGTTGACCTGTCAATTATCATAAATGGAATTGCTTCCTCGATTTCATTGCAGAATTACGTCAAAGGAAGTAATTGGGTTCAATAATTTATAATATGATATAGTAAACTTAGTAAACTAAGAAATTGCTTGGGCCAGGTCGAATAATATAAAATATTGTTTTCAAGACTGAAAGTACAAGTTCCAGTTTACAGCTGTTTTGTTCTAAATTATGCTGAATACACCTGAGGTATTACTATATCGTTTTTGCTGATGAACTACTACACATAAGCTCGTGCTCATGTCGTCAAATGAATGAGAGAGAAGGGACGTTTTTCCAAGCATAAATTTTCAAATGCAAGAGTGGGAAGCAAACACAAAAATCCATATCGTTTTGACGACGTGGTTTAACCATGCATTGTAGATTGGGCATGAAAACCAAGGACAACCATTCGCAGACATCCGTTTTGTTCGGATTGGTACATATTTAGTGAACAAGTAACTAGACAAAGATAAAAAAATTTCTACTTGGCGATCAACAGATGTAGATTCAAATATATCGCACCATGGCAAGCCCAAACATTCCTCGAATAATGCATTCTTATCAATACTATTATAGTCAGGGTAAGAATAGTTTGGGGCTGTCATCGAACCTAGGGAAAAGTTATAACAGAGGAAAAGAATGTCGTGATCTAGAGTGCTTGGGGGCTATTTGATTGTGCGAAATTACCTTGCTTGCATCCGTGGTAAGAAACAAATCTAATTGAGATGGTTTAGCAGTATTAAAGAAAAAAGAAGATCTATTACAAGTTTTTTTAGTGGTCTTCAGAGAAGGGCGCCCCCCCCCTAACTGGATCCGCCACTGTACTATACCCGATGATTTCATCTAGGGCTTGCTTGTCTAAAGTGCGGCCCAAAAGTCCTGAAAATGCGGCCCAAACGCAAATTATGAATATATTTAAACTTACACATTTTTATTAAAAAATAAATGTTTGGAATATTTTTCATATATAATCGATTCGTTGACATTTATCGCTGAATAAATAACAGGAAGCGGCATATCGTTCAAATACAGTGCATGATACAAAAATTAACAAGGTATGGTCGAGTTATCTGTCAATTGGTTGCTTGCCTCATTTGGGGACAAATGTCACAAATATGATCGTCTCAATTTCAATCGTCCTTATCAAAGTGAGACAACTGCGACAAAACTTTGAACAACCGCCTCAGTTGTCTAGGTTCAGACCAAAAGTCAAACTCAGACAAGAAAATTTAGTTTCACTTCTCTCAGTTGCTCAATGGTTGCGTTCGATTTTTGTAGCTCAATATGGAATTAAGACAGTTCACCGAAAGTGCAGTCTCAGTGAGCAACTGAAAATATCTCACTTGTCTCTTTGACGTTTCTTTATTAGTTATTTATTCAATGGTGTGTATCCACTAGCCGGCGAAATTTTTGAAGAATTACAATATTTGTATGCAGTATATCGCATTGTATTTTGATTAATTCTTGTATCAAATTCTTTATAAAGGTATGAATAATTCATATTCAGTATGGATACTTGCTAATAAAATTAAAATATATAATTGTTTTTTAGATGGCCTCCATGTCATTAAAAAAACAAGCAGAACCTAAAAAAAGAAAAATTGAAGATGAAAAAAGAGTGTTTAATGAAAACTGGACGGAGAAGTACTTTTTTATTGAGGAGAATAATAAAGCACTTTGCTTAATTTGTAGGGACTTTGTGCCAGTTCTTAAAGACTACAATTTGAAACGACATTATAGTCAAAAGCATTCCACAAAATATGATGTATATCTCGGAACTTGCCGTAGAGATAAAATCACAGAACTAAAAAAAGGGCTATCGTCTGAACAAATTTTTTTTAAAAAGACAGCTACTGAAAATAATAACATTGTAAAAGCAAGTTATGTCGTAGCAAATTTAATAGCGAAAAAATCAAAACCCTTTATTGATGGCGAATTTATAAAAGAATGTATGGAAAGCGTAGCAAACATAATTTGCCCTGAAAAAAAGTTGGGATTTTTCTAAAATCAGTTTATCACACCAAACTATAGCCACAAGAATTGAGGAGCTGGGGAATTCAGTTGAAAAGTCTTTAAAAGCAAATGTATTAATTTTGAATTTTATTCGTTAGCCATAGACGAAAGTACTGACGCTTCTGATACTGCGCAATTGGTAATTTTTATCAGAGGAATCGATGAACATTATAATATCACGGAAGAAATGGTTGCCAGTCCCTGCCATGGTTGGTAAAAATGGGGGACTCGTTAAAATGGTTAATAATGAAGCCGTCGCTGCCGGCAATGCGATCTTGATGGCATATCATTGTATTGTACATCAGGGCAATTTATGTGGAAAAATTTTAAAAATGGAAACTGTATTAAGCGTTGTTATAAAAACCATTAACTTTATAAGAGCAAAAGGACTTAATCATAGACAATTTCAAGAGTTTCTTAAGGTAATGGTCACTGAATTTGCAGATGTTATTTATTATACAGAAGTAAGATGGCTCAGTAAGGGGAAAATGCTCAAAAGGTTTTACGATTTAAGGAAACAAAAGGGAAACCTGTGACTGAATTTGAAGACGAAGATTGGGTTTTAGATTTAGCTTTTTTAGTAGACTTAACAGAACATTTGAATGATTTGAATCTGAGACTTCAAGGAAAAAATCAATTTATTAATAATATGTTCCAAACAATAACAGCGTTTGAAAGAAAGTTAAAACTTTGGCACAATCAAATAAAAGTAAAAGATTTGACACATTTCAGTACTTTGGCTGCACATAAACCCCTGTGAGTTGCACAAAATATGCAAAATATGCTGCATTAATTTTTGATTTAATTCAAGAGTTTGAAAGTAGATTTCAAGATTTTCGAAAAAATGAAGAGTATTTCAAAATATTTTCTACCCCATTTTCTCTAGAAATAAATAAATTACCTTCAGATCTTCAAATGGAATGCATTGAACTGCAAAGTGACATTCAACTGAAAGAAAAATTTGGGAATGTTTCTTTATTGAAGTTTTATAAAGATTACCTACCCCGCGATAAATATCCTAATTTTCACAATCATGCTTTATTAATGTCTTCAGCTTTTGGCAGTACCTATATTTGTGAACAATTATTTTCAAGAATGAAGCATACAAAAAACAAAAATAGGACAAAGATCACTGACAAACATATTGAAAATGCATTAAGAATTGCAACCTCGTCTGTTGAACCCGATATCGATTTGCTTGTTCAACAAAAGCAAATTCATCCATCTCATTAATTTGAATTTTCTCCATCTTTATGCACCTATACATATATAATTCAAAATAAAAAAATTAATAATAAAAAGATGTTAATTTATTTTAATAAAACTACATAGAGTTAATTTTTAATTTTTATTTGTTGAAAAAATATTGTATGTGTGGCCCAGCAAATTTTTTTCCATTGCAATGTGGCCCTCAAACGGTCATAGTTTAGACACCCATGATCTAGGGTATAAAAAAACGAAATACAAAATCGCTCAAACCACAGACAAAAATTTTTATTCATTTAAAGCCAAACGAAATAATTTCTCTCCTCCTCTTTTTTTTATTTTTGCTTAAATATTCAAATTAATCTGTAAACAGTAATCTCACATACACAAGGCGTCCAAATATGGACCTGGGGGGGACCATAATGACACCAAAGAAATTCAGTCTTCAATTCTTTCTAGACAGTGCTGTCATTAAGACAATCAGAACAAAAGACTTTGCGGCTCATTAAACTTCCTGTCCGATTAAATATCAAACCCGTTCTATAACGTTGCTTGCGTCACACACCTTAACTTACATAAATTATTATGTTAGTCGCTTACTTTCCATTATTACTTTCAGTGAATTCTCCTACAAGAACCTATTGGAACTATGCCTCTTTTACGATTCTAACCAGATGTTTAGAATCGATCATGCATGGACCTTACTTAGCCCAAGAACTTCTACTTAAATTTTATTTAACTTCTGATTCATTGCAACTCATATAGGCAATTGGAAAATTATGCATGGACGACGTGCAGTTTCCTCTTCCGAGTTTTGCTACTGGCACACATTTTGCTAAACGTTTAATGACCGTAAATGCGACTATGCGACTAATGCACAAAGACAATCAATTGGAACCGGAACGATAAAACGCCTTCTAGTAGTAAACTAGAGGTGAATTCATATTTCGATTGAATTAATTACCATAACGCCACCTACACTTTTGCAGCGCTATGCCGCCAATATCCAACAAATTTATAAGTCAAGGGGGGCGCAATGTTATTGGAGCATAATAATTTCGGTCTCTATACATAGGTAAGATGCAAATTGGAAACAAATCGCTTTAAGGCGATCGTGATTTTTTCAGTCAAGAAATTTAGATAAAACTGTTCCGAGTTCGGCAAAATTTTACTTAAGTTTCCACGATTGTGATTTAATGAATGAAGAATGTCATGATCTTATGAGAAAGTCCGTAAAGTTAACTTTTTTTTTTTTAAACAGCAAATTGCCTACAGCGAATCCAGTCTATTGGTAAATGAATGGCAATATGAGAGAAGATCTTGTAAATAATTGAAATAGCAGACTATTGGAAAATTGACGTTTTGTTGTTAGTTAAACTAAGGCGGCTGTAATCATGATCGCAGCATTATATCACAGAGCGCGAGTATTTATGTGGGAAATAGAAAAAAAATAGTTGATTACTGGCAAGATTCAAACCATTATACTTCATATTTCTCCTTCTGTGCTGTACGAAGTGAACCACCGGAAAGCATCTTATATCTACGCTTCTCCGCTTAATTTTTTAATTCTTCGTTGATGGAGAAGTTTCGATTCCAGTACTTGCCCACCCGATCTCAGATATCCTTTTTTAACATCTCTAATTGCCGCCATTGTAAAAATAACGTCGTGTGCAGTGTCCTTCATGCTGAACGATTTTCCACATTGTTGGAATGTGTATTTGGTCACCGATGAGATTCGAACCTGTATACTTCATATTTCTATTTGTGTAACCTATCGCTTAAACTTTTACTTCCTTCGGATGGAGTGATGGAATAGCTTCGATCTAACATGTGCATGCATACGAATATATTTACAGATTACTGTTGTGAAATGGATATGGTTGACACTAAACCATCATTAGCAAAAAATTTTATCTAATGAAGATAATTGTCGCTATAGTACCAGCTCAATGAAGATGTACAGCAGCCCAAAAAACATCAGAATTACTACAGAAGGACTCCTTTTATTGAAAACTTTAACAATGTTTTAACCACAAGATTCAACGTTAATATGCTTTGTGCGAACAACTGAATCCTTAATGCAATGCAATCATTCTATTTTAACACTTCTAATCCATAAATGCTAGACCTGCTCCTTGTTTCTGATATTAATGCCGTCTTATTTCATAACCAGATTGAACCTCCTGCTATATTTGATCATGATATTTTATTCTTAAAATGCAATTTCTTAATACAACCGGATGAGTTATATAATAGTATTTCTTTTAGAAATTACAGAAATATTGATGTGGCTGAGTTAGCTCAAGAATGTGTCGCTCTGCCTTGGAATGAGCTTTATCTAACCCCATCAATAAATGTAAATTGAATATTTTCTACAATCTGATTTACCATCTACACAACAAATATGCACCTCTCAGAACAAGGTCGGTCATAGTGAACGGCTACCCGTGGTTTTCCCAAGAGGTTCATTCGTTAATTGTTGAGCGCGATTTTCTGTATCGTCGATTTTTACGTCTAAGAACTAATGAAAGCCGTAATCGTTATAAAACAAATAGAAATAAAGTAAATTCCAAGATTCGTGCAGCTAAATTTTCCTATTTCAAACATAACTTTTACATTAACCTGCCTCCAAAAAGACTATGAAACAATTTAAAACGCTCAGGTAATGTGAACTAGATCCTAATGCCTTGAATGTTCATTTTACATCAACACTATCTGTTACTCTGAATTCTGCCCCAGCTTCTGTAGATTTTGTTAACGGAAATGCAGATGAGGCTCATGACGGACGGTCTTAGTTTCCGTTGTGTTGATATCGAAGAAGTCAGTAAAGCTTTCCATTCAATAAAATCTGATGCAGTGGGTCCAGATAAAGTTCCTCCTCAATTTCTCAAGATAGTTTTACCTTATATAATACATTTTGTCATGCATATCTTCAATGCTTGTCTGACTTGCTTTGAATTTCCCATTTGTTGGAAGGTCGCGATTATGCGGCCAGTAGCTAAAATTAGTAATCCAAGTAACTTAACTGACTACAGGCCCATAAGTGTATTATGATGCTATCTTTCAAAGGCCCTTGAGAAGATAATTTATTCCCAAATAATTGAACACTTGGAAAGCAATAATCTCTTAAGTCGCTGGCAATCGGGCCTCCGTGCCTTCCATAGTTGTGAAACCGGTCTCTTAAAAGTCAGCAATGACTTTGCAGTGTTGACCCTACTGGATTTTTCAAAAGCTTTAGACAGTGTCAACCATCCTAAGTTACTGACAAAATTACTTCACGATTCAATTTTTCTACGTCGCCCATTTCTTTAATAGCTGATTTTTTTGCAAATAGATCCCAACAGGTTATTGCTGATGAGCGTCTATCAGAAATACTACCTTTACACTGCGGAGTACCCCCAAGGATCTTTTGTTTAGTCTGTACATTAACGATCTTCCTAATAACATCCAGGACTGTAACATCCATTTGTACGCAGACGATGTACAACTCTACCTGAATAGGCCGATTGGTCTAATAGAACACTGAGTAGACCGCCTCAACTCTCTGACTTGGAGTGAGTGTCAAGATGGGCGTCCGAAAATCAGCTAATATTAAATCCCACTAAATCCCAATCAATGGTCTTTTATGGACAACATCTTGATATATAAGCGAGTTGCCTCCGGTCATTCTTGATGGAACTACCCTGCCTTTTGTGAATAAAGTTAAAATAATCTCGGTTTTACTCTGAACACCTCAATGAGCTGCTGTGACCATGTAAATGGAATAATTCGTAAGGTCTATGGTGACCTTCGGAGGATGTGGTTATCGGCTAGTATACTAACAAAACCCTTACGTTTAAAACTAGTTAAAACATTTTATAGCCATATTTTATTGGGTCTTGTCTAATTTACCCTCGTTTAGATTTTTCTTACTCTAGGAAATTGGAGGTTGCTTTTAATGTTTGCACGAGATTTGTCTTTGGGCTGAAACGATTTGATCAAATTTCTCCGTTTCGGTTGAATATACTTGGATGCTCTTTAAACACTTTTCTCTTGTTCGAAGGCAGTTAATTTTTCTTCATAATTAATATTAATCTATTATTTCAAAACCGTCTTCCTTCTTACTTACATGATGAGTTAGTTTTCCTGGGCTCATCTAGAAATCTTAACATTTTAATTCCGCGACACAGATATTCCATAATGGTGAAATCTTACTTTGTTCGAGTAATACGTTTATGGAATTCACTTCCTGCCAACTTTCAAAGATCCAGAGCGTTTGGGGCTTTCAGGGAACTTTTATACCAATACTCACCTATAGGGCAACTTATGATCACAAAATTTATTTATTTTTGCACTCACTCAAAACACAAAACACTTAATTGTCACTGCCAGAGATCTTAATTTTTAAATGTTTTCTTCTATTTTTTCTTTAATCAATACAATTACGCTATATTAATTGCTATTATTGAATTTATATACTTACATTATGAATTCTGTTATTATTCTTGTTTAATTTTTATAATATTATTATTTTCATATTAATTCTCTTTTCCTAATCTTTTAACTTTTTAACTTTATTTAATTTAATTTTGTTTTTTCATTAGCTTTTAATTCAATTATATTATATATACAGTAATATGTAGTAAGTGCAGGTAAAAGATTTTGTACGTCTTATTGTACCATTAGCCAGGAAATAAAAATTGAAATTGATATGAATAGAAACCTATTTATGTTCAAGACACGCGAATCTCTCTCCATAAAACTATTGATTTTGTGTTGTCATCATCTCTGAGCGACACCTGGTTCCCTTTCCGGCAAACCCATACAAAATGCATCAAAGGTCCTTTCCTCGTGTTTTGTCACTAAAAACACAACAGTTGACTAAAAAAATGTCATGTTTGCTGTTTTAGGGAGAGGAGAGCACTACACAGACCTTGGCCCCATGGATCGATTGCATACCACTAACCAGATCTATCAGCTACTAGCTTACTACTAGATACCTCCTATTCCATCCGGTTCATGAACATGGAACAGAACTATCGCAGTCCTGGAATAAGGTAATAAGACTCCAAAATATAATTCGACCTGTCTCTCCAGCAAAAACTCCCTGTGCTTTTTTAAAATCTATGATGAGTCTATCCGAAGTAATTTCCATTTCCACCCATCAGGCATCAGCCTTTAATCCTACTGGAAATTGGTTTGAGCATATTCCACCTTCATTTTAACGAAAGATTCCGTCTTATTATTTTTTAAATTCGGCATACAATAAACGTGTGAATTTATCCAGCAGTGCACAATTTTGAGGGAGATACACAACCATGAGTACGTCCGCTATCATTCTAGCAACCGTCGCCACAACAAAAGAGACCAGATTAGCTGAAAGGACTGGACAGACAACAAACGAAACCCTACAAGAGGAGAAAAAACACAAATCTATGCTCCATAAATTATCTATTTAAAGTGTGAATAAATTTACTCAAATGTTATTTACATTCAAGGACCCACAAAGAAAAAACAATAAACTCGTTTCTCTCGAAACCACGATTTTTGCAGTCAGCAACGATGTTAAGCCGACCCTATAGATCTGATTTTTACGAATTTTTATAAGGAGACTCGGAACACTTGTGACTACCGTTCGAACTAAAATAGCCTCCTACTAATATTAATATTTTTTCGAGATAATAATTCTGGAAAAGAAATGTATGAAATCCAGCAAGGAATCCTTTTTCGGACATAGATCGAACCACGTCATCGTGATTTTATAGAATGAAAAATAAAAATACTCAGAGGAACCTCCTGAAAGTATTTAAGATTTCAAGGAAATTTATTATCACTTGTCAGAAGAGAAAATAATTTTAGAGAGTATTCAATGGAAAAATTTAAGTCTGTTTACATGTATGGCAGCAGAATAACCGAATCTCCTCTCTACATTTGATTAAGAAAGACCAAATAAAATGTAGATCAAACCAGGCCTAGGCATATTCGAACGTGTTGTAAAGAAGTTTTTTTTTTATGAACGGTTTCATCGAACTCCTTGAATCATCTTTACAAAACCTAAATTAACATTAGAACTAGCAGCGATATCAATAATATAATCCTTGAACGAAAGACAACTATTAAGTGGGGGACATCAAGATTTTTGGTTTTATCAAATCTAGTTAATGAGCATGCACCTAAAGGACAACTAAAGTGCAAAGGCATTTACCAATATTTATTATTATTGAAATAAATTATGAAAAGTAGTGGAACTAGATGATTGCCTTGAGAAGCACCAGAATCTTTGCGAAATTAACTCGATACGGACGACCAGTCAATTGACAAAAGTAGTAGGACAAGTAAGAATAGACAACTAGTGAATAAGAATGTTGGGTTTTTTGTAATTCTGTAGAAAGATTTACTGCAATTTGTGAATATGCTGCAGACTTGCTTTCTATTTTAGATTAGGTTAGGTTAGAGTAGTGGCTGCAGATCACCGAACCTACCAGCTTCACAAAAAATTTATCTGGTCCGTTGTGGTACTTACCACATCAACCACACTTTACCTAAATTTCCATCGTCAATAACATTGCATAGGTAAGGTTATAGGTAAGACGGTACCGCTAGGAGACTAGCCTGTATCACTTAGCCCTCCAGTGGGTCGATTGTGTCCTTTGACCTCATGGGATAACCATCAATGCCACCTTAAGTCCATCCTGTTTCTCTTAGGAATCTCAGGATAGATCTTACTTTGCAGCTCCCTTAGACTTGAAAAGAAGTAACTACCTTATATCGTACCTATTTTATTCATCAAACCGGGGCCCTCACAAAGTACGTGTTGGACGGATTCGATTTCCTCCGTAATGACCCCTACTAGATGCCTGGTATTTCTTCTACTGCCATCTCTTGCCCTTTTGCTATCATATGTAGGCCACAATTACCTCACAATACGGCCGGCTTCCCTACTGATCCCCCGGAGGTTTGCCTTTCGAAAGGAGACCCTGATGATCTCTTCTTTTAAAGCTCCGATTGGGATCCTCACATAAGCTATCGGTGCGGTTCTGTCCATTTCAGAGTCCCTTTTTACCCAACTAATCAGCAATCTCATGGCGTGTAGTCAAATTGTCAAAGCTGGTCTTGCATAATTGGACCAATTTTGATTTTACCAGCACAGCATGCAACGCCTTGAGAACTGCCTGACATAGATACCAATATTGCCGCCTGGTAAATCGCTGCGAGCTCTGCCTGAAAGACACAACATTTAAAGTGTTGTGCAAAACAAAATATTTCATAACTGTGGGCTAAATGAAAGGCAGGCTTCAACATTTTAAAGTATGCAAAACTAAAGCAACTTTTTTAAAAATAGCTACTCCTTTCTCAGTATCTAAGCTCCCTACCTGCCTAGGCTACTCACCTACCTAACCTAGCCAACCGAGTGATCGTTTAAAGATATCGATTAATGGGGTTAAAATCTGCAGATTGGGGATGCCAATCAAGAGCTTGAATCTCATTCTTATTAATCTATTCCTTTAAGGATGTGTGATTCGGGTCATTTTCCCCACCTTAATACTACCAGTTTCATGCTTGGATGTGACCTTGACCAAGTCTGTTCTTGGAAAGTTCAACAATCTCTCAATTGTAATTAATGTAAAGAAGTAGATAACAGTATTAAATTCACCTTTCTTGCAAGTGTTTCTTAGTTAGAATTTACTTCTTGGCTGGTATATGACTTTTTAACTTGTTCTCCAAAGCGCGCCTCCGGACTGTAACTAACAACAATATTTAAATTGAACGTTTTTACAATTTCGTATGACGTCACAAACGGTACTTTTTTAAGTAGGGCACTAGTTTTGTGTGCTTTGTAGTTTTTCGCGGTTGACAACCCAAATGCAGCGCGTTAATATTTCCGGGCGTTACAATATTCTTAAATGCGTCATGAAATTTAATTCCAAGTTGGTGTTGCAGACAACGGCTTTTGATTTTGTTGTTGTAGTTGTTTTAGTTGTTGTTATTTGTTGCATTTCTTCACGTTGTCAGTTTTCACGGTTAAAGCCCAGTGGTTCTTAAACTTTCTCTGTATTTCAATATTATACGGAAATATAGCTGCTTAATGAGCAAAAATTCGATAACTCAGTCAACTTTCAATCGATTTTAGTTAACAAATGCTCATTAGACGCGGAATTGAATTCGCTATTAGTAATATGAACAGAAAAAAAAATATTGTAGAGTCAAATAATTGTTGTCAAACTTGAAAAAATTGTAAAAAATGGAAAATTTCGAAATGTTTTCGACTGTAACTTCGTGACTTTTCATCACAATGGATAAGGAACATATGGTTATATACATGGACCTACCGAATAATGTTTTTTTTTTTTAAATGAGATTTTGAGGGTGTATGAGAAATTTCTAGTATGCACTACCTTTAATTCCACTAGACCAGTGTTGCCAGAAAATGTTGCTAGTCTTACCGTATTTCAGCGAAAAAATTACCGTTTTTGAAACTTTTCTACCGTATACATATAAAGCAAATGAAACAATATGTCATATTAATGCATAGAAATAGAAACAAAATATTCACAAAACAAACATTTTAATCTTTATTTCTGTAATATATAAATAAATTATAGGTAGAAAGACAGGTGGAGCATATCTAGAATTTTTTGAACGAATACAATTTTTTTACAAATATTGCTCAAATTCCTCAACATTTTGAACAGAGTATACATATATCATTCTTCATTTTCTGCAACACTAATGCAGTTGGTTCAAAATCTTTACAACAATTAGGTGTTCTTTTTACACATTCGGCCGAAAGAAGAAACCCGTTCATTGTTTCATTTTGCAATTTATTTGGATGTTTTGTTTTTAGTAAGAAGACTTTTGAAAAAAGTCGTTCACAATCGGCATTTGAGTGCGAAAGGGAAAGTAAATGTAACGCAAATTTCGATAAATTTTTAAATTCTTGTCGGTTTTCTTCATCTATTATTTTAGCTAACTTAAAATAAAATTCGTCTACAGGAATATCTGGGTTCTTCAGCTCTTCTGGTAATGAATATATAGGCAATTTGCGCCATTCGTCATCCAAGTCTTGTAAGAAAATTCCTTCAGAGAGTCTTGACACATATTTTTGCAATTCAAAGATTGTTGGATAGGCTTCTCGTATTTTAAAATCAATTGCACAATTTGCTTTTAATATATATATATATGTTTTAATACCGGATCGTCAAAATCAACGCGATTTTTAATTTGCTCACAAGCTATGAGGTAAAATTCTACACAATTTTCTTTAAATTGAAGTTGCTTGCTTGTAAATTCTTCGCCCATTGTTGTCTTTATATGTTCTAACTCTTGGGAAATAGAAATGGGTAAATAAATTTTTTCTATGGGTAAATTTTTTTTCTATTTGCTTTTTTCACTTAGATCTAGCTGTTCAAATTTTGAAGAATGATAATAAGTTGGACTTATATAATATTGCAAGATTTCAATATACATAGCACATAGTTTCCGATACACTTCTGTTATAACAACTTTAGATGCCTGAAAGTATGCATTCACAGCGTTAAATTTCGGTATTATCCAATCTAGGAAAAGGAAATATAATTTATTAAATGGATCCGATAGTTTTTCTAGAATATCTTTAGATCCACGAATGTGTTCACTTAACCACTGATCCGTAAAAAATAGCAAGAGTGCTTTCCAGTTTTCCAACATGCGGTTAACTACCTTTCCCAGCGAAAGCCACCTTGTCTGAGCCGGGTGTAGGATTTTATGTGGTTCTAAATCAAGATAAGATTGAAAAGATACTAGAAGCGCCTGTCTCTTGTTGCTATGCTTTAAATAATTATAAATGTTTCTTGCAAGGTCGGTACTCGCATTCCCTGGGTATTGTCTGGCAAGCTGTAAATGCGCACAAATGCAATGAATGGCAGAGGCATTTAAAAATTTGTATTCCTGGGCACTCTTTTTTAAAACATGTTGAAACGGACGTATGCTTCCCCATCTTCATATTGCAGCCATCACTGGCGAATCCAATAATATTGCCAATGGGTATCTTTCTAGAAGTAAATACTTCCATAATTGACTCAAATAAAATTGTACTTGGTGGTACGTCTGCCTCTTCAGAGTTGCTTGGCACCTCGATTCAAATAAGGTAATAATATTTGCCAAGGTACTATCGAAATATCGCACTATGACACATACAACTTCGAATCTGGGAAACAACTTTTTAAAACGTCCGATAAATGGTCCATTGCATTAAATGAAATATTATGTTCAACTAAAAAGGAACATAATTTTATTTCTGCTCTTTCCGCGCTCCTTTGTTGTGTATGCTCATGTATGCTACTTTCAGGAAGAATAAAATTTGAAATCTTCAATGTTCCACCTGCTTTAAACTTATGCTTATTTGTGCTCTCGTGTCGTTTGATAATGCTTAATTTGGACACAAGTTCAACATTGCATAACTTACATTTAGCTTTAAATTCATCACCATTCACAGAACACAGCTATTTATTAAAACTTGGATTTTTAAGAAAATCCTTTCTAAATTTTTGGCAAATTCTTTGCTTCTTCCTGGGTGTTTTCGATTCTTCGCGAGATGGAGATCCATCATTGGAGTCACAAGAAGACATCATAATTCTAACAGGAACACGAAATTAAAGTAAAGGTTAAATTTTGGTAATGAAATAGTAAAACACCTTTATTTTCACCTTTCTAGCTCAATGAAAACTCGTTATCATAAAAACAGCAATTCAAGAAAATCTCCACAGAATTGTACAAGGTGTTCAATACAGAAAATTTAATTCTCGGTAAATGCCCTATTTTAATTTTTAATTTTCACGCTCTGCTCTCTTCTTAACTGTATTTTCAACAATTTATAATAACTAGTAATGCTTCTAATTTACATTACATTAAACAGAAAATATATCACCGTATTTAAATATTATTTTTAACAAATTTTAATAAAGAATGCAATAAGTATTTTTCTACATCCACAAATTAATTCAAATTAAACAACATATATAAAAAAAAATTGACAGGACTTTCGTTTTTAATTCAAAAAATCTTGGGTAACTAGATTTGTGAAAAATTTAATTACGAATGAATGAAAGCGAAATAATCATGTAAAAAGCCCTGTCGGTGGCCATTAGCTACTTCGCAGCCGCATGATGAAAAAAGCCGTTGTAAAATTAGTTACCTATATGTATAAAGAAAAACATAATTTTTCATTTGAATTTTCGTGTTAATGTACATAATAATTTTTATACATTATTATTGTACCTACTACTGCTAAAATTACCGTTTATTGGCGTACGGTAATGGTTTTGTACCGTATGCTGTTTTCGTAAAGCAATTACCGTATCTCTGGCAACACTGCACTAGACCTACAACCTACACTGTGTCTCGTCAAAAGTATATCGAGTTTATCTTTTTTTGGAACACAGTGAAATCATTTGTTTAATTGTTTGTGAATTTTGTTTAATTCTTTTTGGAAAGGTTTAATTCTTAGGTTTAATTAAATCTGAAAATGCTACAAAAGCACAATATAATATTTGTTATAAGTCAATTAAAATTAAGAAAAAAACAGAAATTCTGCTTTTTCTTGAAATGGTTGCTATTGTTTTGCACGGACGCTGTATTTGCATAATATGATAAATTTCAGACCAATTAGAATGTGTTTTCATAAATCCATATGCTGAAAAGAGCACAGAAAATGTTTTTTTTTTCCAAAGAAATAATCACAGAAAATTGTCACTGTTCCCGTGAAAACATTAAGAAGGAACGAACCACAATATTTTATGAGTTCCATCAAGATGTCAGACAGACACTTCGAATTAAGATCAAAGAAAGGTTCATCAAAGGGGTCAATAGTTACGTCCTATCCTATATCGTAAAAAACTACATAAGACACCACAATTATTGGCAGTCTCTGAGAGATTAATATTCTCTCTGTTGCCAAATCTCAGTGATGAAAGGTATCTGATACAATTGCGCCTGCGTTTACAAACTTCCAGAACTGCCAAAGCAAAAACCTGGAAACTTAAGACCACTTTAAATATATGTACATTTCCCCAGATTTACATAACTGCTAGGAAGCTAGCAATCATCAAGAAGACTATACCTATATTTAGTATGTAAAACTCAAATTAGTAGGCCTAAGTTTTCAATTATAATTTGAAAGCGGCAAGTCTATGTAAGATTTTAAATAGAGATATAAAACAAAAAATTTAAATCTAAACTGAACGATACCGACCGATACACCAAATGAAATTCACAGTTGAATTAACATATTTGCATCAGCCTCAAACAAAAATGCATAAACAATTTTCAATTTATGTTCCTTTTTTTTTTATGTAACTAAAAACTGAGTTAAACTCGTTGCTAACGGAAAATAAGTTGCTTAACAAGAGCTCTCAAATTAGCACCTACATAGAAACTAAGCTACTATAGGTGGTTGACACAACTCTGACATATACATATATGTACATATGTATAGGCATAGCAGCAAGAAATTTCATGAATGAAAATCAAACAATTTTTATTAAAATCATAAAATCCGAGACAGCAAAATAATTTATTCTGTTTTGGAAAATATATGCAACGGTGTCGTCACGAAATATTATTCAATGCAAAGGGAAGAATGTATATACATAAGTGAAATAATATGCCTATACACTTACGAATTGGTAAATCAACATAAGTCCGAGTCCAAAGTGAAAAGACAACCTATCGATCTGGTTCGCCTACGTAGGCCACGGTAATGATCATATATACCTAAATATAATATCAACACCCACGTGTCCGACAATTATTCTGGACTCTGGACAGGGTGGTGAATATTGTAAAGTAGTGTGGCTGAATATTACAATAATTTTTTTATTTTGAGTGCACACTCTTTATACGACTCATTGTACAAGTAATTTCCTTTCATGAATGAACTTCTCCAAGGTCTGACGAATGGTTAACTGACTGCAATTATCCTACATAGAAAGAATGCAATTGCTTTTAGTGTACTAGATTAAAGTGAAAAATTCAGTTTATTGTAAATAATGGAAAATACTACATATTGAAAATAGAAAATTAATTTTTAAAGCTATTTTGATACGGGTAAAAATTACAATATTACAATATATATGTACAGGTATGTATCAGCTATTATGCACAAATAAATTATGTCGTTCTCAAAAGATTTTAAGATCCAAAGATTATCACTATTGAATTGAATTGTAAAATTTTACATCAACTGCAGTACTTGTCTGTCTTGTCATAAATCAAAATTGTTTACCTACGCGGAAAAACTTGATAAATGGCAATTGCAAATTGTCAAAACAAGAATTTCTGATTATCAAGTTTTAATCGAAAGTAATTTATGCATGTTTTCAGGTATGGTGCAACTATTTTGCATAGAATTATTTTATAAATTCAATTGTGCCTATAGCCTTACCTTAATTTTGTGCTATGCAAACCATAGTAAAAATTCATTGTCTGATTAATGAATGAAGATTGATTTATGAAAACGATTTTTTTTTGTTTCAAGTCAGTATTAAATTAAATTATTCCAATAAGAGGTGTTATTTTGATATTCAAAGAAAAATGCCCTTTTTTTAGATAAATGATCGGATCTTTATTTCATTATAAAGAGGAAGGTATGCCGTTAATAATGGAAAATAACATCAGCCAAATGACAACCACGACCACGCCTACAGGACCATATCCTTTTCATGAAATTTCCCATAACCAAATCGCAAAGTGGCTGCCCTATGTCCTCGGTAGCCTCACGAATTCCATCTTTGAGGTCTTGAATCGACGCTGTGCTGTTGGCGTAGACCTTCTATTTCACGTGGCCCCAAAGGAAGAAGTCGCAAGGTGTTAAGTCACAAGATCTCGGTGGCCAATTGTGATCACCTCTTCGAGAGATAACACGGTCCGGAAACTTTTCTCGTAAAAGATCAATGGTTTCGGTGCTTGTATGGCACGTAACGCCGTCTTGTTGAAATAAAACGTTGTCCAGATCAATACCATCCAATTCCGGCCATAAAAAATCATTAATAATCTGTCGATAGCGCAATCCATTCACCGTAACTGTTGCTCCAGCCCCATTTTCGAAAAAGTAAGGTCCAATGACCCCGCGGGACCATAAACCGCACCAAACAGTCATTGAGGATAGAGAGGCTTTTCAACAATAACTCTTGGGTTTTCCGAGCCCCAGATGTGACAATTTTGCTTGTTGACGAAGCCATCGAGGTGAATTTTAATAATTTCAATGCGTTGTTGAATCGTGTATCGTTCCATTTTTATTAATGGCGTAGTTTCTACTTGTCAAATGTCAAAAAATGACAGCTCCAAAAGTGACATCTACCGAAATAGCGGGCTAATTAAAATAACACCTCTTATTGGAAAACCCTTTGTATAATAGAGATCAGGCCCTATTTCATAACACTATTTGTCTAATACTAATTACTAGAGTTGAAACGGATAGTTGTTTGACCGGATACCGGATATCCGGCAAGATTCGAAGCCGGATAGCCGGATATCCGGCGGCTGGATATTCGGCTCATTGTTGCGTTTAAAATGTCGTCGCCAGAGTTGTCAACCAAAATTAAATTAGCTTGAAATCTTAAATTTAGGCCAAAAAAAATCATGAAAAATCTTAAGCAATAGTAAAAGAAAATATCTTAGAGCCTCGTTCTATATTATTTTGATTTTAAGATTTTTGGTGTAGGTTTAACAGTTTTTATTTTTAACACAAATTAAAATATTCATTAATGAAAACTTAGGAAAATCTTAGCAAAATATAGGAAATTCATCATTCTTCTATGCTTGAAGGTTAACAATACTGGTTGTGTTGTGACAAATTAAGTTCGAGATACGCCGGCGAAGGACAGTTGTCAATTCAATTGTCATTGTCATTTGATTTAAGATTGTTGGTTTGTAAAAATTGGAAAATTGGAAAATGTCATCGACTAAAAAGCGTTCGCCGATTTGGCAATATTTTGATTTAAATAATGAAAATAACAAGTTTGCTGTTTGTTTGTTGTGTCGGGTTCACATTTCTCGTGGCGGAGAAGGAAAAAAAGCAGGTACGTCAGTGTTAGGTTATCTTTTGTTTTCAATTGAATTCCTTATTATAAGTTGATTAAAAAATATGAATAAAACTTAAATTACATTAACGGTATCATGGGTGCAATTTAATTTCATCCCGGAATATATTTTTATGACTATGGCTTTACTTCATATAACTGAATTTAGTTATTTTATTCATTAAACCTAATTAATTACAATTTCTTTTTTATAATACCACCCTACTTTAAGCACACAGTTTATTATTTTTTAATTTTTATTATCCACTAGGTACTTCAGCCATGAGTAATCACTTAAAATCAAAACATCCGGAGAAGTTTCAAACGATTAGTGAATGTCTGTGGCGCATGCCGCCTCTGATTCAAGTTGGTCTTCGACATCAACAGAAAAACAACTAACTTTGTCAGAATCCTTTGGAAGAAAACTGCCTTGGGATGTGAACGACGCAAAAGCAAAAAAATACCATTATTTAGTTGCAGAAATGATTGCACTAGATAACGAGCCATTGAGAATCGTAGAAAGGGTTGGAATTACAAACCTTTTAGAACAAGCTTTACTCCGCTATGAATTGCCAAGCCGCACTTATATTTCCCAAAATATTATTCCTGATATCTACAACAGAATTTATGAAAAAATCAAAACAAATATTTCAAACGCTTTTGCCGTTTCTGTCACTTCTGACATGTGGACCTGTACACACAATAATTCCAGCTTCCTGAGTTTCACAGCTCATTGGTTGTCTCCAGAATTCCAGCTGCAACACGGAGTTCTTGCTATGAAGCCGTTTTCAGGATCTCACACAGGAGATAATATTGCAAAGGAACTGAATATTATCGCAGCTCGCTGGGATATTCTGCAAAGCAAAAGACATTTACTCGTTCATGATAATGGCGCTAACATGGTGAAAGGCGTTCGAGTGGCGCAGTATGATTCTGCTAGATGTCTCATCCATTCGCTTCAGATAGTTGTGAATGCGTCATTGAAAGCCCAGCCTGAAGTATTAGAAATGATAGCCCATGGTAGACGCCTTGTAACTCACTTCAATCATCGGGTTTAGCACAAGAAAAACTGCTGACGATTCAAAAGGAGCTAAGTTTACCAGAGCATCAATTAGTGCAGGATATCAGCACGAGGTGGAATTCTACCTTCTATATGAAAGAACGTTTATTGGAAC
Organism: Dioctria linearis; assembly: GCA_963930735.1. Classification (NCBI taxonomy): domain Eukaryota; kingdom Metazoa; phylum Arthropoda; class Insecta; order Diptera; family Asilidae; genus Dioctria; species Dioctria linearis. The sequence continues at coordinate 48,587,307 of OZ005741.1, read as the reverse complement.
AAAAACGGGCCATCTCTCTTTATGTGGCTGATCACGACACATTTGCTAATTTAACGACTCAACAGTGGTACTTAATGGAGCAGTATGTGAAGCTATTGAAGCCATTTGAGGAAATAACAAAAATTACTAGTTCAGGCCTTTCCTGCATATCCGAGGTAATACCGCATGTTGCTGCATTAAAAAAGTACTTGGAGAAGGATGAGACTACCCCAAGAGCACCCAACTTACCTCGCATGAGAGCCTCCTTGAAAGCTGAATTGGACAAGTCGATTCGACTTTTTAGGACAAGCTCCAAATTACCTTATTGCAACATTCCTAGACCCAAGATTCGAGACAGACTATTTGGGAGCACTTGAAGCTGAAAAAGCCCGACAAAAGATTTTATTAGAATATTTAAAAGTGTCTTGTGACGAGTCTTCTAAGAGTGACAACTCATCGGTATCTTCATCTCCAAAGTAAGCTAAAAGAAACAAAAGAGATGAAACTGAATCAAATGTCACTCGCGAAGCTCACGACATCTTTTGGGATTGTTTCAATGAAGTGGCAAATGAAAATAATAGTCAGTGTCACGGTCAAGAAAAAAACGCTATTGCAAGTGAGATTGACTGTTACTTGAAGACAGTTCGAATCGACCGCAGTCTGAACCCTTACATTTGGTGGTCAGCTTATTCGAAACAGTACCCACATTTAACAAAGTTTGCCAAATTGTATCTTTCAGCTCCTTGCAGCAGTCTATAGCGAAAGACTTTTCTCCGAAGCTGGCCTTATTTACGAAGCGAAATCGCTTGTTGCCGGCAAATGCAGAGAATTTAGTCTTTATTCTCCATAATTTACCACTTGTTAATTTTGAGTACTGATTTTGTTTCTACTTACAGTTTAAAATAAACGGTGTTTATATAATATAAGCTACTGTGGTATTATTTTACCTTACAAATCTTTATGTATTGCAGTTGATTTTATAGATTTTCGTAGTTTTTCGAATATCCGGTATCCGGCCGGATATTGACTTACTATCCGGTATCCGGCCGCCTAAGAAATTTAGGCCGGATAGGCCGGATACCGGATAGTTACCGGATATCCGTTTCAACACTACTAATTACTAATAACTTCCAAGTAATTAGCTCTAATAAATTATGAACTAATATTATAGTGTTTCATAAAAATGTTCTCGAATACTAATAATTTCCTTGCGATTGTCATGGGAATTATTGGTGCAGTTTGAAATTATTAATGTAGATTTGTTGATTAATATTTAACTATTAATCTACGGCTGCGATAATAATAAATATTAGTTACTATCTCGCTGGCAATTATTTGTTTCCAAACCCAGAAAAACTGTTAATAGACAATTAAACATTTGCATTAAATTTCTATCAGTTTAGAATTCACATTTTGCAGTTTCAAATTTTTAAGTGATAAGAATCAGAGAAGAAAGTGTTCTGACTTGATTTTCATACAAAGTACTCTTGACTAATTCGAAAATTTGATTGAAAATGTGTTCAAAAGAATTGAAACTTGATGGTGTTGTTATTTCGTCATCTGTAGCTTCTTCTTCAATTTGATGTTTGTTAACAGTTGAAGTTTGAAAGAGCATGTGCGCAATATGTCAAATTACTACATAAGTGTGACACATGTTTTTATTATATTACAGGCGTAAATGGGCTACATTAAGGCAAGGAAACTTTTTCTTTAAAATACTCATGCTATTTTCAAACACCGTTTAGTTTATGTGCCGTATTGAAAATTTGCACATCACGATCTTCTAGCTAGATCATTATTTTTAGGGGTAATCAATCATTCTTTAAGAGGCTACCACGAATCGTCTAAAAGTATTGACAGCGGGTGTGTGCGCCTGCCATTTTCTATTTTTCTATATAGTGTACTATTCCTTAATACACGAGAATCGTGCACTTTACCTAGCCAATTAGCATTGCAATAATAAAATTGTAGGTCGGGTCCACAAATAAACATAAACAGTTAATGGAATGATTTCCATGGCGATCAATAAAATGGTCTTCATTCGTCCTTGATGCATCAATGCCGATTAGGGTACCATCAATACAGCCAGGCATTCGCTACAATAAATAAAATTTTCTAACCACATCGTCGATAGCCCGGCCATTTTACTATTAGTGGAAAAACTTTGTCGTTAATTACACTAACCACATCCTTGTTTACGCGGCTAACGGTCGCTTTTGAGACGCCGTGAATATCTGGTATTCAATGGTATTGGCCTCCATTCCCTAATCAGTGAAAGGCTGTTAGTAGCCTCTGCCTTGATGATAGAGCACAGTTTCGATTTGTTGGAGTTTCAATTTAGGGTCCAATTCGTCCCAACCATGTATTCAACAATATCAGTACTAACGGGGAGTTTTTCATTGAATTCGTAGCTTGTAGTTAGTCCATAATTAGACCTCTGCTTGAAAACCTGTCGTCGACGTATCTTCATAAGTTCATCATTCTCAAATTCGTCAAACATTTTCAAACGATTGAAAATAAACAAAAATTATTGCGAAAATGTCACCATTACGACTAAATATATAATTTTAGTCCTTCGCGAATGAACAACATCATCTGATTAAACACAGTTTTCTTATTAGCCTACTTTTATCCACGTAATTGGATTAATAAAAAAATTGTTATAAGTGCAGCAGTAATAATTATTAGTAAAACAGGTTCTATAAAACAGAATCTTCGTGCACTAATAATTTCCCACTAATACTTATTTGCGATGGAGTACTAACTTATTAATGTGCGAAAAATATTTATCAACGACACTAATAATTTGGAAAATATTGGTAAATTTGTTTTATGAAATAGGCCCCAAGGCATATAAACAAAAAATGGCGGCTTACCCGCGTCATAAGAAAAAGGAAAAGGTCATATCCTATCCTGGATTTAGCTTTAGACAACGTAAGAATATAATTACCCAACATATGAGGATCGCTTTAAGCTTTTAAATATGTACTCGCTTGAAAAACGTCGAATGGTTGCCGATGCAACTTTTACGCATAAACTCTTAAACGCGAATATTAATTCTCTGTTGTTATTGGACAAAATTCCTATCCTTGATAGTAGGCACAATTCAGGAGAATTAATCACGCATTGTAAAAAGTCAAAATCAAAAACAATTCTGGATTGGTTGCGTCTGATTTCGAGAGACTCCAAAGAAATAAACTTAATTCGCTCAAGAGTCGAAGAAGGTTATTCCATAAGTGCAGCCACGGAGGGGAAATCGTAGAAATTGTAAAACGCTAAAATTCCAGAGAAATATGAAAAAATTTAAAAATTTACTCGAGTTCAAAGAGTTGAACGAAAAATAGCCTATGAAATAGGTCCCTGCAGGATGTGAAAGTAGATTTGTAAAGACTTAAAAAAAAAACAAATCACAAAATAGTTTTGATAATGTCAAAAGTTCAAACGTTTAAAAAAACTTGAAAAACAATATCAAAAATTGATAAGAATAAGCTAAAAATCTATTTTGATTTGAAGTAAGCTCAAAATTACGGCCAATGGACTCCTACATCTGGTGCCATTTCAAATAACGCAGAAAAAATGGAACTTTTCGACCAAGCGATCATACTGATGAGACCTCTCTGATCGCTGGCTCGAAAAGTTCGATTTTTTCTGCATTCTTAATGCATTTTAAAAATTCATTGAAATTATTTTCAGTGAATTTCAGTCTGCTGTAGACGAGAAATAATCCACCTTTATTTCAAATAACGCGCACAAAGTGTTCAAAATAATTAAAATAAAATTCGTCACGAACGCCACTCTCAGGCGCTCAGACACAAAGTTTTTTAGTCAGAGGCTTGTGAGTTGATAAAAGATAAAAATTGTTAGAAAATCTCGAAAGATTTTATTTTTTGAACATAAAAATTCAAAGGACTTTAACACGTTAATAAGAACGGGTCAGAAAATCGACAAATATTGTGTAAATTTGTGCATCGATCATCTCCGATCTTAATGAAATTGTACAGGTAGGTTGGCTTTATTGTTAGTAGTGCGTTGCTGAAATATTTTTCGTTTTTGAGCATTTTTTACGGTAATGCGGTGTTTTGAAATCTGTAAAATGTGGCAAATGTTGCTTGGTAGGTGTAACTTCAAGAATTTATATCTCAGGACCTACACATCGCAAGCCCATAAAACAAACGTTATTTATTTAAGGAAGCTTTGAAGTTCCTGAAAAAATTAGTGGAGGTCCTTTTTTTAAATTTCTTATAATGGAAATGTCCGTTATCCTTGACTTATTCTCAATTTGTTTTTCATTTGAATCCTTAATGGATTTTGAAGAAGCTGTAGTAAGGAGAAAATGGAACTCCTTGAAGTTTGAATGGAGTTATTCTTTAAATACATGTTGTTAAGAAAACTTTGAACGAAAATTAATGACGTGTGCTGAGTAAGAGTAAGATTATGTGCAGTGTGTTCGGTAAATAAGAAAGATGGAATATGCCAATGGAGTTTTTGGAGTGTCTGATCTGATCATACATACTTTTATTCAGACCCCTTTACCTAAAATTACTCTTTCCCACTCAAATTTATGTTTGAAAAATTTTCGTTTTTCGAGTTAAGTGTGGTCACATAAATGCACATAAGTCCTTTCACGGCTATCGCCGGATCAAACTTGGACACTGGTTCCTTTTATTCCGATATCCATCGTGTAACGATTTATGGTCAAATGACTCAATTATCTAGCCTTAAAATTGAATTCTTGCAAAAAATTTCATGCCAATTTCTTGATACTGTAAACTTTTTACACCAAGGACATTATTTATCGATTTTCTGTGGAATGACCCGAACCACAAAGAAAAGAGACCAGACAGGACTAGAGTATCTATTCTAGAATACTATTACAAACAATAATATAAATGACTCGTGTATATGGATCATTAAACTCCTTCGACCATCTTTTAATGAAAACCAAAGACGAGTTACCTTTATTTGAACTGCGTTAATATAGTCATCGAATGAAAAATTGGAATTGAGCATAACCCCCTATTCTTTGGTTTTGTCAAGCCTAATTAATGAGCTACCGTCGATAGTGAAATTGATACGCAAAGGATTTCTTCTTTGGTGAGAGAATGACATAGTGGCACACTTACTAATGTTCAAAGGGAGGAAGTTCATTGAGCACCGTTTATGAAAGGCGCAATGTCAGAGTTTAAAAAAACACAGGCACTCTCACTAGAAACGATAAGGAAATTTTGGCGTCGTCAGCATAACAAGAACTCCCGAGTTAGACACAGTAATACATATGTACATCACAAACGTAAATGATGAAAAGTAACGATCTTAAATGACTGTCCTAAGAGGCACCTGAGATATTATTAATTTTATTTGAAAAAGAGACTCGAAATTAATGCTCTTGCATCATTCGAAACAGTTGCCTTAACGAAGGGCCGGAGCACAAACTGAAGTCTATTGTACCGATGGTAATAGGCACTGCGTGGTACTAATGCGTTTACAAAAATTTCCGTTACTTCAAATTTGTATTGATAATGAGCGATGTTGAATTTTTCTTAGTTTAGGCGATTTCTCTTTTCAATGTTCATTCTTTTCACTATACTCTCCCTGAAGGCAATGTGAAGATTGGCAAAAAAAGGTCTTAAAAGGATTCTTAAAAATCAAAAATTCTGGAGCTTCTGAAGCTATCAAAAAGTTGATTAAGAAAAAAGGTCCTAACTCAGCAGTGTATATATTAAAAAAATAACATCTACATCAGAATGTCAAAACCTTCGAGAAACATTCCCCAAGCCATGAAACAGACACAACTACATGAGAGCCCTAACTTAGTCCTAACATTATAAAATATTTGCAGTGTTTTAATGGAAAACTGACAAAAGTTTGATTTGAATAGCTCCTGCACCCTAAACTACTATTCATATAGAAAAATGGTGCTCTACTTAAGATTTAGCTTACTTTCTTTTCTCCCCAACCCTAATAAAATTTTTATACTTTTCCTAAAAAAATTATTTAAAAAAAATTATCTTACCCAAATGACTACGATTCCCCAAAACAAAAACTCTCAGCTGAGTAATAATTGCGTATGGAAATGTACCAAGGTCCCGATGAATTCGAATGAAGCTGCCTGAAGATTCGGACTACGACTGCACTGCACTGACACACATACCATTATTACTCAAATGAGAGTTATTGAGCGTAAAATGGTAAGGTTACATCTTTATCAAAACTATTTTATTATCTTTTTAAGTAGAATATATAGTACGTGTAGCCTTTGGGTAGGTATGGTGCCAGGCTTAAAATTACTGGAAGACTATTTTCCTGTGTGGATAGTACATAAAATCAATGTCTAGTCACTTTTTCATAAGAATCAATATAATCGGACGAGCACGCACACATATTGATTTCTATTGCATGGCTTTGGAAGTATTTTCCTAGGGTTTTGGATATGCATATCACCATAGATGGCATATCTGTTGGTATACCACAGCAGAGTATACAGATTGTTAAATGGGTAGTGCATTCCGGAAGGGACTACAACATATTTTAGTGCGTGCCGAGGACAAATATTTCTTTAATAGCAGTTTTGTATACATTTGATCGACCTCCTCAACACAGCAAATGCGTGAAAATATGAATCACTCGACGTATCCATCAATTCAAATGTTGTAGTCCATTCCGGAATGCACCACCCAGCCATATAAAATTTATATACGCTACTCTGGTATTGCATGCAACATCTAATTCTTGTGCCATATTCAATATCACCTACCGATGTATATGTAGTGCATGATTCAAATATACAGAGCTCTTATTAAAAAATGCATAACATAGCATACTTAAAAAAAAAACAATTTAACAAAAAAACGCTATATAATCCAAAGTCTAGTAAAACCGCACCTTTATTAATCTTAAAAAAAAAAAAACAATTTAATTATTGTATTTAAACCCTACACTCCCCTATATATAAGATATAAAACTTTACACACACAAAATAGCAACAAAAAATGTAGTCGATACACAATCTAATTGAGCACAACTGCTATACGGTTTTAATCTTTACTCAACGCAAATACTATTTCTTGCCTGTCTGGCAAACATTAAAATGTCTACACATCCAGTACAAAAACCCAATTCAATTCATGACAACAAAAAGCTTAAAAACTACTGGAATATAGAGAAATAAATAAATAAAAAACTGGGGAAATCAAGCACTCACCTCTTGTTTGAATCTTTTACTCGCGCTTCTCTTCAACGTATTACAACAGTTGACATTAGCGGCGGCTTTATCAGTTTCGTCTTCTAGTTCTTCTCCGTTCGCCATACATCGACGACTCAATTCAACCAATTCAGCCACCGGCTGGACCTAAAATACAAGGAAAAATTATAAAAAAAATATTTGTGAAAAATTCAATATAAAAAAGAAAAAATTATCAATTCACCTCTACACTAACGCTATCCTCACTATTTCGTATCATTTCAATTATTGTCTCTCTAGGAAGATCACTTACAGCATTTCCATTCACCTTAAGCAATCTATCACCAGGTAAAAGTCCAGTAGCTCCTCCACCAGCACCTGGTTCAGCAAAAATCACGGCCTGAAATGTGGGAGACATAAGCGATTCAGATCGATCTAGGCAGATCGCTTTCCTTAGACTGAATCCGAAATCATTTCGTGGTGATTTCTGCCGTTTTATGATTAATTCCCTAGGGGGTGGTAATTTAACAAATTTTATTGCTGGCAGAGGTAAATAGATGTCTTCGAATGCATGAACTCTTGACCATCGATACATTCCCTGGGACTCTCCGATGGGGCTTAAGGAGAACGGTGGCGTTGCAAACGATGAATTCGTTGTATCCGTGAGGCTTTCAGCGCTAGGAGAGGGTGATGTCAACACATGAAGATTATTCATTGGGGAAATAGTTCCTCCAACGTGTTGAACGCCACCAATTTCACCACCACCATCACTGCGTAGACTTTCCACTGAGGTAAATGTATTATGGCCTTGTGTAATGCCTTCAAAAAGCATTTCATTCTGAAGAGTATTTCGAATTAGCACTACTCGAGAATCTGGAGATGTTACGGTTATCTCTTCATGTACGCTAGCTATATTCGAACGAGATCCCTTAAGGATCCCTCGCTTTGGTGGTTTTGGTGGTACTGGAGGTAGATATCGATTCTGAAAAATAGAAAATAAATATCAGTAACTTGCTTTTTGTTAGGTATGCGTTAAAGTTGACGAACAAGTTTTTGTTAACAATAATTATAAGACAAAATTTTATAATACCGCGTAATGTATCTATGACAATACGCAAAACAATGACCAGTAGGATCTGTTGTGACATTAAGTGCCCTAATTGAGCTGCCCATTAAACCTTGAGATTTTTGATTAAATAAGAAAGGAATATTCATCCTTGTAACATCTTCTGGCGATGGGAACGCCATTCGTATGCATGTATATCATTTTGCCCTAAACAGCCAAAAGCTTCGCAGTCATGTTCGGCTGTTTCTTCATCTTCCATGCAAAAGCAAAAGGTCTCATTATCGACTTTGCTTATCTGCATAAGATGAAATGGGCCAGGTTTGAGCCTTAATTCTACTCTGCTAAGCATAAAAAATGTTTTTGTTTTCTGTTACGTGTACGTTATAAATTTTTCCTTGTCTCATCAGTGTACGAATTTCTCTCAAAGCCGGACTTGTGCCGATAGATGGTTTTTTGATAACCACAGAAAGTGCTGAATAAATTCAGATTTGACTCCTACCTCTGGAACGATTTTTTTAAAAAATCAAATAAAAAATTATTCGGACAAATTTTTATTTGATTATCAATTTATTTTAAGTTATTTGCAAATAATTATTTATTTTTCAAATAATTTTTTGTTATTCGATTATGAATATATGTTTTCTGGTGTCTATTAGCTCCAATTTCAAATAATTAATTCTTGGCACAAGCGTTTCCTTTCGCAAGATGTCTCGCTACTTAATTTAATTTAGAGTTCAACAAGAATTTAATAGTTTTGCTCAATTAAGTATTTGTGAAGCTTTTGAAGTAAATTAATTGTGCTTGATTACTCAAAATAATCTTAGCGTCCATTAAATAAAAAAAAGTGAGTTTGTCTTTAAGACCGTACGATCGAAGTGAATCAAGGGCCATAGCAGATAGAGTAAGAAAGTATGTATGCCTACTAATTATTTAATAGTTGAGTTGTGACGTCATGACATCACAACTCATCTGAAGAAGTCAGAAAAATTATTTGGTAAAAGTGTTGGCAAATTACAATAGATAATATTATAATAAAAAATATCAATATTTTTGAACATTTATGATGATCTGGCAGCTAAATGTAAGAAAAGTAATACTTTTTGAAAGCAATCAGCTAAGCAATTACAGAAACTAATTTAATTTGAAGTGTTAATATGTTGTTCATTATTGCTAAAAATTAATATAAAATTCGTCTGATGCCGTAACGCCCAGCCCAAGATGGCCGATCGTGGTTGATACTAGTCATATCTTGTGTATATATACCGTGACTTCAAGCCACGGTACAGAGAATACAAAATATTCTCAATAAATTTTGACATATTGCAGCTGGTAAATTCGTCAATTTAATGTATAGAAAGTATTGTATTCTCTGCGCCATACTTTTCTATACATTATACGTCACTTCGTCCACTAATCATGGAACGTAAGTTCGTACAGAGTACCTTGCATTCTCTGTACCGTGACTTCAAGCTATCTGTCAAACTTAAACTGGATCAATTTATTTTTCCCTGCACTCGTTGCATATCATCTGTCATTGTCATTCGAGAATCGAAATCTGTTAGAGAACAGAAGAGTCCAATTTCGAGACAATATTTATTGAAAAAAAAAAATCGTTTACCCGAAAGGGCATTCGCCTTAACGCTAGAAATTTAGCGGTGAAATTTAGTTGCGAAATATTTAGCCAAATCGATGAAGTGGAATTGTTTTATCAGCTAAAAGTATGTTTAGTTTTGACAAGTAGATGGCAGTAATTTCCACAAACATATATTTAGCATCAGATTTATCCGCTCAATACCTTTCTTCCACGCTAAAATTTTGACGTTTGAAGTTGAAGAAATTGGAATACAAGAGTTGCAGTGTATTTTTATTATTTTTTCTGACGTCTTCTCCGTCTTCATTTAGACAATTCTTTTGAAAAGAAATTAAAATAGTAAGTATAAATATAATTTTCCTTACTATTTCGAGCACGAAATAATATCACAAATGCACGACAGCTGATTGTCAAAAGCAGCCAACTATAGTTCAAAACAATGAACAATTTTAGCCGTAAAAAAGGTACCTGTTTGATTGCTGCAGGCAGGTGTATCTCTTTATTCTAGCACTTTAATTACATGATGACCTTATAAATGAGGTAGGAAAAATTTGCAGTATGAGACACTTTAAGTACATTCACATGGTTATTTTACGTTTATATCGTCGAGGAGAGAACTAAAGGAGGCGACATGTGATGAAAAAAGCGTAGCAACTTTCGTTCTTCTTCTTGTTTTTGTGAGGTGTCAGAGGCGGCGTTAAAAATTGTTGATGCCTTAAATATCACAACAAATTAATGGCGCGAAAATTCAAACACATTTCTTTGAAACTCCGCAGAATCTTCCGCACCACCCACTAACAAGTATATGTATAAATGGACTGACTGATCTCCTATTTCATGTGGCATCAGTTTTGATTTCAGAAAGTATGCTCTCACTGACGATATATTTAAATTATTTGCGAATTTACTTATATATGCATGTCAGTGGAATTTACCGAATTTACTACAAAAGTATTTTTAAAGCATTTTCCTCAATACGGCTTGTTGTATCTAAATCTTCGAGCACATATAACTCTTTTTTATATTACTAACACTTAGTCCAATAGTCATTAACCATTTCCTATAAAAAGTAAATTATCCATTTGTAACTACGTCTCTGCGCCAAACACACTTCGCGGCTCTTTGTTTACATAAAAGTGACAGTCAAACACCCTGCCAAAATCAATTTTTGGCTACGCTGCCATACATATACTTTACTATGGGGTGATGTCGCCTCCTTTAGCTCTCTCCTCAAAGGTTTATATCCTTATTATGACCCTTGAGTAGACATAGATTTCATATTTAGGAAGTAAAGTTTTCACTTCAATCGTACCATAAACTCACTTGTTATAATGAATAATTATTTGATTATCATATAACGCACGATCGAATAACAAATTTGAAACTCAAATAATTTGCCCAAATCACAAATAATTATTTGCGAATAATAACGAATAATATTTGTAATCAAATATTTTTTTATTCGATTTTTCATTTTATTTGGTTTTCTATCTTGTATTTTTATTCGAATAAAAAATTCTCATCTCTGCTCTGCAAGTTGGTCCGTAATTTCATTGCCTTCAATTTCTTCATGTCCTAGCACCTAAATCAGCGTAACATTATTGGTTAATAAATTTTTTGGGTTAAAAATTTATAAATAAATACAAATCTTGTATCTTATAATCTTATAAATAAATACAAATCTTGTATTTATAAATTTGATTTAGAATCATTAAAAATAAAAGTTCTTAAAATTCTTATTTCTCCATCATTGACCGATTCTAACAAGTGTAGGTTCGATTCCCGTCCGCGGGAAAAATAAATAAAATTGAATTTACAATTTATTTGTGCGCTTTCATCGTTACTGGTTAATGCCAGCTGAAAGCAAAACGTGGCTTAGTAGGCTAGTTACGAATTTGATAAATGCAAGAAGGAAAATCATCTGTTTCGTTAGCTCAGTGGTAAGAGCAGTCGCCCGGCAAGCGGAAGGTCCCGGTTTCAAATCCCGGACGAGGCGGTTGTTTTTTCTTCTTGTATTTATAGATTTGATTTAGAATCATTAAAAATAAAAGTTCTTAAAATTCTTATTTCTCCATCATTGACCGATTCTAACAAGTGTAGGTTCGATTCCCGTCCGCGGGAAAAATAAATATTATTGGTTAAGTTGACATTTGCGACATCATGAAAACGATCTTCACGGATATTAAAAACGTGAACGCGAACCATTAGTATCCTGTCATCATAGTTTATCTGCCATATTTCAAACTGATCTGCCAAGCTATGCACCTAGTTGCTTACAATAACTTAGCCCTTAAGAGACAAGTTCGAACTGATTACTTACACCTAGTGAAGGTATAGTTTGGACTAAATTCATATTTATACCCTCGATAATGAATTTAAGGGTTAGATATACTTTGTGCATACGATTGAGAGCTCTTTATTCCACAAAGCTTCGCCTTTGTAATTTTATGAAAAAAGTAAAGTTCCTCCTCCGTCATAGAGTTGAGTTTAGATTTGATTTTCAAGTTTGAAGAAGAAAATTGTAAAAAGCAGCCCAAATTTCTCAACCGTCGTAAAATTATAGGGTGACCAAGAATTTTCAGTTTCAACGTGGCTGTCATTGTTTTTATCTACGCGATCAAAAAAAGTAATTTCGTTAAAATTGGATTTACACGTAAAAATATTCGAAGTATGATTTTTTTTATGATTTTTAAGACGAATCGACTAGACAACAACAGATATTCGAACTTGTCCACTGTAAACAGGAAGTTCAACAAGCTCCAACGTGGACATAATTCCCTTAAGTACAGCCAAGAAAATGACCACTGTCATTGTTCCAAAAACAATCAAAACTGTATGTACAGAAAATTCCAGTTGAAGAAAACTAGTGCACCTACTACATAGATATCGATTTATACCTGCGAATATCCATTAATAACTTGCCACCACCGCTAGACATCAGTAGCAATCTATATAATTGTAGAGAATTAGTGATAATTAATAATTGTATAATCATTAATTATCACTAATAAATTGTAGCTTGCCATTTACAGACTACATAGAAAGTTCTAATTGATGGACTAAAACGAAATTATGATGTCTTAGAGGGGAAGCTTGTTAGTTCACAAGGACCCCCCCCCCCCCAATGCAAAGAAAAAAATATGAGAAGAAATTGCGAAAAAAATAAATTCTTGCAGTATATTATATTATATTGCAGCCGCGTTCATTTTCACACATAAAACAGCCAAAAGCTGTAAAATTAATTTTCGAAACTACTCACTTCTAACCGATTATAACAGGTGTGGGTTCGATTCCCGTCCGGGAATACTCACTTTACTTTTTAAACGGAATCATTTTAATTTCAGAAGTGAGTGAAAGAAGTGAATGAAGTGAAACAGTCACAACTTAGCTGAATCTCGGTACTGAAATTTTAGTTCGAAAAGTACTGCCATACTGCATTTTGTAGCAAACTTTAGTACAATTATGTGAGCCGATTGGACATCAACTCCTCGTACATATGCAAATTTGTTGATTCGAGTAAACGATAATACGGTGGGCCATTTTAGATTATAAGGGTATAAGAGTGAAAGGCCTTAAAGGAAGGAGGGGATAATCACCTAGGCAAAGAATAAATTATACGGTGGAAGGGGGGGGGGGGGGGGGGCTAACCTGTTTCGAAATTTTTCATGAAATACGCTCTATCTTAGGAAGTACTATGCGTATGGTTACCGTCGAGACCATGTCTATAAAGTTAGCCTAGCTTTTTTTGAAATTTTCAAAAATAAAGTTTGTGCTGAATTGTGCTCGAATTGTGTTGCGTTTTGCCGCAAAGAAAAAATTAATTTCACAAATTAAACTTTTTATGAGGAAAATAAAATTTTCAAAAAAGTTAGCCCAGCCATTTTCGAAATTTTGAAAAATAAAGGGTGTGCTCAACTTGCGGTACGTTGTGCTGTAAAGAAAAATATTTTGTTTTAAAAAATTACGCTTCTTACGAGCCATTTTTGAAAAAAAAAATGTTATTCGAGCGGCAAAAATCAAGGTTGTGTCGAGTTGTGTTTAGCTTGTACTACGTTCTACCGTAAGGAAAGGGTAAGTATCGCGGAAGTAACACTTTATGATTCGTTTGTGATAAAACACAGCATTTTTCCAAATGTCGAAAATAGGCGGACTAATTTTTGTGAAAATCATATTTTCTTTATAAAGAGTTTCATTAATTTTTTTCCCATTGTAGCATAATGCGGCAGAAATCTCACACGAGCTAGCACATCCGTTATGTTTTCAAATTTCAAAAAGCAAAACAAATAAATGTTGAGTTAAGGTTGTACTGAAAGAAAAACAGCAAATAATAAACTTTTTATGGGTAAAATAGTTAACCCAGCAATTTTAGAACATTAACAACCTTTTTTTCGGTAATAACATTTATACGAATAAAATAAGATTTTGAACGAAAGTTCACACAGATATTTTCGAAAAAAGATAAATAAGTAATAATATACTACATCAGGCTGCACTTGCGTTATGTCGCAAATTTAAATAAAATATTTATTAAGCTTTTTATTTCAGCAGCGCGATTGGTATGATAGAATATGTAGAGAAGAATTGGTATTGTCGAGTTCTGCTCGACTTCTGCTATGTTTTAGGGTTCTCAGAATACCTGTTTGGTGTATCTCGAATCGAAAATACTATTGACATGGCAGAACTGATGAATCCTGACATCAAAGAGTGCGTGCGTTCGTGTGAGTGAGTGAGCGAAAAGGTCCTAATGATTGATAATAATAATTACAAATTTATTCATCTATTACATAAATGCACATATGTGCATGAACAAATTCGTCTCCCGTAACTATCTTGGACGATCCGTTTTTTGAGTCTCCATCCATGTGCAGCCAATTTTCATGTTTTTTTTATATAAACTGTGTAATGACTGAGCGATCCCTGCCGAAAAGTTCCGTTGTAGCCGCAAGCAAATAATTTTTCTAAAGCTTTATACTTATAGGAATATTTTCCAATTTCATGGTGAAGGTTGTAGAACGTAGTACAAGTTAAACACAACTTGACACAACCTTGATTTTTGCCGCTCGAATAACTTTTTTTTTTCAAAAATGGCTCGTAAGAAGCGTAATTTTTTAAAACAAAATATTTTTCTTTACGGCACAGCGTAGCGCAAGTTGAGCACAATCCAGCACACCCTTCAATTTTCCATAATTTCGAAAATGGCTGCGCTAACTTTTTGTAAAAAAATTTATTTTCATTATAAAAATTTTTATTTTCATCATAAAAAATTTAATTTTTGAATTTTTTGATTTTTCTTTGCGGCACAATGCAGCACAAGTCGAGCACAATCCAGCACACATTTTATTTTTCAAAATTTCGAAAATGGCTGGGCTAACTTTTTTGAAAATTTTATTTTCCTCATAAAAAGTTTAATTTATGAAAGAAAAAAAAATTTCTTTGCGGCACAACGCAACACAATTCGAGCACAATTCAGCACAAGCTTTATATGTGAAAATTTCAAAAAGGCTGGGCTAACTTTATAGACATGTCGAGACCTCATTGTTGTATGAGCTCATGGCATTTCCAACGACTGATCAACAAGCCACGTACTCTTCTCCTCTCCGGAGTTGTGGCGCTCTAAAATTTCATATTTTTAACCTTTTTTAGGGTTCCATACAACAAAAGGAAAATACTGGGTTGGGCCCCTCAATAACAATTTTATGATTTTTGTACCCTATGGGGTATTGTTTTAAAGGGCTACTTTCAAGGACTTCAATACAAAAATGTCAAAATCTTTTTTTGTGAAGTGGTTATAATGATATATAATATAATTATTTATGTAAGAAAATGTACGAAAAAACGTCCCCTCCGACCCCTGAACTTCTAGGTTTCTAAAGCTAAAATTTTGATTATTATCAGGGTTAGTATGCATAGAGTCATATGTAGATAACTAGAAAACAGCCGCTTTTTTCGTCAGTCCCATAGTTGGTGGAAAAAAAAGTGACTAATTTCTTTTATTTTCGCCTTCAGAGCATAAAACCTAATATCCAAAATGAAAGAGTATATCATTACGCGCCTGTTAAATCAGCTCAATAGAATAGTCGACACTTGTGAAATTCGTGAACATCGAAATTTATCAAAAACAGTTATTTTCTTATTTTCTAATAATGTGTACTTCCTCCTTTATTCAAAATAACTTCGTACTTCCTGTCAGACATTGAATCATACCATGATTTAAAATAAAAATTTTCGTCCTAAACAGTTTTGATGGGATCAATTAGTTGTTTTTAAACCCTAGATGAAATCTAAAGGGCACACGAAGTTTGTCATTCCGGTTGTACAGAAATAATGATGGCAGAGCAAAATGGATTGGACACCCGCGCATAATATTAAAAGTTATTTTGATTTTTGCATGTCCATCCGTCTGTCTGTCCGCAAGATAACTCGAGAACTCGTATACTTAAAGAACTGAAATTTTGCATACAGACTTTTTAGAATAAGTAAATTCAAGTTCGAAAATTGGACAATTAGGAAGGGTAATTCCCCCCCCCCCCTTCTTGGTGTTGCCATATAAATATTTAAGATTTTTACGTATAGACACTGTGAAAACGATCAGTCTAAGACATTTTTATTGTACTAAAAACTTCTTCAGAATATGAAATCCTAAAAAAATTGGTTATAATCATTTTTTCTGTCTGACAAATCGTTCTAGAAATATATGCGAAAAACCACTTCAAAAGTCAAAATTGCACAGATGGGTGACCCTACGAAATTTCATACGGGCATTCATCTAGGGTATCATAAGAAATTGGTCTTATGTTAGACCAATTCTAGCTTTTTTACTTGTTTGTCTAAAAATTGTCTGCGCCTCTACGTAGACT
Source organism: Dioctria linearis (assembly GCA_963930735.1). Taxonomy (NCBI): domain Eukaryota; kingdom Metazoa; phylum Arthropoda; class Insecta; order Diptera; family Asilidae; genus Dioctria; species Dioctria linearis. The sequence goes on along the minus strand of OZ005741.1, from coordinate 48,570,634 downwards.
TTTCGGGTTAACCAACCCCAAACGTTCTCCATGATGTTTAAATCCGATGAGTATGGGGGCCATGACATTAAGCCAACATTTTGGCCTCTAATTCGTGCTGTATTTATGGAAGCATTGTACTGTTGGTATATTCATATCAGGGGACCAAAAATTACTTGCATTGCGGAAAAATTGTCTTTAATATTGTTTAGTACGATCTGGCTGTCATTTCAGTGTTTTGCATATTTAGAGGTATCCCACGATAATAGGAAATAGCTCTCTTTTCTTTACTCAGATCATGGAAATATGTAATTGTTGTAGTCGTCAGGAACATCCACGTTAAATTTTTTTCGTCAAAGAAAACTCTTGTTTTCATGCCATGTGCTCATGTGCAAATCGCAAGCGTATCAGTTTGTGCTCGGGTTTTTTTTTTATCTTTCCTAATGTAAGATATGTGACACTTTTAATAACACGTGTCACTGTCGATAAATTAGCATTAACTCCAACTTTATTCTTGATTTTAGCTGGCGACTGTGCAGAATTAGATCTGCTTGAAGAATTGCTCGCTTATCGTGTGGTGATAGTACCTACTCTTGGAATTCGTCCTCTCCTATTTTTTCCATAGTTACCAACATCATCTTTTAAATAATTTATGATTTACTTTTTCCAATTTGCACCAATTTGAGACGAAAATCATTGAATGTACGTGGGGTGAACTTAAGTTATTGGCTCCATATTGAGAGATTTTGTAGTATTTTTTTTGAGGTAGGGGGAAAAAAGACCAAGCACGGAGGCTTAGGGGGTCCATTGTGCTAACTTGCTAAGTAGGAAAAGCTGTAAAGCTACAGAAATTGACAGGAAACTAGATGAAAGGATAGCGCGGGACCGTGTCAAGGTGGGTCTCGAACCCACGAGCCCTGGGATGGTAGTCAGCGCGCTTACCAACTGAGCTACCGAGGCCACCCTATATGTGTCAATGTATAATGTATGTATATGATTAAATTGGGAAATAGGTGGGGTCAGTGTCCGTCCGACCCAAGCTACGGCAATTGACAGCGGTTGGTAAGTCCACCAACAATATGGGGATATCCAAGCACATCTTGGAGAGATTGGCGAGAGTCTGAACCCCAATCATATTTTAGTCCATGTTAGTCCGGTTATCAGCATTAGATGTGATTGTGAACGTGACTGTAGTAAAGACCCCATTGAGCCGTTGTACTCACAAATTCTTTTCTTTCTCTTGCAGGCGGCCATGCTAATGCTTCAGCGCAATTACGCCGTAATCAAACACGATGGAAATTATGTAAATGAATGGTTTTCAATAAAACGCCCGACGAACTGGCGCTCGCATCTGCGGACGCTATTGCGTCGGATACAAAATTGTTTAATTCCGAAGCAATAGTGTCGGCATTTTCAATCGACGTTTGCAGTTCATATCACGCAGAATTATGGAAAAAGGATTGAATTTTACAAAAAAAAACAGGAGGATGATGATGAACTCATTGATTTAGTAAAATATCGTTATCTGTTAATTAAAATTTCAAAGGACTCTTCTTTTCTGAAACATTTCAATTACGAAACTTCTTTTAACTAAACTTACAATAACAGATCTTCTTTATTTACATTATATCTTTTTCATGCAGCAAAAAAGTTGACTTTCAAAACTCATTTTACTATCAAAATAAATATTTTGGTTGTATCGACTAGAAATTTCACCCTCGACAATATTATTTCTTTGGAAACCACACGGGATGGCGTTTGCGTCGGCGAAATCTCTTTGAAAAAATAGCTTTACAAATAAGACTTAAGGTCGCTGCACACTTACCGTCACAGACAGTCAAAATAGATATTTTTATATGAAAACAAGTTAGCTAATTCACATCAACCGGCACCAGCAGATATCGGCACGTAATGGAAACTTCATTTGCCGGTCGCTATCGGTGGCTAGAAACCAAACCGGCATTTATCGGTTGCTGGTCTAGTTTCGAAGCTAACATGGATCACTTTTCTATAGTTTTTTCTCTATATTTGCTTTAATTGAAAGTTTCCTTTCAGTTTTATGTCGTTATATGTGCACTAGAAATGCCGGTGCCGATTGATACATGTCTGTGCCGGTAACTGTGCATCGACCTTAACTCTTATAAAATTACTCTTGCGTCGGTCTGTTTGAATATTATTCAACTATCATAATAAGCAACTTTGGATTAGATTTAAATATACTTAAATTCGGTCGATCGACTGTTCATTGATACAAGTTCTGGTACGGAGCCCTGATTGCACGAGTCGAACTCACTCTTAACCGAATATTATTATTGCTTTGAACTTTTGTTTAAAAAAAAAAAACAAAAAAATTATTAACTGCTGTTACAAGAACTTTAAAGTGTGGACTTCTTCTCTTTAATTTGACCAATTACACCTATGTCCTAACTGGAGCCTTAAAAGTATTAGTAGCTCTTAACCTACATATTCAGGTCATAACGAAATTAGAAGATATGTATTTGTAATAATTAGGTACATACATATTTCCAGTTACTAAGTCAAGTTCCGTTTATATTTAAGGGTCACCTCGATAACTATTAAATTCTCTTATACAAATTGGGCAAACCCAAAAACTGTGCTTAACTGTATACCAATTAAAACAAAAAATTCTTCTATATACTCACATTACCGCCATCATCCGCGCATATAAAGTGCTTTGAAAAATATCGGGCCCATTCAGTCAAACAACAGAATCAATAAACGAATGCTGGGCACGCACAGATAATTATTTTGATGGCCCCATTTTTCCCCTCTCTCTCTCTTCCAAGCAACTCCACCACAGTGAAATCCTTTTCTAACAAAATAATTAATAAAATTCGTCAGTTTTTTTAATTAAAACAATTTGAGAAAAGAAAAGTCCACTTCGAAAATTGTTCGCATCTTTATTAAAACCGAATTAATATTAATGAGTTACTGTCAACAGTGTGTCACGGCACGTCTAACTTCCGAAAATTTCATTAATAAAATAGCAATGTCCAGCCCATGACATTTTCTTCTTTATTTGGTTGGGGCATATTAAAAAATGACCATCGATACAGTTTTGCTCAAGACCAATGAGGCAAGCATCCAAGGGATAATTACTCTTTTGATGACTTTGTTTCTACTAAGTAGGTATGCACATACAACGTATGTATGTATGTATGTCTCCATATCACTTGATTATGCGAATGAGAGTCTGTTCTGTCTGTCTGATCTGTACCACTTTTATGGTAAACTTTGAGTCTTCTCTAGTTTTCCTTAGGTGTATTGTCATCGAAGACGACGATGACGACAGACGGCCCAACGCCGGAAGTTGACAATACCGTTTTATGGACTGTAGCCATAGTCCATAAATAGTAATCGCTATAAGGTTAAAGCCACCATATTACAGGGTGAATAAATTTTCTGGTCTGCTGCTACTTTCCCGTCTCTTTCTTTTTTGGTCTGTTGGTTGACCCTTTTCGGACAAGAAAGCATTTTCGTTGGAGTCAAAAAATGCAAATGATATGACGGTTAACATAAGTAGAAAAAGACCGGAGAGTAGGTATGCACATGCACAAAAACTTGAATTCATTAAAAATTTCGCAACTTGTCGTAATAATGTTTGAGAAGCAGACACTTTTCACAACAACAGCTGAGAATTTTTTATAATTTAATTCGAATAAATCAAATGTTTTACATAAATGGAAATAGCACCACCAAAATTCGAAGAAAAAAATTGCGGGCAGACAATATCAAGGTCCGGAGGTAAGATTACCTTCATTCTGTTAGCTGAACTAAATAATCAGTAGAGTTTAGACAGAGATTGTCTTTATTGTAATTATACTGCTATCTGAGATTACCTCACATCATTTGTATATTTTTGATATGATGATGTCTCCATCTGGGAACTGATATTTCATAGCGCGGTAAAGGGTTTATTAGATTGTAATGGCTTCGTTCATGATCTCTATAAAAACAATAAATCTGACATATGTTCCTTCAGAAAATAAAAGAACAAAAAGAGAACATTTTGATCTGTATCCTAATAAGTCCTGGGTAAACTAAATCGGTATCTAAACTGAAACTAAGTCGTAATTTTTTTATAAATTTAAAGAGTGCAAAAATTTTAGATTACATTCTTAAAAATATCAAAGATTTGCACAATTTCGATCGCTAGACAGAAAACCGTTACATACAGATATTGAACAATAAACTCCAGAAGCAAAAAAAAAACTATGATCTGTAGGCGTACCTATGTTTTGCCAGCCTCCGATTATTATCAGTGCTAATCGAAATTAGTTCTTCCCGAATTTCTTTACACATAACTTACGAATTTTTTTTGTTTTGCGAGTACATATTATTTTTCAGATATCAGCAAAGATGAAAAATGCTCTCCCCTAATCCCCTGCCTTAAATCATATAAAAGAATATAGAACTAATTAATACTCGTCGAGTTGACGAGTTCTACCTGTATTTTAGAGCAGTATTTCAATCCGATGTTCATAATTTGACGTAGGAAAGCATGGTAAAAAAATAGTGAAATTCGAAAAAAATTTGAACATGAGCATGAGAGATGAACGACTTTTCTCTAGATTTTTCTTAAACCCCTGAATCGCTTTCTTGAAGCTTTAAATATACCAATACCAAGTAGAGTCAAGCAGGGACAACATTTCTAGCATATTTGAAGTACACTGTTGACCTAAGTGGAGTGATGACCAGTTCGTCACTATGCCTCACATACGAAGGGTTCGGGGCAAAATAACGAATTATATTTGTAACGAATCTGTACATAGATAGATATTTAGAAATGTATGAGTGAAGTTTTATATAGAAAATTTTCCTTCATGTAATTCACAGTAGTAGGGCAGTAGTAGGGCAGTATAGATTCACTAGACACCTTGATCCGCCTACCCGAATTTCCTACCAAAAATTGCTAGTAAGTTGAATTGGCCTGTCCGGGAGACCTAGAAAATCCTACTCCACCTCCACCCCTGCCTATAAAGCGAGTACGTGAAAAACGGAAGGTTATCGGTAGTACGTGTAACAGACGGAAACCAATAATCAGTACGTGTCCAACGGAAAGCAATCCCAACAGTCAGTACGTGAAAAACGGAGAGCTACTGGTAGTGCGTGTACAAACGGAATCCAATAGTCAGTACGTGTCCAACGGAAAGCTATCCTGTCACCAGCACGTGAACAACGGTGGGCTAGTTGTAGTACGTGAGCAACGGAAACCACTAGTTAGTACGTGTACAATGGAAGTCTCTACTGGCCCACACTCAAATTAGATTTAGAAGTATTGACAAGAATTTCACTAATATAAATTATTTTACATTTATAATAGGGACGTAAGAAGAATAAATAATTAATTTGATCTCAACCCAACTGTTGTCATTTGGACCCCTCACTCCACTGAAGCTACCCAAAGTCAAGTTGCTACCGACCGAACTATTGGCGCCCAAGCAATCCCGACCGACCGAGCAAACGACGTCACATATTTAATACGTGAAATAACATCTTTTTTTATCAGAATATATTATTATTAATTAATGGCCATAATGAGCCTTGCAGGAATATGGTTTTTACAATAAAATTATACATTCTAAAATGAGGAACACTTCGAGTTTCGATGTCGAAAAATGCAAACTAAAAACATCTGATATTTTTTTAAAACAATTCCTGGATTTCGGAAATTTTAGGATAAAACGGTTGACATTCTAAAATTTCTCTTGTAATTCATATTGTAGAATTCGAAAAAATATTTTTGTTAACAAAATGCCGATTTCTCCGGTTTTGAGCAACCTCCAAAAAACCGAAAAATTCACAGTTTGCAAACTAAACACACTAATTGTTGGAGTAATTTTCCTCTAATGTAAAATTAAATAATTTTTCTGAATCCGCTCTTTGTTGAGCCGACCAGAATGTGAAAATTGAAAAATGATTATGCCCCGTAAAAAGTTAGTCAATATGCCCTGCAAAAAACTTGTTATTATGCCCCACCTATCATTATCCCAACAAATTGCACACCATATATAAGACTCACTATTCAAATCAAAACGCCTAAAATATTTCCCCAAACACAATCTTTGGCAAAGCTAAAACTTTTGCGTGGTCTAATTGCAAAATTCGTCTGCTATTTTCATACAACAAATACAGACTAATGTGAAAAGAATGTTAGCCATATATTGGCTTATCATGGCACGAGCTTAGAATAAAGCTGATTACAGATAATATGCATACGTCACTATGTCCCGTTCGTCATTATGGCACGTGTTCGTTTAAAATACTAACAAATTTGAAAAAAAAATCGCTCCGGTGTCCGTTACAAGTATGAGAAAAGAAACTCTTTTTACGGGTTTTCAATTTAAATAAAATGCTTCATTGCAAAGAGTTCAAACTTTAAATCGAACGAGATATGTAATAAAATTGTAAAAATTGTTAATACATTCAATTTTAAGATTTAATCTGGGTTGCATTTATTGTTTTGCAATGAAACTTTTCTTGTGTAATCACTGTGAAAGAAAAATGATGTTTTTACTTATTAGTGCATTTTATTTTAAAAGTTTTCTTAATATATTTTATTTACTACTTTTTAGTCATAAAAACTCATATAACGGTAGATATATATGGACATATGCATAATAATTTGCGTCTTCGTTCTCTTGCAAACGTTGTGCTGTAATTTCATTTTCTCAGCAGTAAGTAGTTTAGAAGATTATCGCCCTTCAATGTAAGTATGGACTTCCACGTAAAAAAAATTTACCATGAAAAAACTGGAAAAATTTATTTCACATAAAAACCCCATATAACGGTTAAACATAGAAAATTGAAATGCTCCCATGAAAAAATGTAAAACATTATGATAAAGCCTTCAAAAGAAAAATCAGCCTCCCGCACCAACCTAAACCCCCTCTGTTCACAAATTTGAAAATCACACATTTTAACGATATTCGGGTGAAAAAAGCCTGATATAGAATTTTTACAGAAGAAAAGAAAATATTCCGTTTAATAGCACTCAGCAAGAGTTTTAATTTGATATCACGCACGGCCAAAATTGGACAACCCCAACACCAAAAATCCCAAAAACGTAAATTTTGTTTATACCATCGAAAAGTTTCCAATTCACTAATTCTAAGTAAAATAACCTCATTTAAATCCATCCACGTTTATTACCCTAAAACTATTCCTATAATGTCACATTTTCATCACGAACGTCGCCCTTATGTACAAAGTTATTTAGTCGAGGTTTAGTGAGTGGATAAAAGTTATTTAAAAAAACACAAATCAAGCCTATCTTCATTTGAATTGAACTTATTCTTAAGCAGGAGGTGATAGTACTCACCTCAACAAAAAATATATGGCAGGGGGAGTTACAGGGTGATTAAGAGAAAATATGCTAGTTTTTCACAAAACATCATATCATATCTTAAAAAGTACAGGGAGTACGGTCAAGCGGTCATTGTATGAAGAACTTCATGGCCCTGCCAACGACTGTTTAAGACTAACAGGTCTTTAACGGTTACAGTTAGCACATCAAATTAAAGAGTTTACACAGTTTATAGTTTTTATAAACAAATTTATGTTAATTGCTTGTTGTAAAAAAAAACCAAGGTCAAAGTAAAAAAAAAAAGAGGCCAAAATAAAAAAAAGGTCAAAGTAAAAAAAGAGGCCAAAATAAATCCGGAATTTCTATTTTAGACCGCCATAACTCCTGAGAGGAAAGGAGTATAGAGCTGGTTGAGCAGTCGGCCATGAGCTCTTGACGATGACCGTACACCCTGTACTTTTTCAGATTGATGGCGTTTTGTGAAAAACTAGCACATTTTTTAAATCGAGCCTGCAACTCCAAAACGGTTGAGAGCCCACCCCATACGCATCCTGTATATGTATTTATAACTCTGGTATGTTTTGTAATTTACTGAGTTTATGTTCATTGAATTTTTTGTATGCCTAGGTGAGTACTATCACCTCCTTCCCTGTATTGCTTTTTGCAAGAAGTGCAAATATTGATCCAGGAAATAAGGAAGATATTTTTTTCTCATAAATGGTTTTCCAATAAGAGGTGTTATTTTAATTAGCCCGCTATTTCGGTAGATGCCACTTTTGGAGCTGTCATTTTTTGACATTTGACAAGTAGAAACTGGAAACTGGAACGATACACGATTCAACAACGCATTGAAATTATTAAAATTCACTATAAAAATGGTGAAAATGTGGCAGAGACGGTTCGTAAAACTCGAACATTTTTGGGTCGTCGTGAAGCACCTTGTCGGACCGCAATACAGAAATTGGTAGAAAAATTCGAGCTGTCGGGACAAGTTAGTGATGTGAAGAATAAAACCCGTGCACCTCGCTCAAGAACAGCCGAGAATATTGCTGCTGTAGCCGAAAGTGTTGAAGAAAACCCAGGTTTGTCCATTCCTCGTCGTTCTTTGGAATTAGGCATTCCACAAACGTCATTACACCGTATTTTGCATAAAGATTTGGGTCTTAAGGCTTATAAAGTTCAGTTAACACAAGAACTCAAGCCGGCCGATCATCAACAACGTCGAATCTTTGCTGATTGGGTCCTTGAAATGCATGAAAATGATCCGGAATTCCATCGAAAACTCATCTTGAGTGATGAGGACCATTTCCACCTCGATGGCTTCGTCAACAAGCAAAATTGTCGCATCTGGGGCTCGGAAAACCCAAGAGTTATTGTTGAAAAGCCTCTCTATCCTCAACGTGTGACTGTTTGGTGCTGTTTATGGTCCCGCGTGGTCATTGGACCTTACTTTTTCGAAAATGAGGCTGGAGCAACAATTACGGTGAATGGATTGCTCTATCGACAGATGATTAATGATTTTTTATGGCCAGAATTGGATGGTATTGATCTGGACAAACGTTTACTTTCAACAAGACGGCGCTACGTGCCATACAAGCAACGAAACCATTGATCTTTTACGGGAAAAGTATCCGGACCGTGTTATCTCTCGAAGAGGTGATCACAATTGGCCACCGAGATCTTGTGACTTAACACCTTGCTACTTCTTCCTTTGGGGCCACGTGAAAGGGAAGGTCTACGCCAACAGCCCAGCGTCGATTCAAGACCTCAAATATGGAATTCGTGAGGCTATAGAGCACATAGGGCAGCCATTTTGTGATTTGGTTATGGAAAATTTCATGAAAAGGATATGGTCCTGTAGGCGTGGTCGTGGTGGTCATTTGGCTGATGTTATTTTCCATTATTAACGGCATACCTTCCTCTTTATAATGAAATAAAGATCCGATCATTTATCTCAAAAAATGGCATTTTTCTTTGAATATCAAAATAACACCTCTTATTTGAAAACCCTTTATTAGAAAAATAATCTATTAGACTGAAAATTATTTCAATGAATTTAAAAAATGTACAAAAATTAAAACCAATGCACGCGACTAACCGATTTATCATTGTTTTTGTAGCCAGGTGGCGGCGGCGTTTCCCTTTTCTTACAAAAGAGGTGCAAAATCTGATGGTGCAAAGCGTAAAAAGCTTTGTGCATGTACATGTAATTTTTTATACATCAACTTATTCTCATTTTCATTCTTACTGTGATGAATTCAAATTTATTGTAAAAGTTCGAATGTCTAGCAGTTAGGAATATCAATTTCTTTCATTACATCCAAAGATTCGTTCCTTTGAATTGAATCCGATATTAATAGCGCATACATATTTCAAAGAAAACTATTCAAGTACATTCTTAAAGAGGCAAAAATAAAGGTTATCTACGATTAGTAAACATTTTTAGTGACCTAAACGGCCAGGAACCCGAATCAATTTTTTTTTAATTTTGTCTCGAACGTCGGCTAACTATTTCCACTTGGCATCGCCAGTCTTGCTGTCTGTGTTCTCTGTTTTCTATTGTAACTAAAAATTATCTCAAGCAGTCATTTTTCTTGTACTTTAAAATTGTACTGAAATTTGCGCTATAGAAATATATTCCCACCTTAAACTTAACTTAATCAACACCTATTTTTGTCACTACGGCACATTTCAAACCTATCTAAAATTAACAAAGGCTAACACTGATAAAAATCCACTTTAGATAAAACCAAACTTCTCTTGAAAAACTTTTCAAACAAATGATAACAACTGAAATGTTTTCTTTTGCATATACAGAATGTACAGTTTTATATAGTGTATAGCCGAAAGCATGTATACATGGACTCTTTACTTCCTGAAAATCTAAAACCTACCTTAGAATTATTGGCGGAATGCAATGATGTCTCTGAGCTGTCAGATTGCGGTATACCGAATAGGCCAGAAATGCTATTGGGATTTGATGGTAAATTGATCGAAACGTGTGACGTACTGGAAGCGAACGGCACAGTTGGTCCACCATTCGGCTGATCACTTGTGGTTGTTGTGGCTGCTGCAAGAATTTCTTCATTGCCCCGATCTAGTTCTACACCACCAATCGATGATCGATCTATATCCAGGTGTGCAAAGAATTCACTGTAGTCAGCTGTTATACCGCTTGGTAGTTTTTCCTTTTCTTTGCGTCGGCCACGTATCTTTAATGATCGTCTAACCTGGAAAAATAAAAAAAAATGCATAAATATTAATGAAAAAATCAAATACAACATTGAAAAAAAGAAAAATGTGAATTCTATGCTTGTGCTTGAACTTGTCCCAAGTTATCGTAATATGCGCATATGCGCTATAGCCAACATAGCCAAGTGGAAGTTATTTTAGAGTTCCGGTTTTTTTTTCTTTTTCTCCATGTAATTTAACTGTGTCAAATGTGGAACACATCTAGATTGTTTGCGGCGACATGATATCCGATACTTTTGCAATCAATCCACATTTAAATAATGCTTGTAATTTATTTTCTCTCCAGTCTCGGTGTTTTGATTATAGCTTTATGAGTTGCATTGATTTTTAATTTATTTATGCAGCACATACCAGAAGTGCATACTACCAACTGGCATTACCAGTAGCTGGTTATACCGATTATAAATTCATAAACACTTTTACCTGTAGAAAACTTACAAGGAGACTTATATTTCCGCAAACAAAATAAAATTGTTAGTAAAAATTTTTGTACGCACCATAGGATAGCAATGAGGAAGTAAGTGAACGGCTAAGAACTATCGATTTTTTTTTATCTAAATACATACATACCTATACATATTGAGTTGCGTAAGTTTTGGGGTCAATTGTAAGTAGTTTAACCTTATACGTTTGGACGCACGCTTAAAAAGACTTTATGCACAGATTATCTGCAATTTTATTGTCTGTGAACGAACAATGCAAGAGAGACTAACAACTACGGAGGTTGCTACATTTTGTTGCTGATATAGGAAAACTTCTAATTTTTTTTTTTTATACTCTACACAATTTTGAATATACGCTTGAAAAATGTCTGAAAATATTGAGTCTACCTTTCCGCAGTCATCTAAGTAAACAGATTTTCGTAGGCTTCCACCGTCGTTTGAGAGCTGTTAAATGTCAATCCGCCCATTTTATCCTTTATGAAATCAAATAAAACGAAGTCACCAGTTTGCATCGATTCTGTAGCCCTACGGTATGTAGATAAAGCTAAGAGTCTTGGAGTTATGATCAATTCCAATTTGAAGTGAACAATTGAGGAAACTTTATTGTGGTTGTTGTGATTATCAGCTGATATATTACCAGCCAGCATTCGTGAAAGACTTGTCAAGATTCTTCGCTCTTGCCTCACTTCCACTTTGTATACTTTATTTATTCTAAACTTGACACTATAATTGCACGTAGAATGGATGTAGCCTTTAATGACTGTCTTCAGTTTATCCATGGACTGTGACGCTATGATCATATCACACCCTGCAGAACATCCTTGTTACGCTGTGCATTACAGACTTATTTGCGTCGCAGAGAACTGATATTCCTCCTTAGCCTTATCACCTCACACAAACCTAGCTAACCCTTTATAATCGCCTACAATTTCTGCGTTCAACAAGACACCGAAAAATTATGATTCCAAGATTTTCTAAACGAGTCATGGAGGGTTCTTTCCTTGTTCAGTTTTTTTATATTTTATTTGCTGGTTGATTGGTATACAAGATTACAAATCTTATAGTTACACATGTTTAATCGGTAGAGAATATTAATTTGAGGGAAGTAAGATAGATAGACATAAAGGGGAATGCCCATTTTTTGCCTGACACCTTCAGACATGAAAGATGTCTTAAACGATGCATTATGATACTCTGAACATTTTTCATTAACAATGTTTATTTCTATCTAGCTGAGGAAAGCTGCGAGGAGGTCGGTTAATGTTTGATCTAGTACATTTTGGAAAATCTAGTACAGAACCGAATTCCTTAGGTCCTGAGAAGAAATTTGAGTACCCACACTCCTATATTCGGAGGCTTAAATAGCTATTTATAGTCATCCCAATAATCAAATTTTTTTAGTATTTCCCTCTTTTCTATTCAAACTGAGGTACTAGATTTTTCGCACATTAGATCGGCTCTAACTCGGTAGGATTATGTCCGATCGGAAAACGGTTTTCACTATTCGCCTCAACAGCTACAAGCTACGTAGTAGAAAAATTTGTCTCTTAATTCTTTTAGGGTAGGAGTGGAAACCTCCGGCGGGGTGGGGGTGATTCCAATACAGCATGTTGCATACCGAATTAAAGGACTTGCCGAGTACTATCGGGTCGTGTATATTTTTCTCAATTCAGAAAAATTTCTCGGGACGTTTTTGCCGCCGGAAAACCCATTTTCATGCACTTGAGTCACACACTTGGGTTCTTTCTTCCATGGCCATTAGTGCTCTGTTGTGAACTACTTTCTCATAAGAAGTCATTTTACACTAGGTACCAATTCCGCACAATCTCTGCGAAAAACGCAGAAAGGGTTACATTTTGGGTACAGAGTGTGATAGGTCATTTTAAAGCTAAGCTTTTGGGCTTTTTAAATTCAATATGAAAAATTGATATTGATGACGTGTTTTTTGATAAAAATAGTAGTTAAATAAAATAAAAAACAAGTAAAAATTCCGAAATTTTAACTTTCTTGGGCCATTGGGATTATCTATCTACCAAAGTTTAAATCATCAAAGGGAGTAACGTACAGAAGTTACAGGGTGATCTATAAAAACATACACAAATATCTTAAAGTCCTTTTATGTCGGAAACCGTTACGATTTCCCCTTCCCCACCAATACAATTTTTTTATAACCTATCCGTAGCCTTCGGGTGCCAGACCACATACGGGACACCCTGTATATGTCAGTGATGGAAAATAAAAACGAAATAGACACTTCAACTTGACAAGTGTCATATATTAAATGTCAGAAAAAGTTGAAGCCAACATTGCAGTATAAAATTCGGTTCAAAAAGGGTCGTGTATTAAATGATTATGGTTTATAACTAGAGTAACTAGAGTAACAGCGGAATAAAATAGTTAAACCAAAAAGAGACAACTATAGAAAAGCTATCCCATAATAATGTCAAATAATGTAAGCAATTTCTGGTGTGTCAGCAGGCCATTTTATATATGTCAGTGGTTCCAATATACTACATATTGAGTGTACACCAAGCGTATACCGAGCTGTTTCTCAGTATATCGAGGCAGACTTGCAGTTTAGCGCAAATTGCAATATTGAAATTGCCAATCTGTCTCCGGTATAAGGTGGCTCGGATAAATCACAAGTAATCTCTAGTGCTTATGTTAGATACATGCTGTAACAAAAAACAAAAAACTATAATAATAATTGATGATGAAACGATGGAATGAAATAAACTACTCGTACTACATCAGCTACTACAAATTAGTATTAATTCTGTGAGATATCCAAGCAAATACCCTGGTAGACAAATCATGACGAGCTCATCAATGAGCTCATCAATGAACTCCTCATGAGTAATCAGATGAACGTCCCTCCTGATGAAATTTATTTGCGTTTGAATCAAAACCATTTACTTATTCACAGATAGTGTGCATGATATATTGCCTCTCTTTCACTTATTTCGAAATGTATACTTTGCTTCTCTTTTGTGTATTTTACAATATTAGATGAACACTTCGATGAGTACATAATGAGTGTCACGATGAGCTTATTAATGAGCATATCAATGAGTGTAACAATGAACTTATTAATGAGTATCATGATGAGTTCATAAATGAGAATCTAATTTTACGATTGATGTCATATTATTTTTCTGAATTTGACTCTAAGGTGTAAGGATATGGGCATAACGTCTTGTTCAGCATATGCGCGACGCTCTTTCCGCAGAAAAACAAATCAAAAAATTAAAATAAGTAAATCACAAAAATCAATTCAAATTTTCCTAGTAGAAATGTCATCTGACATGGTGATGACAGACAAGAATACATATTTATTTATTTGCTAGTTTAGTATATTAGGGATCAGTTTCATTATATCCAATTAGTCCTTCGATGAGATTTACTGAATGCTCATCGGAAGGCTCATCGGGACTTAATTTTCTATATGTTTCTTCATGAGTTGCAAACACCTTGATGCTGTTCAGTCAAATTAGTATTGGTTTACATAATAACTGCTCCTTCCGGGGCAAAGCAAAACATATTTGTTTTGCAATTTTCATATGATTTTCAGACATGTGTAACTCTTTATCACCACTTTTGTTTTTCATCATCCATAATATCACACGCTCCCTTAGCATCGTTACACAATTCACCCGTATAATATCGAGTTTCAAAATGCAAAAACAAAAAAAAACTCAAGTAGCTGCAGCCTTTTTCGCAAGGCAGAACAAAAGAAAATAGCACATAAATAAGGGAAACACTGCAAGATATTTCACCCTTAGGTTAGGATCCTGTGAAAAATTTAATGCCGTTAACAAAAAAAAAGCAACTCTGAAGATAAAGGGTCAAATGTTAAATAAAGTGCCCTAAAGTATAGTACCAATCTAGAAGGAGTGTGAGATATACATTGTATGTCTGTATTTATTTGCAAAAAGTGAAAAGTTTACGCAATCAAATATCAGACGAATTTGCCGTACTCGCACACATGAAATTAGTAAAATTAACGCAGGAACTTTACCAAGTCTGTTACTAATTAGCAAAGAGTTCACACCTCAATCAGTAAAGGTAAATAAAAACGGATTGTCAAATTCTGAATGGAGGAAGAAGTGGTTTCTGTCACCCTCGGGGTAAATTGCGCTAATTTAAGAGCTCTCCATGTAATTGTAGTACCAGGAAGACAGTGGCCGTTTAAATTAGGTAAAAAGCAACCCTCTTTTGAAACTGGAAAATGTCACGCAATATTGGGGTAAAAGAAAACAAAATATTTTTGGGAGGATTAATCAGGTGGATATCGTTATGAGTGTGTATTTTTTTCTTTTCTCTATAGAGGTACATATGTATGTCTTGATGACAGTGATAAGGATATAAGGAGACTGAAAACTGAAGATGATATGTATTATACCGTTCACACTAGATGGTAGCTGTCAAATTAAGGTTCCTTGTTTTCAATTATGAAATATTTCCCAAGAAACAAGAAGAAAAAACCGGCACTGTGGTGTATAATTAATAAAATATTTTATATTTTAGCCCATGGCTTTGCTGTTTGTTGTTCTTCGCTCAAGCCTTATCTCAGGATACTGATTATATGTAAAGTCATGGTCATTGGAATGTTGCAGGAGTTGATTGAATTGATTGATTACTGCTGAAATTATAGTGATAAACTCTTTCTTAGTATTACCATGGGTTCATGGTCATCAGCTCATCTGTAATTATAAATGCTATACAACGTGATCTGAAAATAAGTGTCAATTGATTTCCTCGTTAACATTACCCCCCCCCCCCCCTCATTCGCGGAACCGACTAAAATTATTTTATCCTATTTGTGTTAAAAAAATGTCAGCAATTTACGAGCGGTGTGCGCTTTTAAATGTTCATAAATCCTTTCAAGGATATCACAGAAACAATCGATCAAAAAAAGCGTTTCATATTTTCTAACGGTATACCTACTTAACATTATTATAATCCATTCACAAGTTATCAGGCCTAAAAAATTTAGTTATCCTTGATACTGTTAAATGTTGACAACAAAGACACGATTTTTTTTTGCATCTTGAAATCGTTCTTACAATGACCTTTAAAAAAAAAAAAAACTCAATATCTGTAGCCGTTCAAAAGTTATTAACATTTCTAGGTTAGGGAAAAAGTGTGTTAAAAGTATCTAATGTGAAGAATGATGCGTAAGTATACCCTAAATCGCATGCACGGAATTTTTGCTTTCATTCTAATGAGGACCGCCATTGCTTTGCCTTCTTTATAGTAACGAATTTTGCTTAATTTTGATAAAATATTTGCAATTTAACCTGTACGTACTGGGTTCTTGTAAATAACGGTTGCTTATATGATTTTTGAAATTTTAATTTGAACGGTTTTCTAATAAAAGTAGTTACGGTTGCCCCAAGAAGGCATCCAACCAACTTAGCTGGTTAACGACAGGGTACCAAAAATCCATTTAAGAAAAAACCTTTTAGCTGGTTGTTATCCTTCCCATTTGGTTTTTTTTTTTGTATTTTTAATTTACTTGAAGAAAAAAAAAATGCATAAATAAAAATCATTCCTAACCTTAGATATGAGCTACTGTTGCGGTTAAACGTCGAGCTTACACCTTTTTCCTTATTGTGTTTAGTGTTGCGGGTATTGCTGTGCCTGGCCACTAAACCAGAATCGGAATGCAAATTCTTAAAAAAGTTCCAGTCCATGAATTTAGTAAAATAGCCACCTAGTGTATAATACATAGTATGTACATACTAGGGCTGTTGATTTTCGAAGCTACGAATTCTATTCGAAGAACGAAACTTCGAAGCTTCAAGCTTCGAATGTAAGAGGTTCGAAGCTTTGAAGCTACCATATGACCGAGATGCAAAATGTGAAATGTTTATTTGACCCACTTCCCTTTGAGCCACTCATTTAACTAAAATTTGGCATACTTATAGATCTTGCTTGACAATATAATTTAACACTTTTATCCTTGTATATAAACTATCTAATAATTGTGAAAATGCTTGTTATATTGTCAGATGGCTGCACTTGTACTATTTTGAATAGTTTTGCTCACGCTCAGTCGTTAAGGGCTCTACAACTGAAGTATGGACAAGGGGTTCAAGGGATTAGTCGTAAGAGACACACTTAACATATAAAGGCTGGTATAACAACCAGTAACGCCTCGCTAAAATATAAAATCAACGATTAATCTATCTGATGTAGGAAAGGCCACAATTTTTCTTAGAAATTTACTGGAAATTTTTGCCTTAGAATTGTTATGCATTTTTGGAGTTCAATAGCGGGTGCTTGGGCCAATAGCAATTTTCATCTGCGTATACGCGTATATGAGCAATAAGCATTGATTTCTTCTTAGAAATTTACAGAAATGTTTCGGCAGAATTTTTATTCAATCTAGTGGCGAAACAAGAGTTATTTTCAGATACAATGTGTGCCACTGTCGGCCTCCAAAAATGTCTATAAAATCTAAAGAAAAAAATTCCAGTAAATATCTAAGAAAAAATTTAAGGCTTCCCTACATCTGATATTTGGTCGTACTTTAATGTCAAAATATACGCCTAAATTAAATGAACTTTTCTTCTGATTTTTTCATGTTTTTATTTAGCTAAGCAAGCTTTGCATTACGTAGAATGAACTGAAAATGACACTTAACATTACAAATTCAAAAATATTTTTCGAATTTAAGCACTTTTATTGCTCTAAGTTGGTGTAGAATATCCATTTACCACAGTATAAAATTTTTGTCATAACGTCGGAAGCACTTGACTAATTTGTCGTAGGTACTTTTAGGCGTGTATTCTGTTATTAATTCATTGCAAATTCATTTTAGTTTATTTGGTTGATGAAATGGATAAATCAAAATGAATATGGTGAATATAAAAGTACGACAAATTTGTGGTGAAATGTTACAATATGTGACTAAAATATACACCTAAGCTACGATAAAGAGATTACAATCACCCCCCTGGAGGGTAATTCTGATCTTTTGTCGTACTTGAATGGCAAAATATACGCCTAAATGAAATGAACTTTTCTACTGATTTTTTCGTGTTTTTATTTAGGTCCGAAACCCTTGCATGATGTAGAATGAACTGAAAATGACACTTCACATTACAAATTCAAAATAATATTTCGAATTTAAGCACTTGTAATGCTTGAATTAGGTGTAGAATTTCCATTTACCACAGTGTAAAACTTTTGTCACAACCTCTGGGAGCTAATTTGTGGTATATTTAGGCGCGTTTTTTGACGTTTGTTCACCGAAAATTCATTATAGTTCATTTTGTGGTAGATAATAGCATAGATGGCACAAGAACTAGATGTCGCATGCAATACCAAAAAAGTTTACAAAATTTATATGGCTAGGTGGTCCATTCCGGAATGGACCACAACATTTGAACTGATGTGTACGTCGAGTGATTCATATTTTTTTGTATCTGAACTACAGAGGAGGTCGATCAAACGAATACAAAGCTGTTGTTAAAAAAACATTTGCTCTCGGCACACTCTAAACAGTCTTGTGGCCCATTCCAGAATGCACTACCCATTTCACAATTAGTATACTCTGCTCTAGTATGCTATGCGACATCTAGTTCTTGTGCCATCTATGATAATAGTGAAGACACTAAATGAACTGTCTTAAAAGACAAAGTACGACAAAATATGTCAAAATTCACGCCTAAATAGTACGACCAAAGATCAAAATCACCCCCCTGGTCAAGGCATCGTTGATTTCATATTGAAGCGAGGCATTGCTGGCTTACCATTTGGTTACGTATGCAGTAGTAGATAGCGCCACTACAATACAACAAGCAACTAAGTCAAAATTCGTTTCGCAATCACTATAGATAGGTAGTTCTATACACAAGGCTTTTATATAATATAAAATCAAGATGGCGGCCGAATATTGTTATTATGGCCAGAATCGACTCAAAATCAATGTCTTAGGAATGTCGGGGTTGCGAATTACAAATATTTGGTCAAAACTTAGAATTTAATGTTGCCATTTATTGCTATGATAAAGAATTCGAGGTAATTCAAATGTATGAAGTTTTGCACAATGTTGGATAACGGGAGTTATTTTTTCGGTAATTTGTAAATCAACCTTTGGAGCAATCTAGGGGCACGTTCAACAGAGTTAATAAATATTAAAGCAAACTATAAAAAATGTTTCTAAATTTACAATGGTTTAACGGTTAAATTTATTTGAAAATTAATTAATTGAATTGGACTTTAACATTTAATAGTGTTTAATTGTAATTTCGTAAGTAAATTCAAAAGTATTATTAACGTTCTTATAATACCCCGATGAAATCTGTTGAGTATTATGTGTTTCATTCAAAATTTGTAATCCAGTTGTAGGCTTGCGAATAACCCTTCTGCCACTGGTTCGTAACTATGAAGTGAAGTTAAAATCAAACAAATTCGTATTCGCTATCCCCAAACTCTCCCAGATACCAATTTAAAGTTCAATCTGACCATAAGTGATAAAATTCGACTGCCATTCAGGAGCCCTCTTTAAACTATTTAAAAATTATTTCAAATCATCTCGAACAATTTAACCTTAACACTGCAGAACAAACATCAGGAACAGTTCATGCTTCGAAGCTTCAAAAACTTCCAAGCTTCAGCAAAACGTTTATACTTAATTCCCAGTTTCGAACCGCCCTCTTCGAATTCTATCCAACAGCCCTCTTCGAATTCTATCAACAGACCTAGTATGTACCTACATATACAGGACCAATAGTAGATAATACACAGAGGGAAAGATTTCAAAACATTTAAAAACAACAACTTCACTAGTTATAGAACTTACAATTATCAGAGGTAAGAACAGTCGCCCGGAAAATTCATCAATTCGAGCTTCACTTAGTATATAAAACTATGTTTTGTGCAGATTTCATGTTATGTTTGTATAAAAGCTGATGAGCAGAGTTCACGCACAGTATTTCCAATTTCGAATTCATTGAAATCGATACAGTGACTTCCCAGTCTGTAATCAAACTTTTGCGAATTGACAGATATCAAATAAAGAGAAAAAATTTCGTATACAATATCGTCTAGCAATACGAGTTCCAAAGAATTTAAAATGGTCAAGAGTGAAACTACTGCCCGACAAAACTGATCCAACATTTTTACAAGACGATGAAAGTGAAAAATGCATAAGACGTCTGCTTATATGTAATGTTTACAAAATGCCTTTCTAGGTTGCACCGAACGAGCACGGCCTCTTCATATCTAGGCCCTTGTACTTCATTTAATGAACTTTCTACCTTTCTGATCGTAATAACAAAAAAAACAAAAACTCATATCTAGAAACATGTGCTTCGGATTTATTTTTTCAAGTCCTGTACCTACCTTTTTTATATCTGGAACCATGAAGCTTATATTAAAGAAATTCATCATTTCTACACGATGTACCTATAACATTAATATTTGTTTTTTTCTTTTAATTTCCTTATTATTTGAAATTGCAGTTGAAGTTTGTTACGCACAAATAAGTACACGATAATCAACACCAAGCACCCTAATTAATTAAGAGCTGTTAAAAAATGCATAAAAAAATTTCCTGATAAGATAAAATCATAAAAGAAAGTACAAACACATTTGCATTGCGATAATTTATAATTGAATATTTCATCGAGACCACTCCGAGCTAGTTTGCAAAATTTTTCCACGTCGCGCAACCACCGCCCCCACGCATTCCTATACGTGGGACTGGGTGGATATATCTAATACTTTGCGCTTGAGATAGCACTGAATGACGGACGATTGTCACTCAAAATGCCACAGCATTTCGCTAAGGTTAACGACTCGCCTGAACTACATTGGCCGTTCCCATGCGCCCCAGATGCGGTGCTTTCCTCCTTTGTTTTGTTGTCTCTCCATCATCGCATCGTTCGCGACCGACTATCGCGCCAATTTTATAAACAGCAACTCCGGCAGGTCAAACTTAAAGGCACAAAACCTCAATTACATAATAGTTACAAATCTACATACTTTGTACATATTTTATAAGGTCAGCAAATGTTTTATCAATTTCATGAAAGTGTTTAACTATTCTTTGCAATACGGGAAAAGTGATCAGTTTCAGGTCCTAATAGTTGGAGGAGAAAATCAAATCAGTTACGCTATAAGTTTATGAGGGAAATTTTTTTTTTAATATGCGAGAGTAAGAAGAATAAGAAATTCTTAAAGATTCTTTTTGAAATCATTGCATATTTTGAACTTATGAAGTCAGAGACTATATTAACTGCGATATTTTTGGGTTCCAAAGAGAAAACGGAACCTTTTGGTTTTTTGCACACGCGACGGCAAAACCACTGCCGTGATTGACGCTAAACAATTGCTATAATTCTATATTGCTGTGCCGGTGACGTTGCCGCCATATTTACAATCAGCTGATTTGTTTTTACATATATTCTGTACGCAGGTCTGTCTGTCAAAGACGTTTTCCTCGAAAACGGCATAACGTATGAATTTGAAATTTGGCAGAATGTTAAATATTTGTGACGTGCACAAAATTATTTCGACAGTCAAAAATTATGAAATATAAATTTTTTTTATATGGGTAAATTGGCTCCCTTGTATTGTGTGGGGTAGCGTTTGAAAGGGGAACTGAAAGGATTAAAAAAAAATCAAAATTTTTTGGTGACTTGGTTATAAATATATAATCCAAAATGTGCGAATAGAACCAGGGACCGAAAATAACTGTTATTATTTTTTGTAAGCGAAAAAACTCTATGTACAGCACTTAGACTAGCTGCCTACGTTGAAATTAAGAAAGTTTCGATTTTAATATATAAATCCAATCCTAACTGTTATTGTAAGAAATATTTTTTATATTTCAATTTTAACTGTTAAAAAAAAATACTTATATTATTTTACAGCGATATAAAACTCTTTGCCTGAGTTTTACATATTTCGTCAATTATAAGAATTAAAAATGAGTTTCATTTTTTTCCTCAAAAAACGAAACTAATAATTCGAGCTCTTTATTTTCCTCAGGAAATAAAACTTATCAATGGACGTTTTCTTTTTTTGTTGTCATATACATATTTGTTACAAGATAAAATTGTCAATTTTTTAAAAAAATGTGTATAGCAACCTTACGAAGAAGTTGACCGATTGGTTCTATTTTTGAACTTTTAAATTTACATTTTTTTTAAAAAAACACCGTTTACAGTGAAAAACCAAAGCTATGTATGGGAACACCAAGAAGGGGTTGCTGATTCCAATTTTCCTTTCCTTATGAACCTAATTCGGACAGGTTTATTTCTTGAGGAAAAAATAAAACTAAGTTTTAACTGTTAAATGCTGAGAAAAATGATAAACTCGAATTATACTGTTTATTTTTTGAGAGAAAAAATAAAATTCATTTTTAAATGTGAAACCGAGCGAGTAATATAAAACTTAAGATAAGACTGTTATTTACTCAAAAGAAAATAAAGTTCACTTTTTAACTATTTCATTAGAAGATAAAATATAAAATATTAATAACAAAGTGTTAACACCAGACTTTTACAATATTTCTTAAAACTCTTTCGGTCCCTGAATAAAACACCCCGCCCTCATCCTTATAGGCTTCTACAACTAAAACTTTGATATTATCAGGGTTCGTATGAGTTAGCTCTGTTATTTTGGTTTGTACAGTGTACTGCAGAACAAAGGCCTTGGTGTTGCCATAGAAAATTTTAGTTTTTCACTATGTACAGGGTGTTGCAAAACTGTGGTTACATACGCTAAACCAAAGAAAATATATCTTAACAAGAAGCTTCATATTGCCTCTAAAAATGCACACGTTGTATGCTTATTTGTTGATGCGGTCGGGAGGTAACAGACGGGAAGAAGCAAAGATTGTTGCTCTGTCATATTTATCTCCGCCACCCCCCATAGTTGTACATGTACACACGGCGATGCCAGCCATGCACATAGTTTCATGTTTCACATTGCTGCCGGACTGCTTGTCGGCGTTCGGCCACCAATTCTTTTCCCATCTTACTATGCTCCCTCTTTTCTACTGCACTGCTATACAATGCGATGTAAATGAAAATTCTCTCAAACAAAGTATTCTTGATGAAACCGATTTCCTAGAGAAGAAGTAAAAGAATCAAAAAAGAACACGCAATGCAATGCATGGAGATGATGCGGAGTGCAGATACTGGTTAGTTCTGATGCTGGGGTTTTGACGACCCGACACTCACCACCGTGGTGAGCTTGTAAAAAAGCAGAGAATTTTCGTACAATTTGTGAGAGCGGGTTGTAATAATAAGACCCTCCATATAAAACTATTCAATATACGAGATGTGTATTCGGCTGTTAGATGTTCTTTAGCTAAACTTAAGTAGCTGGGCCCGAGTTAAGAAAAAAATTTGTATCAAGTTTGCCCTCATATTGCGTTGTTTCCGAGTTATGCTGGCAGAACTGTTTTGTGTACCGGAAAGTGCAGGCCTTCGAATTATAATGTATATCTCAGGAAGTAAATGCCCTAGAAAACAGAAATAAATTTTGTTTGACTTACAATTTAAGAAAACATATTGCCCATTCATCCAGTATCGATACTTTTGAAATAGCAAAATGTCAAGATGGAATTTGTGTCTTTTGTTTTACAAATTTCTTACTTTGGAAGCGATTTTTTCAAAATTTCTAATAAAATTTTGTTTTTTTTTTGTTTTTTTTAATTATTTGGTAGTTCTTGCGATTCCCTTTCCAACGATATGTTACTCAATGATGTATCTAGAGGATTTCATAATATCCAATAATCTATCAAGTTGGATTCATACCACAAAAATTATTCATTTTAGGGTTTATTTGACTATGGCTTTTATGACGGACATTTGGTGACAAAAAACAAGTTTTCTGATGAGTCATGCCCATTAACCTATTCAGTGTATACGAAATTTCTCAGATAATAAAATAATATAAAACGACAGCATTGAAGTGTATCCAAGAATGTTAAGCTTGTACAAACCGTAGGTATTATACAGAAATTTACAAAAGGTTATGTTCGATTCAGTGACAGCAGATGCACGAAAGTAATCCGTTAAAGTAGGGTTTCTGACCAATTAAGGGAACCAAAAGAAAAAAATTCTTTTGTTGCACGCAATAAGAAGTCAATTTTGCATCAAATACAATTTCTTTAGTTGTAGCGCCTTATTGATATATACTGTTTCTTCAATTATAGTCGAGAAATTAATCACGGAAGGATCCCTTTTCATTCGACGAGAAACTTCAGACAGGCCTAGACGTGTAAGTAATATTTTTATTTTCAAATTAATTAAAATTTCTTGTAAATAGAGTTTTATTTTTCTTAGAGTATGGAGGATATCGAAAACATTATGGACAGGATTCGGCAAGATGACTGCCTAAGTACTAGGACTTTGACAGTGAAGCTGAATTTAGATCATACCTTTGTGTGGCGGACTTTGAAAAATTAACGTCTTCATCCCTATCATTTGACGCCCGTACAAGAAGGACCTTGTAAGCCGCGTCGATTTCTGCATACTTATGTTAGAAAAGCATAGGACTGATCCCCGCTTTCTATGCAACGTGCAGTAGACTGATGAGTCCAACTTTACAAAAGATAGAGTGGTTAACTTCCACAATATACATAGATGGGCTAACTCTCACGCAAGCAGGGAATCACACTCCCAACATAGACTTAGGCTGAATATTTGGCCAGGAGGCCTGGGTCAGAATTTCATTGAATCTTATATCTTGCGCCATAATTCATCAGGAGAGGATTCTCTCAATTTCCTCGAAGATGTGCTACTGCAATTGTTGGAGGACGCGCCTTTAAGTATACGGGGAATATGATTTTTCAATATGATGGAGCGCCTCCTCACTCTACTCGAACGGTGCAACATTGGCTGAATGGAAACTTTCCTGATAGATGGATAGGCCGCGGTGGGCCAATAACATGGCCAGAAAGATCACCAGATCTTACTTCGATGGACTATTTCATATGGGGTTATTTGAAGGAACAAGCTTATTCGGCCATACGAGGACATTTTGAGGCAGCGTATTTGAAAATAAGAGAAAGATTGTGAGAAATTCACATAACATTAAGTGTAAGATTTTGTTATTTAGAAAACGGGCAACATATTGAAAATTTATTTTGGCCAATTAAATTTCTTAAAAATTTAGTAGACTGCTTTACTTAGGTACTTCAATGTTGAAGTTTTATATTACTTTATTACCGGCGCACAAATTGGATATTTTGGAACGCAAATGTGAAGTTTCGTATACTCTGAATAGGTTATTTGGCATGAGTCATCAGAAAACTTGTTTTATGTCACCAAGTGACCGTCATAAAAGCCATAGTCAAATAAACCCTAAAATGAATAATTTTTGTGGTATGAATCCCGCTTGATAGATTATTGGATATTATGAAACCCTCTAGATACATCATTGAGTAACATATCGTTGGAAAGGGAATCGCATAAACTACCAAATAATTAAAAAAAAAAAAACAAAAAAACAAAATTTTATTAAAAATTTTGAATAAATCGCTCCCAAAGTAAGAAATTTGTAAAACAAAAGACACAAATTTCATCTTGACATTTTGCTATTTCAAAAGTATCGATACTGGATGAATGGGCAATATGTTTTCTTAAATTGTAAGTCAAACAAAATTTATTTCTGTTTTTTTAGGCCATTTACTTCCTGAGATATACATTAAAATTCAAATGTCTACACTTTCCGGTACACAAAACAGTGTTGCCAACATAGCTCGGAAACAACGCAATGTGGGGCCAAACTCTAAAAGAGAATTTTTTTCTTAACTCAGTCTCAGCTACCTTAGTTTAGCGTATGTAGCCATACTTATGCAATACCCTGTATATTTTGACACTGCCTGAAAACGCGTCGACGTAGAAGAGCTGAAATTTTGTACACGACGTTCTCATAAAAGTAATAAATACAAGTTCAAAAATTAATTAAATCGCGCAACTCCTTCTTGTGTTGCCATGCCATACAACATTTTAGTTTTTCACTTTATTTAACTTTTATTTTCATCTAGGGTAGGTATAATATTATTGGTCTTAGAACAGTTATAACTTTTTCTATTGCTTATGTTGCTGTTTGTCTACTAGTTCACGTCAAGAACTTCAAATGCTTTTCATACATACATACATATATACGTACATAATATGTATGCATGTGATATGAAATCCTAGAAATTGACTTAATTTCTTTTCCATTAAATGATTCGTGTCCACGCTTCTTAAAACATGCTTCAGTATCCCGGCCCGATATTAGATATTTTTTGTATACAAATTCTACTTTCCTTGCGATAGTTATTTATTTATTTGTGCCAAAAAAAAACCGCTCCTCTTCTTATAAAAGTAACAAAAAATGTAATTCGCATGCAAAAATTTTTCAAACAAATTTTCTTTTCTTTTTTTTTACAAATCACTTGCTACGGTAGTACATTATTAAAATGGTTACATAACACAAAAAACAAATTTTGCACGCCATCGTAAGGTCGTTCGTGGTAGTAAGCAATTTAACAGTGGCTGAAAAGAGCGAAAAATACCGTTGCCTTAGCTTACGTCTGGCCTGTGCATGCACTACACAAAAATATGAAAGTCAATTTAGCCGGCTGAATTTTTTCACCTCCAAAGAGCAGGAACAACAACAACAAACCAATGAAATGATATACAACACACAATGCCTGGTCGTTCTTAACTGATCGCGCTACTCTCGCAACACTTCACCTGTTTTACTAAGCCCCGAAGCAATTGATTCCGTCCAGATTTTTCATAGCTTTAGAAAAGAGATTCGCATTTATTTTCCGGTTACCTTTTGCATCTAATACCGTTACAGACGTAGATTAATATTCAAATCCAAGGAAGGTACATATTATTTGGGGGAGAAGAAAAAAAAACTGAATATGTCGTAATACCAATTTCCAAAATACATATGTAAGCTTGTGCTAGATGTGATTAATCATTGGCCTCAAAAGTAGAAGCTTATTTCTTAATTTTCATTTTTCTTTTTTTTTTAAGCAGCTGTTTTATGGACTGCCTGTTAGTGCAACAGACTTCTGGAGCCTAAAATCGAAGAATATTTGAATGGGTTTGCAGAGAAAACATCTGCTTCATTCCAGCTGGTAGGTGATCATGCTGTTCACACATTTTAGACATTTGTTTACCATTTTCGAATTGCAAATCGATAAAATTAAATATTATTTAAGGTGACTGCAAAAAAAAAAAAACGAGGAAGGTGATCGATTTATGTATCAAATTCTGATTATGGTTTTGTTAGTGGTGACTGTAGGTCACAAGACTTACCAGTCTCACATAGACATTTGGAAAATTCATTGTGATACCATGAAACCTTGTCAGGGGACTATTGACAAATGACACTATGGGGTGTTTTGAGAGAAACTGCAAGTGTTTATGAATACAAAATTACTTACTAATTACTAAATTCGTGACCTCATCAAAATCACGGAAGAGCTTACCGATATCATTAGCCTCTCTTTTAGACTGACCGGTGCATTCGGACAACAAAACTCGAAAGCTCTCGACCTCGTCTTTGTCTATACTGGATCTAAAAAAAAAAGAACCTATGTGTCATGCTTGCGAAAACAAAAAACATTTCCCGGTAATAAACATGGTGATATTCCGTACAAAATACCGATTTCTTTCTAAAAGGACAGCTATATTGGATTACGAGGGTTAAAGTAAATCGTAATATGATTGACAAACTGAATGGCTCCAAATCCATTTCTCTTTTAACTAATTCTGTATGCGTTCCTTCCACTGACTTATAACAATGGACTGAGCGTATTGTCATTTTCCTATAGGAAAGCATAGCACAAGTTTTATAGTCCTCTCTTTCGCCCTATGGCAGAGTTGGAGCTACCAACACAAAATATTGCATTCAGGAACGTTTGCTTATGCCATTTGATGTTTTTATGTTGGCTACAGATGCAATCACCGCAGAAGGAATAAGGTAAAGATAGTGTTTACCATGCTCCGTCTCTCTTGCCCATAAGCAGGATTCAGTTAAGAATAACTTTTGAAAATTAAAGTCCAAATAAGTTTAATTCCTTATAAGCGATTAAAATATCACTTGGGCACAAGAAAATATTATTTCTTAATTTAATTAGATTTTCGGATGTAAAATTTCATCTGATTGGTTGAGTTTTACATGTTTTTTATGTAATCGTTTTAAAGGGTGCTCTAACGGTGATGTACAGAAACACAATATTTTTTGTGCCACATGAAATAGCAAATCGCTCAGTCCATTGTTATAAGTCAGTGGTTCCTTCTGATCTATTCACTTGTGAGGCATCTGTACTTAATGAAAAGATATTAACACTTTTTATGATAACTCTAACAGAAGACAAATCAACGTGCCCCATCCGAGTTTCAAAGTCGGAATTTTTTGTTTGTTTACTGTACGAAGGGTGAGATCTTTTTATAATTTAAAATCATCCAAACATTGAAAAATTGGGTTCTAAAACTAATTTATTAAAAAAATTCGATCATTCAAATGTCTTATTACAAGCTAAGTACAAACGATAAACTTTTTGTGTGATATGTAATTAAACGACAATAGCTGGACAACTGTGTTGATAATATTTTCTGGAATACATGTGGACAGCCTTCATACACCATGGAAAATTATCAATAAAATATTCTTAGCGGCATTTTCGTCTTCTAGCAATAGACTAATCTTAATTTCTCTATAACCTAAGCTCATTACGAACCACGTTCCGCCATTTGTGTCCGAATGTATAGGAAAGTACGGTACAGAGAACACAATATTCTCTTTTCTCTCTCTGTCTTTTCAATAGAAATGTATATACGGTATTATAGGACGAAACACGTCACAGATCTAGTGTCAAAATTTTAATGAGATGTTATGGAATTATGTTGAGTGATTGGCTTGGACGTGAAGTCCAGACTTACAGCATGAGCTGACAGATCACTCGGTGGACAGCGTTGACTGCAGGGCGGCACGGTAGCTCTCCTCGGCTATTGGCGGAGAGTGTGGGGAGGTTCCACGAAGACCTGCCGCTACCACAAAATTTTTCGTGCCTACAATTCCAAAAGGCCGCAACACACATTCAGTCCTTAAGGGACTTTTACACCACCTACCTACATCCATTGGGAAGGCACAGATGTTCGGCCTTCTCTGCTTGCCCCATCCACCCAAATGACTCTGAGGGCAGATAAGTTTCAAAGTCCCTGTGCTGACCCGAAATTTTAGAGGAGGAGCGGACCTGGTCGACCTTCACATTAAGAGGGCTCCTGGAGAGTGAGAAGAAACACGGAAAACTTAGCACATTACGATATAATGATTCATCTTTATTTAGCGATGACACATTCGAGAAAGTCTCTTAACAATACAACGTAATAAAATATTTCAGCTATGGAGGGAATATGAACATTTTACCTGTCTCTTTCCGTGAGAGCATACTTTTCCATTGAACTGTAACGATTGGGAACGAGAAATTCACTGCAATATAATAAGGAATGGACTGAGCCATCCTATCTAATTCCTATAGTAAAAATGGCACAAATTTTGGTTAAAATATATTTGTCTCTTTCAAGCTTAAAGTCTACACTAAACTGTAACCAATTTTGGAAACAGTACGGCTGTATTAATTGGATTGGATTGGAATTGACATAAAAATTCAGACAAATATATTGTTTATATACGTCCATCTCTGTTCAATATTTGTGCCATTTTTTGAAGAAAGAACGCTCAGTCCATTCTTATTATATGTCAATGGAGAAATTGCTTGAAGTTCAACACTATTTCCAGAACTGACAACTTGATAAACAAAAATTTCCTACCAAAACAGCCTTGTAAAAAACACCCTTCGGCTCATAATTAAAATTTAGCGATACAAATAGTCCCAAATACTTTTGTGGTGAATTCGGTATAAATCCCACTGACATGCATATAATGTCGATTTCGATGGGACTTCAGTGCAACACCAGTATTGCACTTTTTCTAGTAGTGTAGCACTGAAAGTGTTCGATGGGACAACTTTTATAGCAGAAGTGCAACACTGACTTCCCCTACTTTGCACTGGATATTTTCTCGGTGTTACAAACACATATTCAAGTTTAATTGTCATCTGCTCTGTGAAAGTGTACTGTCGCGATTATTTGTAAAATTTTTGAGTTAAATGAATTAAAATATCTTATTTGGATTATTTGCATAAAGTTTAAGAAGATATTTCTTTCTATAATAATAAATAAAAAATATTTATTACGTTTGAGAGTTTTCTATATCCTAATACGTGTGTACACAAATACTAGGGATATGACAGAAACATGTTCGATGCACTACAGTGCTCCCAGTTCTCCGCTGCTAGAAAAAGTACAACCGTGGGCGCGTTTAGGCGGAGACCAAACACTTTGGAAGAATTGGTAGCGTTTGGTCACAACCATGTAAAAATACCAAACATTCCGGTATGGTTTGTAATTATGCGGAGGAAAAATCGGTAATTTTGACCGGTTTGGTCTCCGCCTAAACGCGCCCACTGAAGCGGTCCCATCGAAATCGACATAAGTATATTCTCAACCAATTTAAATATGGCGGCAGTTTACGACAGTTGGTAGCATTGACAGTGAGAGCATAGTTTCTGAAATCAATACTGGCGCCACATGAACCAGGAGATCAGTCAGTCGATTTATATACATTTCAGTGTTAGTGACTCGTAATCGACAAAAAATCACTATTTCGGTGGCAGTGAACGTGCACTTTGACAATAGCTTTCGTAAGTAACTTTCGTAATTAGTTTCATTATGACGTCTCCATACAAAACATCTACTTACGAAAGTAACTTTCCACTTTCTGGGCCCACGGAACTAAATGTCATGAAAGTTGAAAGTGATGATAGTGGGAAGAAGATAACAACATCGAGAAAGCAGGACCTAATTTGATTTGTAACAAACGGTAACAAACGTGTAAACAGAAATTTCATAAGAGCACTTGTCATAAGATTTACTTACGAAAGTTACATTCGCCGTGTAAAGGTAGCTTTACATTCGAGTTACAGTCGAGCGTAGTTGATTTGACATACCTACAATACGCAAAGTGGCAGTAAACGCGCTCCATGACGTAAGTCAAAAACCTTGTCTGATCTCCACTAGGAATCGCATAGCTACTCTATTCACAAATTTAATGTATGGAATGGACCACGTGCTTGATATTCTTCTCTGTCTTAATTTTACACCATTACTTTTATGCTGATGTAGATAGTGGGTTGTTTCGTACCTCATGTTCTGAACATTCTACTCTTGCGTGCAATCAAGGCATGCGTCAGATATGTTTTCGATCTTAAACGTATTTCCACCATTCATCTAGGCTCGCTGCAGTTCACGTAGTTATGAGCTGAAAGTCTAGGTATAAATTTATATGATCAACTTTTTCCTAGGGTTCGTACTCAGTTTAGTAGTAAGAATATTCTCCTATACGCAGACGACCTACAGATATACAAGTCCATCTTACCAGTGATCTCCAACCTATGATCGAGTCGTTTAATGCAATCCTGGATAACATCTCTGATTGGTGCCATTCTTATGGACTACCCCTTAATGCTACCAAAACCCAAGCCATTAAATATTCCATTGGAATCAATGTCCTGCTGTCTAACCCACTGCCCAATCTGCTTTTTCGCAACCAGATCATTCCCCTCTTTACCAGTCATGTCGTGAATCTCGCTCGGCCTACGCAAGGCACGCCAAATTGCTTGGCAGCCCAACTTGAGCAGTCTGCTCAAGAATCTATTTCCGTCTACCCTCTGTGTATGCGGTCTCGCATCACCTACACCAATCCATTAGACACTCTCTGGTGAAAGCCTTCATCATGCCACATTTCTTCTATGCCGACGCTGCCATGTATCCCCTGCGTGGCACAGAAATACCTAAACCCGACAGAGCTCTTAAGGCCGGCGTGCGACACATCTATCTACCGGCTCAAACGGAACTCTCATATCTCGGAAATGGTGCGGCTATTTATGCCAGGTCCCCTCACTAAGCTCTTCGAACACCGAATCCTATTCTTCATCCAAAAGGTCAGGTGGAATCTACTTCCAGAGTAAATCAGTGAAATGCTCTCTTGAAGTAGTCTCAACAACTCCAGACTTGTACTCCAACGAATGCTCATCCGATTGGGGTCTGGTGGAATAATCGAGGATTCTCTTTTTGGAATTCACTGCCAGAGTCCATCAGGAGATCAGGAGCTTGCTTAGTTGCATCTCATCAACCTCTTAGGTTCTCCCCCTCCTTTTTCCCTTCTACTCACCAGCAAAGATTTGGATCCTGCTGTTCCCAGACTGTTATTCTACCTGATTCGATTCCATTTCATTTCACTCAATAGTACCGCATTTCATCCTAGTTTAGGTTAGTACTTTTCTTTAGTTTTTTTTTCATACTAGGTACTCTATGTTGCTTCGCCTCATTCAATTCAATTTTATCTTATATTATCTAACTTTAAGCGCTCTAATAAACGTTTATTCCAAAAAGTACTATAAAGTGAAGAAAATTTATTTCAAGTTTCCAATTAGTAACTTGGAATTCAGCTCACGGAACTACTAGTTGGTAATCAATTTGCAACGTATTTGTGAACACTTTCGACACGTGTCGTGCTAATCTCCTGGCTATCAGTTAAAAACCGCTTATCTCAGCATTCACGTATTTTCTCATATTTGTATTCATCCTTTGAAGGTGAGAAGCAATGATTTGCACCAAATCAAGGTAAGAATCTTTAGACAATCTACGGAATGTTAAAGACTTTGTATCTGTTTGATGCAAATCATTTAAATCGACGAACTGTCTGCAGTTTCTATTCCTTTCAATGTAGGGATGAATCTATATAAAATCTTTTTTGCTTACGTCTCCTGACTTGATAATAATAATAGAGGACGAAATTCACTTCGTTACTTGATTCACTCGACTTTATATTAATAGTTTTATATATAAATAATTCAAAAACTTAAGACTCGGCTTGTTACTGAAGCAAAGTGATTTGAATTCCATCATTTATCTAGCTCCACGTGCGAATCATCAGTTACTAATCAGGTTGCGACTTCGACCATCAACCAGTCCATTCCCATTGAGTAGTTCCGTTTGTGAAGGGCCTTAGTTAGCTTTCTGCCGCAATAAGTCTGTTCGTTGCACCTTTGTTACTTTGATGAGCAATTTTTTTGTGTACCTACTCGATCAATGTTAATTATCCTATATCCAACTCGATGTACCTGACGTTGTAACGTAGCTTAAGCTGCGGTCCTTTAATAAATGTTTTCTCTATTCTATTCTATACGTGGTGCCAATCTTTGGAAGAATTTACCTAAGATCACTAGATCAATAGCATAGCGCTCCCTTTTTGAACACTTTCTCTTTAACTTTCGATGTGCTTCAAGTTGTACGCAACTAAAGCGAGGGTAAACAATCAAATGTTTTTCTTGATTTTGAACTTCGCAAAGCAATGTTAATGCAAATGGAAAACACAGGTTGTCTCGAAATATAAAAATCATTGTCATAATAAGTAGGTAAGGGGCTAAAGTTAACATGTGAGATCAAATCATCAACCACAAGAGAAGAATTAAATCTGCACCAATTTTGTAATCTTCTTTGCTCACATATCCTGCGAATGGAGATATTTGACTAGATTGAAATAGGATGCATAACTTTTTAGTATTATATACAGACGCAATACTTATTATTATCTGCAATCTTTTTATAAAAACTAACGGATGTCTCAGTAACATTAATATGGAGGGTAGCAAAGTAAGTCTTTCCAAATCTATAGTCTCATGCACAAAAAATAAACAAGGAAATTATATTCGATAGCTTACCTCATCCAACCTTAAAAGTTCTTCGGTGCTCATGCTCCCAGAAACTCCTTGTTTTCCATCTTTTCGCAATTTCTTTTCCCGTTTCCTTTTTTCCTTTTCCTCCCGGTCTGGTTTCTCGCGGTCTCGCTCGCTAACACCCACCCCTTTCTTCATAAAGTTAAACATTGTTGCTGTACTATACCGATCTTCCGTCGGACGCCCGGAGCTCCAATACAAAAACAATAACAGTTCCGAACTGAACTTTTGCACTCAATGAGAACACTTTTTGCTATTAAAAAAATTACAAATCACTCACTACTTAATCGGTGCTTTCATTGCGTAAAAATTATAAACACCTTTAATTCACAATCAAAGAAAAAACCACCGAATTCAAATGATTACTGCCACGGCACCAAAGATTTTTCGATGAATTTTCCATCCCATTCACTCAGATCTTATATAAAAAAAAACGATTTGATATTGATTACTTATTATTTATTGCTTAAATACCGAGCAATTTAAAAGAAAAAAGTTATAATTTTCAAACGAATGCAGGCCTTTCCAGCCTCAGACAGTGCTGGCTGCCACAGAACTGTCAAACGCCCCACGAATTGATTTTTCACACACATTCACGTCTCTTCGGACAATTACACATACACCCGAATTCTTATTAGGTTTCGCACAATATAATTGTGAAATATTTGCAGAACAAATTATTAATTTTGTGTAAACTTCACATTTATTGATATATGAGATGTTATTATATTTAAAGCACCTTATTTATTACAATTTTAACAATATAACTTTGAAAGAAAATCACGAAAACATAATTTCCCTCACCTCGGACAGGCACTTTTTAACAAACCGATTGACGTTGACCGCACCGCACCGTACGTAAACTCGTATCTTTGCATTTGTTTTGTCTAGTCGCCGTTTGTTAAAGCAATTTTTTCTTTAACCACTTTTATTCTACAAAAAATAAAATCGTTTCACAATTATCAATCTTAAAACTATTTAAAACACCATCGCTATTTAAATTCATTAATTTACCGAAATTTTCTAAGGAAATTCACGTGAAGAAACTAAAAACAATAAACACCAAAGAAGTGAACACTGACACTCGCGCGAGAGAGCCACATCATAGAGAATAACTTTCCGATTTTTCGGAACTATAAATTACCTTTCCCCAGTGGGGAAACAAACTGTTATATCTAGTTATATATAGTTTACCCGTTTTGTTTAGATTTGAAAAAAGTGTTGGAGAATTGTACTGTCTCTTTCATACTAGGTAAATGTTTTGATTTTTTAATGAAATTTTTAATGAAGCATGGAAGCTTGGAAGTGGTTCGTCGTTGGAAGGTATTTCTCTCAGAGAAACTATGATGATAGAATCATACGGTACACTCTTCAACCAAGGTGAAATCCAAAGAAATATAACGAACAAATGAGATGGAGATATTTAGGGTGGAATGGAATTTCACTACATTTCAGGTATGAAAGGGGAAATAAGAAAATGGAAAAATTTTGCAGAAATCTAGTCATGCCATAACATATCAACAGTATGATGATTTTTGAATAGATTTTTGGATTAAATGTATACCAATTACGTGTTATTGTAAATTGCTGTTAGTATAACAGTCCACGCCACAAAAAGTGAGCTATCAAGAGCTTCGGCTCTGAGCTATTTTGTTTCCAGGCAAAATTAGCTAATTTCTGCACGAAACCTTGAAGGAACAAATCAGCTTCTGCAATACTTTCAACAATTTAATGTGTAAACAACAAATTTGATTATAAAGAAAAGATACAGTACAGCGGAAAGTTATTTAAAGTAATAAATTCCAATGCAAAGCAGATGGCGGTATTCTAGTATTGCATTCTTTTACAAATTTTTTGTAACTTAACAAATAAAACTCGCGTAAGAATCCTTGTAGCTACTTTTTAAGCTTCAGTAATGCTGCTGATACTGTGTTCATTTCGCGGACAAAATGATTACCAGTAATTCGAACAAGGACCTTTGACACAGCTAAAATTTTGAAAAGTAATTCATTGTTTTAATATAAATGTAGATGTTATGGATAGCTACTTTTCCTACTTTTCCAATCAGTTTTCGTCCATTTTTGATTATATTTCGTGTTCTCATATTTTTTAACAGAAAAGTAATGATTGTTGCAATTACTGCCATCTACTTTTCAAAACCAAACAGTCTTTAAACTTAAGTAATCGATTGTGTAAATTACTGTCATCTATTTGTCAAAACTAAACAATCTTTTAGATTTGAATTTTACAATTTTGCCCAGTGATGACTTAGAGTCAAGGAATTTTTCCACTTATTTCTTAAAGAAAATTTGATATTAGGTCAAGGAATTTTTGACAATTTGGATTTGTCAATTGTGTGATATTTCTGACAATAAAGAAATAATAAAGAAAGTGAAGAAATGGATAATTTCCAATGAAAAATGAAGATACACGTAAAACAATTTTTATTTGTCCATTTGTCATTTTAAAATTGGTACACCTCCTGCAAAATCGCCGTTCCTTCGTTCAATTTTTCAATTATTCCACCACCGTCAAAATTCCTTACAGAAATAAGTGCATCGGTACTTATTTCTTCAAGAAATATTGACAAAATTGGATTTTTCGTAAAAGAGCGACATCTTTTTGTCAATCGGGAAGTAGAGTTTTTCTGTTCGAATTACTTTTCTCTAGCGTACTACCTCAAGGAATCGGTAAAGAAAAAAATTCCTTGAGCATTCCATGACACTTTTTTTACATAGTTTTTGTATAGGAACAAAAATTCCTTGGCTCTAGCGTACCGGGCTTAAGTTTTAACAACTAAATTGACATACAAAATTTAGTCGTTTTAAATCTTGTATGCAACGGAGTCTTGATTTAGACAACAAAGTGGTAGTAATTGAAAATATTTTTTATTTGGTTTGCGATAAACATAAAAGTTGTGTTTTTGTTAAAAATCTAAAATAAATATAACTATTTTCTTAGTAAAATTCTTAGTTTATCCTATTTCCCTGGAGCATAGGAGCAAAAATCTTGTTTTAAAGTGGAATAAATTGAGTTTTTCGGTACATGTTTTTTATGTGAAAATGCCTTAGGACTGAGTTACAATTACGACTGATCTGTCCTCTACGACTTGATTTCCAGTAGAAGTCGACGCTGAGACGAAATTTGTAATTAAATTAAGGCTTCGACTGCTTGAACAAACCACAAGTGCCGTGCCATGCCGACTCCGACTACTGTACTGTTATTGAACTGAAGTTGGCCACAGCCGACACCAACTGATCAATTGTAATTGTAAATATCCCGAGGCTGAAACAAGCGAAGAAGCTTATAAAGTATTCGCAAAAGAGGACAAAAGCATTCCGCACACTCAGCAGAAAGGAACTATGGCTCATAACGTGCTAATTTACTGGCCATTTCTCACGGCTAAGTCTTCTAGGAAAGGCATTCCCACTGCCGGAGGATGTAGAAAAAAATGGCCCCCAAGACCATCATAGGCTTTATAGAAAACCTTAACCCTAGGGCACTTACAGGTAATGTCACAAAAAATCTTATAGGTCGCGGTGACTAGATGAGAGGTTGAAGTCCTGTCTGCATCCCCTCTTTTCTGAACCAAAGTAACGTAAATGTATAATTTTAAGATTAATGTCTCATTATTTTATAACCGACTGTAATCTTCCGTTCCTATCCCTACTCCAATACAATGTAGAAATTATCCAGTAACTTATCTAGTAACTGCCGCCAGAAAAAGTATAAAAGTATGCACGCCATTCATTCGATTCGAGAGCTCAGTCGGTGACTGGCTGCCGACAAAATAAAAGCTCCCGTGATGTATTTCTGGGGCTTCTTTCTTGTTGGACACCGGTCCATTGGCTGTATACCAGCTCCAGTCCTATTCTCCGTACACCTTCGTGATGTATTTCTGTAGGTGTTTTCTCTTCCGTACACTCTCGTGATGTATTTCTGTGTTTCGTTTCTCGTCACTCTCGTGATGTATTTCTGTGAGTAACGTGTTTCCGTTCCGCACACTAGCGTTATGTATTTCTGCCAGTGATTCTATTCCTTTCGCTAACCTATTCCCTCGACAAAACCCTCGAGAATACTTCCCAAGCCATGAAACAGAAATTTATATGTGTGCGTGCACAAGTCCGTTTTCTAAAATGTTCTATATTGATACTTATGGAAAAGTGCTAAACATTGGCTTTATATATGCCATAGAGCCAAAACTGCTATCCATAAAGGAAAATAGTCTTGTATTAATTTAAAGCTTGGTTCCTTACCTTCCCAAAGGCTACACATCCTATATACCTTACTAAACAAAATAATAAAATAGGTTTGATTACAAAGTAACCTTACCATTTTACGCTCAATACCTCTCAGCTGAGTGATAATTGCATGTGTGTATGTGCAACCGTAGTCCGAATCTGTAGGCAGTTACATTCGATATCATCAGCCCACGGCATGCCATGACGCCACAGCGACATTACAATGATTACTCAGCTGAGAATGTTTATTTGAGGAATCGTAGTCATTTGGTTAAGATAATTTTTTTTAAATAATTTTGTTAGGAAAGGTATGAAAATTTCATTATGGTTCGGAAGATAAGAAAGCAAGCTTAAGATTAACAGAACGCCATTTTTCTGTATGAATAGTAGTTTAGGGCGGAGGAGCTATTCAAATCATACTTTTGTCACTTTTACATAAGAACACTGCAACTATTTTAGAATGTAAGGACTACGTTGGGCCTCGCATGTGGTAGGGAGGGAGTCTGCTTCATGGCTTGTGAAGTATTCTCGAGGGTTTTGTCTCGACACATCCTCGTGCTGTATTTCTGTGGGTGTTTCTGTCCCGTTCTTTCCCGTAAGGTAGAACCGTAGAGAGTAATATAGTACTGGTCATGAAATGATTTCGTCTTGTATGCATTCATTAAAATACTATTGTAATAAAATAAAATACAGATGAAGACAAATTGTGAACAAGATTAGAATATGTTGCATACAGTGAAATCTTATGTTAGGTTAGAGGTTAAGCCAATAATATATAATTGAGTATTTGTTTATGTAAATGGGCCTTGTTATTTATTGACCCTGACGAAACTCACGAGCACCCGGAATCCCTAACAAGGGCTCTATACTTCTTTTGTACATAATTGAATAAATTTTGTTCAACTTCAAAACAAAATAAAATACTACTTACCCTGAAGTAGAGAATCCATTACTAAAAAACTATATATGTATGTAGATATCACAAAATGCACTCTATGTCATCTTCCAGAATTCCAAAATGTATGCATGATTTTAAAGAAGGGTTAACAACATGAGTTTCAATTATTTCAGTAGACAAAATAAACCTGCTAAAAGCTACATACGTCGAAGTCGGATATAATTTTACTAATTTTATCACAAACTTTACCTGCTTGTGAATTATGGGAATAGAGATTTATAACTCTTGCAATTTATTTTTTGTATTTAGCCTGACATAAATTGTTCAAAGACCAATCCTGAATTCCGCACAGATTACATCTGTCATGGCACAGTTGAAATTTTGATCATGCATTCATTAGGTTCAATCCTGAACAAAGGCAATTGAACCAAAAACAATTTACTTTAAATTACACAAATGAAATTTAATTAGTTTTTTATCACACAAATAGTAAATTTTGCAAGAAGTGTGTTTGTATTTCATGACTGACTTGCTTTGTATTCTGTGAGTTAGGGAAAAACACACATCCTGCTGATTAGGATAGATTTAGATGTACTTCGATATTGCTCCGTCATGAATAGAAAAAGTATTGTAATGTGTTGGTCTTAAACAAAATGTATTGCTTTTTACAACGGCCCTGGAAAATTATACAATTGCACATTCGAAATAAATATCTCTTGTAATAGCGCAGTGTGTGACCATATGGAATTACATTTTTTTTTTAAGAACCATATCAAACCTATCCTAACTCTCTTGATACTACAACAAATTTTTACAAAGCGTAGAATATAGAGAGAACAGGAAGTGTTGATACCTAATAAAATTCGTGTACATGAGCATACTTTTCTTTGGGATCCTTAAGGGAAATTATAAAAATGCTGCCTACATTTGAAACAGCTGAGAAACTCCTGGGTACCTTGACGTGATGACAGCGACTAAGAGCATTTAAGACGGGAGCAATATTTTCAATCATATAATCTTGTTGCACCGCTCTCTATGTTGATTCTACTACAAGCCTGTACTGAGCTCTCAATACAGCGGCAACAGATGCTAACACAACCAGAATTTGACTACGCTAAATTTGGCTTTGTACTTTCTATATTCTAAGTTACAAAGGCTTCGAATCAGTGTTATAAATTGATTTATTTTTTAGTATCATATCTAGCAATAATCTTTTCAGTAGAAAAAATTCACTTTGGTTTTAACTGATATTTAGAGCTGGAAAGACAGATGCGTCGAGAAAAATGCTGCCAAATTACCTCAGTATTGTCAAAAAGATAAAAGCTTGTCTTAGAAAATCGTCTATATAATATTTAGTCTGCTGTTTCTATGTCGCATTACATGTAATTTCATCCGGTGTTTGGTTTATGTTTAGTTTAACATACTAATACTAACAGATGTATTGTTGTTTATTAAACGTGTCACTACAGCAAGCTTGTGTTAAGAAGCTGGTTCTGATAGTCATAAACTTAATACGTCCACCCCCAAGTGCGTTCTCATTTCGATAGCGATACCACCAAATTCCATGATGTTACCGAGATTAAAATGGCGCTTTCCATTACCTTTACCATTTGTTTAATCTCAGTAGAACAGATCATCCGGGTCTTAAAACTTAATACAGGTCCTAATACCTAATCCTCTAATTCGGTGGAGAACCATCAACCAATTAAATATGTATGTACGATGTTTCTTGTTTTCTTTTTCTTTTTTAATTTCTTTCATTAAATATATTTGGTGATTGCAGACAGAACTACTAGTAGGTATAAAATATTTTAAATTAAACTATTTTTCTATACAATTTCTTAACCTATACATATCAATCTCTGGGTAACTAAAACCTATCAACAATGAATAAAATCGCAAACAAAGAAACCCACTTTTTAAGCCTATCTTAAAAATATTTTGTCCATTGGGATATGTTCGAACAGTTTATTTGTAATATCCTTGAAAGCCCTTCCAAAATCTCTAGCATAGCCAGATTTCATTTCATTGAACACTAGTTCCCAATTTTCATTGATGATTGTGTTCAGTGCTTGTGATAGCACACCGTCTCCGAACAAATTATCAAAATGCATGTAAACACGTTTTGGTGTCAATTCAACTTTGTACTCCTTGAGAACATTATAAATCTCGCCGTCTTTTTCCACAGGATATCCAATTAGTTGATGTTCAATTTTCATATTGACTATTGTTATATTTGCTTTTCCTTTTCCCGTTATCGGGAAAAGCAAAATTCGTCCAGTCATTTCGTAGTCGCCTAATAATTCTACTCTGTCTGTTAAACTGTCGCATATTATTAGATGTTTGTCTAGATTCGTTCTGAAAGTGATAAGAAAGAAAATTTATTATTTTTTTATGTTCAAGGTGTTTTAGATCAAGGACCCTTCCGGTATACCATGTAATTCTTTGAGGTGAGCTTATAAAAAAAAAATCGTTCGTCATATCCCCTTTAGGAGTCCGCCCTCAAGAGTTATAGCTATTTAAAGAATTCGCCAAATTCGTGAACCTTGGACCGCATTCAAGATTTATGCTCTGATCTTATTTAAGTCGTTCAAGATTTCTCAGATAAGCTGTTTTCTGCAAAGTCAGAGATATTTTTTGACAGTTCTCGAAAGCATAATTTAAGATATGCCGTGCGTTCAGCCCCACTGAAAATGTCACATTTTTACACACCATCCGTGCGTTCAGCCGCACGCAGAATGTCACATAATATCACATTTTTATACACCATGTAGCTCAGGCGACTGAACCATTGTCATTTCCCCAACACATCGGTGTGGACATTTTTCGTTAAGGTCTGTTAGCGTAGTGTCTCGGTGCGTTTAGTAGTTTTGACGTTTAGCGTGGTTTTACCAAAGTTGGAACTTTCA
This sequence comes from Dioctria linearis, assembly GCA_963930735.1. Taxonomy (NCBI): domain Eukaryota; kingdom Metazoa; phylum Arthropoda; class Insecta; order Diptera; family Asilidae; genus Dioctria; species Dioctria linearis. The sequence goes on along the minus strand of OZ005741.1, from coordinate 48,528,748 downwards.
AAAGTGACATTTCGAATCGAAGTGCACACCAACCGTTCAGTTGCTAAATCGAAATGAAATCGGTGCGTATTCCCACTTTTTCAAGTCAGCTAAAAAGTATCTATAGGAAAATGTGTGTTTGTGTGAATTGTCAGATTTTTACTCTGGTTTTTATAATGAATTTATAAAAAGGATGGAAAATTAGAAAGCAGCCATTGCTTTGCATTGGTATTTGGTCGTTCAAAAATTCGTGTAGATATTAGCTTATTTTGCTTGCAAACAAAATAGGCTCATATTAAACAATTCTCAACATATCCCTGGTGGGAATAAATGAGTACCTATAACTTTTGAGTCACCCTATGGATTTTAACAGTTCTTGGATTAGTACCTCTTAAGTGAAGTATTACTTTTTATATTTTATTCAAACGCCTCTTAGTTACTACTAGCTACACACACAAATTTTCAAAATTTATATGATAAAAATTTCATAAATATCGTTACTTAGCTCAAACGTTTTCGTCTATCTCGGCTAATCTTGTAGCTCATTATTAAAATCACAAATGTCCTATTTTATCTGGAAACAATCGTATTCCAATAACTGCAATAGGCTTAACACAAACAGCTTACCCCAGCCATATCATGAAATGGATTACTATCTATCACAGGACGGTATGTTAAGGTCTTCAGTAACTCGACTTGCAATTATCATAGAAGGTAGTGATTCACTAATTGAGTATTCAGGCAACGTTTTTTTAAAAGGATAGGTAAGTGGAACCATTTAATATTGGAATTTCAAATTGACCTAATAAGTAATTGTTAATAATACCATATCAGATATTTATCTTAAAACTCCTTTGATGATGTCCTTCTAAAATAACGTGAGGATTCACTGAGGCTAAAGTGTGTAAACTATGCGTATTTACTATTCCATTTCTTCTGAAAGTGGCCTCATTTGTACACAATTTTTTTGACAAAATTGCTGAAATATTTTTGACAAAACTGAAGGCGTTTAGTTGAATCTCCGTATAAAGCTTATACAATTTGAAAGTGCTGATTTGAATCTTGCATACATACTTTATGTGCAGCTTGTTGTTTTTACGCCCAAACAAATATTTAAACGCTTTATAGAACATCTTATTTCTACAGTCTTATTTTTTCAACAGATGTAAAGGAAGTGAATACTAAACTAACTTGCTTAATAATAAATTAGTGAACCACTACCTTCAAACAATTGCAGGACGAGTTATGCGCAACATACCCCCCTGAGATAGGCAAGCTAGCATTCAATTTTATAATCTGGCTTGCGTAAGCCGTCTGTGTTAGATCTATTCCAGGTATTGGCATGTGATTGTTTTCTTATGAAATAGGACTTTTGATAATAGGCGTCAATAAAATTAGGTCAGATAGACGAAAACTATTGAGATAAGCAAGTAAAGTAATTAAAAAAAGGCTTTTGAAAATATTTGTGCGTAACTAAGTCTTTCCTGAATAAAATATAATAATAAAATATCTCACTTGGAAGGTACTTTAGTAAGTTATTAAAAAATCCCAGAACTGTCAAAATCCATAGGATAACTCAAAAGTTATACTCATTTACTGTCACCATGGTTCACGAATATACTGAAGACGGAAGATATGCCGAACAATTTTTTATCAGCACACCTCAAGGAATTGCGTGGTATACCAGAAGGCACCTTGATCTGAAACACCATATATAATTTACTATATACCAACCTATATTGGAGTACTCTGCTTGTTTTAACAAGATCACGAACGGTTACATTTTTGAAAACTTGTTTTAATGTAACTGGAGCATTTCGTCCACTTTCCACAACTACTCTATCGACAATTAGGGGCTCCAAAGGTTGAATATCAAATGCAGGATAACCTGAAAATAATTAAATATAAAAAATTTTAGATAATGAACGTTAAGCGTTTTCTTACATTATGAATATTTGTTAATTTTTTACCACCCAATTTAATTATGTATTGTTTTGCAATATTCAATTAGAGCGGAGTTCATATTTCAAAAATACAATGAAATCGGGAATTTTTAGGATACTTCTATTTGTTGGAAGCTCATCTTTTTCACCGCGTCGTTAGAGGGTATACAAAACCACGTTTATAGACCATATAATTTCTATCTTGTGATTTTCGAAAATACTCGATATTCGAAATAGAGCTTTGAGATTTTCGATTTTGAATTTTTCACAATTCCTCATTGGGGCTATCCAAAATACGTCATGTTTGGTATCAAATTAAAGATGGAAAAGCGAGTAATATAGTGGTGTAGTTTTTTTTTTGATAATTTTAACTTCATATCTAACATTTTACCGCCGAAAGACGGATTTTTTGCACTTGGGTCAAGTATTTGGTGCATATATTTCTTCCGTTCCTTGTTTCACATCTATTAGTACTCTGTTGTGAACATTTTTCTCATGGAAAGTGAATGTTCACGACCAGTCCTTCATATTGATAAGTTGAAAATATGTCTATTTTTGTAACATAAAGCGGCCAAATTTTTTCATCTTAAAATGGACTGATTCACTTCTTTTGCAGCTATCTCCAAAGCCATTTATCGGACTCACAACCTAATTACATACCTATCTAATTAGGGAACAAAATGTAGATACGATTTAATCCTACATACAAGCTTTAACGCGCATATTTAAAATTTTTATAACATCTCTCCTGTACTAGAAGACGATCAAACTGATCATTTTCGCGTAATTTAAAATTTTTAGTGCGTACCTTGAGACACCAAAATTCATATTTCTCTGTAAGTATTGCAAGGATTTCCATAATTTGCTTTTGTAAATATAGCCAGGATACGCAGTGAGTCCATAATTTAATTATAAATCCTAGCTACCTAGATACCTTCACAAAACACAACAAAAACAGCGATTACTGTCAGTTGAGAAGTATTCTTCTTACTTCTCCACAACTAACACAGCCGAGAGTTTTGTCGAGTGGAATAGAGAGTTTGGTACTTCTCAATAGAAATTCCTCGAATTACAAAATTCCGAGTGGAGAGTTAAGTGTCAAAAGAACTCTTATCTTCGCAACTCCACAACTCTCCGTGTTAGTGAGTCTGGGCCCTGGTGGCCGACAATGGTTGCAAGGAATTATATTGATTCAAGTGTTTTGGCTGTTTTTGCTCGCGAAAGCTATTTATGAGCTTTGGCTTATCATACATTTTTTGTTGGAAATTTACTTGAAAGTTTTTCTTTAGAATTTTTCTACAGAATTTTTACGGAAAACTATAAAATTAAAATCCATTCGCTTTGGCGTTGCTTTGCTTGTACTTTCCTATTAATTCAAGTAGTGTTGTTTAATTTAACTTCACGTTTCCCTTTAATATATAGGAGCAGAATAAACCATTGATAACTTTTTTCAGAAAAAAGCAAGATCAGTTAAGCTCCCATCAAAAGAAATAGTCAGTGACATATCATGCACTCCCACTCCGTTTTCTTTAAATATGACTCAAGGAACAAGCTCACTCTCAGTCAATTACTTCACCCGTGACAGAATCGCTTGCGTCAGCAGCAATTTCTACAATCTCTGCACTAGAAGGCGTATCTGGTTATGAATCCTTAATGTCCACCCTGAGATTGACATTGATGTGGATAATATTATCGGCAGGTTTTACAAATCAATCTGAAAATTGGATTTTGTGATATAACGTAAATATGATTTTAAAAAAATGTAAAAGCGACTTCTTCCGACTTTTTCCTCACCCTCGAACGTTTTAGTTGTGACCCCCCCCCTAGGCTGCAGGTCTGGATACGCGCCTGCCTGATACACCATACTGATATTGAAATAATACTCGCATCGTTGGATAAAAAAAAAGTAAATGCTGGTCCGGGTGGTATTCCTAATACATTCTACAAGACCTGCTTCTGTATTTTATCACACCCTATTTCCGTGTTGATTAACTCTACACTCTCCAAACATACTTACCCTTAGATGTTCTTAAGGACTTATATGTTTGTCCTGCGTTCAAGGCGTTACTCACTTACTCTATTGCCCTAGCTGTCGATGAAGCCAAACAGGTAGATGTTTTTTTTGCGGAGATATCTAAGGCATTTGATAGAATCAATCACAATATAGTCACATATAAGATGAAGAGATTGGGCTTTGATTCTAGCAGTATCCTCTGGTTTCAATCATATCTCTCGAATCGACATCTTACTGTTGTAAAATTAATGGTTTCTAATCAAACCTACATATATACGCAAACCTCGGGTGTACCCCAAGGCTCGATTCTTGGCTCGCTTCTCTTCTTATTATACGTTAACGATTTTGCGAATGAACTCTGCTCTTTGCCTTTAATCTAGGCTGATGATACTAAAATTTACAGCTACTCTCTTGGTGTAATAAAAATCAGTTGTCCTTAAAACGTGGACAAATGCAAATGTGTTTCTTTTACAAGAAATCAAACTACATTATACTGGGAATATAAGTTGGACACTATCCCCATCACCCGCGTTTCAGAAATAAGTAAGACAATAAGCTATTGTTTGAGTCGAACATTAATCGTACCACCAATAAAGCTTTTTAAACTCTGGGGCTTGTCTTAAGGTGCACTAGGCGTTTTAAGCAGCTCTCTACCCATAAAACTATGTATACTATCCTAGTTAGATCCATATTAGAATACGATTCCCCAATCTGGAATCTTTTCTATACGACATAAAAGAATAAAATCGAGACTGTCCAATGTAGGTAAATTCACTAGGTACTTGCACTTTAAATTCATTGTCTCATATGAACATTATGGCGACAGATTGGCTAGATACTCCATGATATACTTAAAAGCATGTCGTTCCTATCTCGATGAAACGTTCTTATTTAAAATATTCTCCTCAGTTATTGTGCAAATTAAAAATCAACTTTTCTAACCGTTTAACTCGACAGCTTCTTACTTTTTACATATATCCGCTCTGCACCAACTTGTGATTCAAGTCACGTTTGGTTAGGATTCAAAGGGCCCACAATGCTTTATATAATGATCTGGATATATTCAGTGACAGCTTCGGGTCTTTTAAGCGCAACCTCATGGCTGAAGTTAGTGTTCTAGATAATTTCACCATTCTGAACAGATCTGCCTAATCTTTACTTTTATCTGCTTGTTATGGTCGTAGCGTAGTGTATATAGCAATATGCTACACTGAGCTAAATACACGTCTAAGCGACCCGTAGCAGCATGAAGTGGGCGCGAACAGTCTACTATATGGACGGCGTGGCGTGCCTGTGCGCACCGAACGTACCCAAACCAACAAGAAGAGCGTTTCCTGTCATTTTTTCTGTCAAGAGGTCGAGAAGAAAAGTGTGTTTGTAAAACGAAAAGGTGATTTGTATTCCGATCACAGTTTGATTACCATTTGCCAACAGGCGTTGTGAAAGTTTTTCATCAAAAAACATCCACAGCAAGTATCAAATAAATTCAGCGGAGAGTTCATCCATAGTGGCTAGCTCGGCGTCAAGGCAATACTTAGGGGCCTTATTAAACGACAACTTCGTCCGTCCACCAAAACCTTCAGGAGGTTTAGTCCTGTGTTGAAAGTAAAGAAAGCTTTCCAAGACGATAAGAAAAGCAACTAGTAGGAATTTTCCATAGGAAATAACGTTGTGTTCGATGTGGGCTGTATAGATTTGTCCCTCAAAAGGACTAACGAAATTCGCGAACAAAAAAAAATACCAGGGGTGCTAACTTACGATCCCATCTCAAATCGGGGTGAAGATATCCTCTTCATTACAAAGACAAAAAAAGAAGAATTCCTTCAGTACTGGAAGCTATCCAGAAAACTACGACAACAAAATACATATCCACCTATACACAGTGAAGATTCGTCCATTTATCCAGGGGGAAAATAAAAGGTTCCTTTAGTACAATAGCGGGCAAGACGAGTTGTCCAGCGAGTCTCAAACCGTACCATCACCATCCAGTTCGTGAATTTCATCATTGCTGACACAACAGGGAAGAAAATGTTATTGTTTAAGAGAACTTAAAATTTGTTTCTTCTAATTTATCTCGTCATAGGTTATGCTACGTCAGAATATCCCAAATTTGAATTCTGTGAACATTTAGCCCAGGATCTTTGTTAATTAGTTTTCCTTACAGCATACGTCTGATGAAGCACTTCACCACGGCGGATAGCAAATGTGAGTACAGTAACTATTTCTGAATTGAACATTTTTTTTTAAATGCACACACATATATTGATTTGTAGTCTTTTCAATATATATTTACTTAGGCTTAAGATATACATACTATAATAGGCTCAAGGCGATATTCAAGTAGTTCTCCAAGGTTGTTGACACACAAAAGAACAAACGAAATGAAACCTTTATTCATCTAGATGTTATTAGTACCTTGCGCTAAAGTGCCTCTGTGTGTTACAATGCAATAAATAACCTCATTAGTTTTTTTCCAATCATTATCTCTATGGCAACCTGGAGGAAAAAGTGAACACGAATTAAGTTGTTCATTTTCATATACTAATTTATATGTTGAATTAAGTTGTGATCAACTAAGAAATCATCCGTGTCGTCCTGTTAGGCCAACTTTTTTTATTTTTCTCGACTATATGTAGCATACTAGTCTATCGCATTATTATAGTGAACATAGTGACCTAAATTTTGTATTTTGTTTTTCGTCTCAACTATAGGTAATCTATTAGGCTATAGTATTAATGGACTGAGTATAGCAAGCTAAAACCTTATGCTTCTGTTAGATTCCTCCTTTTTTGGTAAATATAAGCTCTCGCTGTTACTTTGTGATAAATGATTGAGGTTCAAGTTAAATGAAATAAGATTATTATAACGTAATGGCGCTTTGAGTTTTTTCTTTGCTTCTCCTCTCACTTTCCTGGAGCCCTCCTCTAACATGAAGGTTGTCTAGGTTCGCTATTCCACTGCTCTTTCAGGTCAACATAGGGACACTGTAAAAAAAATCTGCTCTCAGTGTCGTTGGGTGGATGGGGCACGCAGCAGAAGGCAGTACATCTGCGCCTTCAATAAGGTAAGGGTAAGTGGTGTAGAGGCCCCTTCAGGGCTGGAGTGTGTGCTACGGTTTTTTTCCAGGCACGATGATTTTTTATTTATTATGGCAGGTGGCAGCGGCAGGATTTTGGTTACCCCCCCCCCCCCCCCCCTATAACTCTCCCGCAATAGCCGAGGTGCTAGCGTACCGCGCTGCAGTCAACGCTGTCCACCGAGTTATCTGTCAGCTCATGCTGACAGCTGGGACTTCACTTCCAAAAGAAATCACTCTCAACATAGTCATAACATGCTTCCTTCCTTCCCTTCCATTATTCCGTGTATCATTATCGCTTTGTGTTCAATACCCCCTCTACTTTACTTTTCCTTACATTTTACTTTTTTAAAGTTATTCTTATTGCTATTCTTACTCCTATTCGTATTAACTTACTTTTTATTCTTTATTTTGCTTAAGCTTTGTTTTTGTTTTGTTTTTGATTTTTAGTAATATTCATTTGCTTAATTGAATTTTATCGACTTTCTTTATAGTATGTAGCTTGTAGTTCTTATTTTTTTATTATTATTTCATTTATATTATTCTTTTCCACTGAAATTATTGTCTATTATCCTTTATAACTAATTTTAAGTTGCTTATGTATATCTAATAATTGGTTTATCTTTTTCTTCCTTTGAAGTTAATTTGCTTTGGCCTAACGGTAGTGAGCAACTGGACTTATATTAATCTGTTTGCTATCGTATTAACTTTATACATAAATAAATAGATATATAAATTAATAAAAAATAAATATAAGGACGAGCTATTATTTGCCGGAAATGCGATTCCGAATAACATGCCATTCAACTTTTGCCAAATTGAATAGCAAACAAACAAATTCTGCTTTTTATTTCATTCAATTAATTTTTCCATGTCATTTTCAACCATTTCAGAACATATTTCGTCGATTTTCAGCGATCGGCCGACCTTAACAGCATGTTTTTGTTTTTTAAATGCCAATATTTTTTCCATTTTTCACCCAATCAGTTTGCGATGCTCAACAAAAGTGTTCCATTTTTTCAAAGCTTTCCAACGATATAGGTATATGAATTGACCAAATTCTCCCTTAAACGGAAGCTATAGGCAAAATAGGTAAAAATTGTGGCCTACCCTGACGACATTCTTCCATATATAAAAATTAGATTTTTGTACTCCATTGAACAATAAATAAATCCCATAAAAAAAGTTTTGAAAAATATTATTCATCAAATCGTGAATATACGCATTTATTTAGCCTTGCAGGTAGTCCTAACCCCTTAAAAAGAACACTAACGCTAGGATACAAGAAAAACAAAAGAACTTACCGTCTTTAAGAACTACAATGGCTTTGTTAACAGCGTCCACAAGGCACTTATCGAAATTCTCGTCTCTTTTACATTTTTCAAAATCTGCAGCTGTAATAAGGTAGAAAAGAAAAAATTTAATTAAAAAAGTGGAGAGCAAATAAAATCAAATGCAAAAGTCTTTAAATCAAGTTAGTTTTAATATAAGATCGCACTTATCAATTTTTGTGTATAAGCAAGATGTCTCTAAAAATTTCTTATATTTTGTTTTTTTTACTGATAAACAAATTACGATCTAAAGCTGCCTCTTCACTTCTAAATTACAAAACTTTACACTTTCACTTAACGGAGGAATATAATTGACACAGCATAATGGAAGGAAATTTAAACTTAAAAAGTCGTTCACTTTCTGATTTATGTAATGATTTGCAGTTATTTCTACAAGATATCCCGTAATCAGCCGGCTCAAAGTTATCTAAGCAATGGAAATTTCTGTTTGACCTCTTCTTGACATATGCTTGCGCATTTTGAAAACATTGCTCAACACGTACTCGCTCGCTACAGGTGATGTAATATGTATAAACCTTAATTAACGGTGCACTGAAAATGTGGAGCAGCTAGAGGCAAGGACGTTTTCAATGAGATCTTTTTTAATAATGGCCTCAGGCAAGATATCGTTTGGGTAATTTATCACAATTATAAACAATTCGAAACTGTTAAAAAGAGTAAATTTCGAATGCAGCTATAACTTAAGCAGGGTTGGGTGCGATTGACCGCAAGCTAAACTCTCGCTTTTTCAAAATCTTGTTGCTAATCTCGGAAATTAAAACCTCGCATAATCTCGCATTGAATTCAAATATTTTTTTTTAATTCGCGCTAGTAAGTATTTCCAACTTATCATTCCCTACGTTTTCAATAAACTCTCCCAGGGCCCGGATCCTGTAACACGAAGAGTTGGGGAGTTTGGGCGATGAGAACTTTCATTTTCCACGATTAAAACTCCCCAACTTTCCATTCGCGATTCTATAACATCCTTGGGGAGTTCGGGAGAACGTGTGAGAAGTATGAAAAAATGGGAATCGCCCGCGGAAAATGAAGGGTCATACAGAAAAATCAAGAAGACTTTTCGTAGAAAATGTTATCAATTTAAAAAAAATTAAATTTAAAATTTGAAAAAATTGATAAAAAAGAAAATATTGTTGCTAAAACAGCAACTGCAGCTGATGAAAGTGCAAAAGGCGTTTCGCATTAGCAAGAACTTAATACTCTTCAGTACGGCTGGTTCTTGCTTGTCGTATATGTCTAGAAAATTTCAGAATTTTAACTGAGCGCATATATGTGAGGTCAACATAGCTTAGAACCAGCCGTACTGAAGAGTATTAAGTTCTAGCTAATACGAAACGCATTTTGCACTTTCACAATAAAGGGTATCAGTTTTTGCTCTAGAGGGTTGATTCTTTTTTATATTCGAGGTGCATGTGTCTATTACCACCTAACGTCGAGATAAAATTAAAGTTTTTTTTATAAGGGTAGTTGTGAGGGATGTAGGAAGGTAGGTTTTTTGGAAATTTTCCAGATTAACGGGAGAATGGAGAGAAGGAGAGGAATGTATGTGGTACAAAAAAAATAAGAGCTCGGGGCGAATATGATAGGGTAGGAAAATGAAGTACGGAGGATGCGGGTGATAACAAATGGGAACAGATTAACGGAAATTTAAAATAAAATAAAAAAAAATCATGTGTTGCAATAATAATCACAAGGATAAGCTCAGGATCTGTAAAAAAATCGAAGAAATTACTTATTTCGATTAACGATAATTTGCAGATTTGAGGAGCCTCGGCGGTGAACTTGTCGCAATATTGATGGACGCCTAGCTCTGTATGGGAGGGTCGTAGAGCGTTGGGATTGCTTCCGACGGATGTAAGGTCTAGAGCACAAAAATATAGGTGAACAATTTCTGGTGGAGGGTTTTTGAGGATGGGAGGTCGTACCACTTCTCATAGAGAGTTGTCCAAAATACGTCATGTTTGGTATCAAATTAAAGAGAGAGGAGAGGGTGATCCAGTGGTGTAGTTTGCTTTTGATCGTTTTAACGTCATAATTGACTTTATACAGCCAAAAAAACGGATTTATTTACACGTGGGTCATATACACTCCAGTTCCTGTATTTTGCATATATTTCATCCGTTCTTTGTTTCACTTACATTAGTGGGTACTATGTTGTAAAGATTTTTATCATGAGAAGTGAATTTCCACGACTTAATAGTTCTTCGCAATGATGAGTTGAAAATATGTGAATTTTTCCACCTTAAAAAGGACTGATTCACTTCCGTTGCTATTAGCCACAAAACCATTTATCGGACCCAAAAACTAATTACATATCTAATTAGAGGACAAATGTAGATGCGATTTCATCCATCCTTAATAAAAACTTTAACGTGCATATTTAGAATTTTTATAATATATTAGATTAGCGGCTTTCGGCAAGCACTGTCTCAATGAGAGAACTGAGACAAAACTTTGAGCAACCGTCTCAGTTGTTTTAGTTCAAACCAATCAGCTGATTTGCCAATTTTGACATTTAAATAATTTGGACTACATTAAATGGATAGTAATAAATTGGGGAAAGTGTTGTTGGTTTATTCAAGTAACTCACTAAACTTTAATTAGTAATTAAAATCACAAAATAACGAAACTGAGTGAACGGAGACAAGAAAATTCAGTTTCACTTGTCTCAGTTGCTCAGTGGTCGCGTTCGATTTTTGTAGCTCAATATGGAACTGAGACAGTTCAGTTTTCATTCTTATTAATTTGCTATGGAATTATAATTTTTCTTTTGCTGCTCTAACGCTGCTCCTTGCTACTATAGTTGCTGTAAGCCTACGATGCTTTGCTCTTAATTGTTTGTGTTTAATTTTGCTAATATATGTTTGTATCTACTATGTAACTCGCTAAAATGTGCCCAACGCTCAGCGTGCTTTTGGCACGGGTGCTCAAATAAATAAATGTTTATGTTTATGTTATGTTTAAGTGCAGTCTCAGTGAGCCAACTGAGAATATCTGTCTTGTCTCATTGAGAATGTACTTACCGAAAGCGCCTATTATTTGATTTGCGGCAAATAAATTTTTTTACGATGCAACGTCATTTTCAAAAAATTATATCTCAAGAACGTAGCAACCGATTTTTCTGATTCAAATGCCAAATGAAGTTAATGCTTTGTATTTTTCATAAAATAATGAGCACCGAGCGAAAAAAAATTTAATACATAATAATAGTATTTTTTTTTTCACAAATAGGAGGAATTCTAGTCTCTTTTTTTCGTATTTTTATTTACAAGCTAGAAGCCTTATCTATCTATGTGCACAAAACTTGAGACATTTTTCTTAAGTTGATGAATAAATTCTTCAGTGTCTTGTATTTGCTTGAGGAACTATGAATATCCTCTCCGAAAAACTATATTTTTCCCAGGAATGGGGATTATTGTGTAAATTGTGAAATTGTGTATTTTAATAATAAATATAAAGATATATTAGCAAACAGTACAACGTATACTTTACATTGACCGTTTTTAGTTTGCTTCTCCTAAATACATTGCATCCATTTCATGGAAAAGAAATTCACTTCGCAAAGATGTGACTGAGCATTTTATTTACAAACAGAGAAATTTCTTGGAAATTTTTCCTCACAACTTTTATACGGAATCGCTTGAAATTCAAAAGTGTACACTTGCGCTCACATGAGTCTCTTTCAAATCCTGTACACTTGCGAATTCTTCACAATTGCTGAATCCAGCCCCTCTGGTCCTCTGACCATTTTTATGAGCAAGCACTTCTAAACTGCTAAAATGTTCATTTTCCTTATGAACTTTTTCCGACAAATTTTTTTCATAATTTCTATGCGCCAGCTTTCATATGGTCGACAATATTTTTGTAACAGAAAATTACACAGAAATTGGGAGTAGAATTGATTTTGCTACTAGCAGACAGACTGACTTAATTTTATATTCGGCCATTTCAAGGAAATGAAGATATGGAAGACTGTGAACATAAAGTAGCTCATTTGCAATATCATTGCTAATTAAGGTACATACAGTTTGTTTTTGTAAGTGGGTTGCTGCAAAAACAAAATGTATGTAGGGCTACCTCTACCGTCACCGCTACCGCGCCTATGTGTTCAGCCTTTATACATATGGTTCCTCACTTTGAGTCAAAATCATGGCAAATGATATCAAGAAAAATTGCGAGTATATGTTGTAGTTGCAATATGCAAAGGATTATGACAGAACACATTTTTTTTGTTGAAAGAGGCCAAAAAGAGAAGAAAATCTACAAAACAAAAGGGATTTCATGATCAGCTGATGGTTACTGACTTGAATAGAAAATCGTTCCACTTTCCAATAAATTTAGTTCATTTTAATGGCAATAGGTGTCACTTTTAGTGCACCTAATTTGTGTGACACACTGCACATTTGACTCCATTTAATAAAAAATTAAGGTATTAAACCGAAAATATCCAAAGTTTTCATTCAGCAGGTGGACGAAATTTCTGTTGACGTTGGCAGTCACGCCTTTTTTAACAACTTTCTATAAACTTGTATACCCCTGACTCAGAAACTTTGTGTCTGAGCGCATCAAAGTGCCGTTCGTGACGAAAGAGGTTATTGGTAAAAAACGTCGATGGATTTACATGGGGTTCTTTGATTTAGAATGAGTGAATGGGGAGCTTTCCGATGGGGTAAAATTTTCTTACGTGTTGGGGGTGGTAACTACCATCCTTGGGGTTGTGCAATTTAGTCCGTGTGTTTATGAGTCGAGCGTCGAGATTCGTGATTCGAGCGTCGAGATTCGTGATTCGAGCGTCGAGATTCGTGATTCGAGAGTCAAGGTTCAAGCGTCCATATTCGACAGTCGAGATTCGATATTCAAGGGTCGAGGGTCGATCTTCGAGATTGGTGATTCGAGAGTCGAAATTCGAGTACAGTTTTGAGAGTCAAGAGAGTGTATAGAATTTATGAGTAAAAAGTACAAAATAAGATATATTAAAAAAAACTTGAAATAAATTGCACTAAAAAGTAAAAAACAATTTTATTTCTTCTTTCTCAGTGATATACACAAGAATAGTTTTGGCATGAGTTGCAGTTAGACAATTATGATTATAGTTATGGATGCCCAAACTTTTAAGATTTAATCTGAGTTCTAGCATTTCTTATTTTGCAATTAAACTTTTCTTGTATATATCATTGAGAAAGAAAAACATTATTTTTTACTTTTTAGTACATTTTATTTACAATAGTTATTTATTTTAAATGTTTTTTTATTAATATATTTTATAAAATATGCTCGCACCCCCAAATGTTTCAACCTAGATACACCGCTAATCAGCAAACTTTAATGTAGCGTACCTACCTTCCTTTTTCAGTCTCTTTCTAGCCACTGGAGAGCTCCTACTGAAAGTAAGGTCCTGTTAACTGATTCTAAGTCAGGCTGAACAAATTACGGGGGACGTGTTTGTAGAATCTAGATTTGATGAACAAAACAAGGCAAATTAACTTCAACCCCAGGCAAGCTCGAAGTCCCCTCTTGACTGATCCTACAAAATCCTATAGAATTGGCTGGCTTTTTAGCACCATAGATTCTTTTATATATATTTTAAGGTAGCAAACGCGTAGATCTATAGTTGTTTTTTTTTTTTTATAAAATGAGATAAACGATAAACTTTACGATAATTATTCCGACTAGTTGATTTTAAAAATCATTTTCTTTATATTGTTACGAATAAAGTATTTCGATCGCTTTAATTATTTATTCCACACCTCATTGATCTTACTCGTTTGGGTAAAACATGTAAGCTTCGAATTACTGAATTGTTCAATTACTCAATATGGCTAGGTTAATTTAAACTACTGCAGAAATTAGGACATGATTTTTTACTGAGATTACAAAGCTCCCTTTCTTGTTACGTTCACTTTCAAGGGAGCAATTTAGGGAAATGTATTCTAGTCTGATCCCTAAATTGAAAAAACAATTCAAGTGCAAAATGACATGTATTTGCAAATAAATGTAGTTTCTGGAAGAGGTAGGAATGCATATGTACACTTACAGGTAGATAAGAGGACTTAAAGATAAACTACGTAGATAAATATATAAAATTTCCGAAAACAGTAAGAAGAATATACACTGAATAAAAAAATTCATATCTCAAAAACGAAGCTGAACACCATCGCAATTGTTTGTACATAGATAGGTAAGGAAGCTTCAAAATAAAAATACAAAAAAAAGTGCTAGATTTTGTATAAACACTTTTTTTACAGGTCTGATGATAATTCTGTCAAACGTAAGATATTTTCATCATTTTTTCATCGGCTAATACAACATCGTAAGGGGTCACACATTGGACAGCTCCCATAATGTGAAAGATATGTAACCCATCGATAGTGTTGACGTTGTGGTCCGCATTACCACAAATAACTTGAGAGAATGCATTTTGATCAATCGATACACCAGGAGGCACAACGGTAGATTTTTCGAAGAGCGTTATTCCAGAGTAGGACGACGCAAGGCCCAATAGCATGTTGATGAGATTTATTGATCCGAATTTCTTGTATAAGTAGGACAAAAAATATCGAGGTGTTGCCGCAGAAATAACAGCATGAGATAACGATTCGCATATCCTATTCTATTTATCAAAAGAACTTCTGCTTTATCTTCACAATTATTTGATGAAAGAATACCTGCAAAGATTGTGGAATCACAGAATTCACCTCATTTAAAAAACGATCGGATGGTGGATATTCTGACAAGTCGTAGTTCTACGAGCGAATATCCGCCTAAATAATAAAGCATTTTAACAACTAGGAGCCGTTCTTTTTCGGGATTTGAATTTTTTGCCGTGTACGAATTTTCTGAGAGAAGTTTGTATTGCGTGTCCCAAAAGCCAGACAACAGGTGACTGATTATATCGCACGATGATGAGTATATCCTCTCCATACTTTTTCAGAAGACAAGATTTTACGGTCCTGATATCCGGACTGCACTCTCCTTCAATTTGGTTCGGTATGATATCTCCATCGCTTCGTGAACGTTCGTCGCGGACTGAAATCCTGTTTTCTGTCTGAATGATACTCGATTACACAGCCGCTTCTAATATACTTAATAATGTTTTTCCTGGTATAAAAAAAAATATAATTTTATAAATTTCTCGCTTTCTTGTTCGCATTGTATGGATGCTCATAAAGAAATTTTTTTTATTTTTTTTAAATCTGGAGGGATCTATGGATTTCGAGGTCTGTGGGGATATTTCATTGAGTGACAAGAAGCTATGCTTTTTGTTAAAATTGTTCATTGATATAAGGACCCACAAATTTCCAAAATAATTAGATTGATTCGGAAGCCTGTGACGGAAATGGCTATGGAAATGCAAGACAGTCTGCCTAGGTAAAAAAAAAAGATTGAGAAAGCAAACTCGACATTATACTGATTGGGAATAATAGGTCTGTTTAATGAGCTCATCTAGCTTACTCTAGAGTAGAAATAATCAAAAAAGATCAGAGAACCGTGTTTAATGAATTCAGAACACTACTCTTCTAAAGTACTCTGAAGTGAACTGAACTGTGTTTCATGACTCTGCTTTAGAGTGAGCTCTAGTGACCTAGAGAAAGATTTTCTGCTCTAACCTTTTCGAGGGAGTAACTTAGAACAGACATTCGACAACTGTAAAATGTGTTGACAGTTCTGATAACAATTCAAGTAATTTCGTTTTTTTTTTTTTTTTTTGTAGAAAAAATAAATTTCTGGACTATTCTAGTCACTGACATGTATATAAATGGACTGCTTGTTGAATCTAAAATGCGTGAAAGCAAATGGCACCACTTTCATATTCCTGTCTCTTTCCGTGAGAGCATACTGTCCCACTGAACTCTAACGATTAGGAACGAAAAATTGCTTGTAAAAATGCTTGTAAAAAACACTTTCTTCGACTCATAATTAAAATTTAACGATACAAATAGTCCCAAATACTTTTGTGGTAAATTCGGTAAATCCCACTGACATGCATATACGATAAATTCCCAAATAATTTAAATATAGCATTGACAGTGAGAGCATACTTTCTGAAATCAAAACTGGTGCCACATGAAACAGGAGATCAAGCAGTCCATTTATGTCAGTGATTCTAGTGGAATAATTTAAATAATTGTGTTTTTCGACGTCAGATCTCAGGGAATTTCAGAAAAGTGTGTTTCATGAGCTTCCTGCTCTTTTCTGCTTTACTTTTTATTTGACAGTTAACCTAAGGTGAACTGCCCTGCTCTGGGCGGTGATTCTGATCTTTTTGTCATACTTTAGGCTTATAGTTTTATACTTTTATATTCACCATATTTATTTTGATTTATCACCAACCACAAAATAAACTAAAATGAATTTGCAATGAATTAATGTAGGAATACACGCCTAAAAGTACGACAAATTAGTCAACTACTTTCGAGGTTGTGACAAAAATGTTATCCTGTGGAAAATGGATATTCTACAAAAATGAATTTATTTTGTTTTTTATTCTGATTTTTTTTTTTCGTTTCATTTTGTTTCAATATGCTGATGGGACATATATGACCCATCATAAAAGACGAATGGGACATATACATATGTCCCACCCCCTCCATACCTTCCCCTGATATTTATTTTAAATAACGTTTAATTTTTAAATTTCAGAATATAATAAACATAATATATTAAAAAAAAACAAAAGTTTTAAAGCGTAAAACGGAGAATCGCTGCGAAAGAATTAAATATAAATGAGTCCACTCCAGCTATATAAAATTTGTATACTCTGTTCTGATATTACTACGATATATGCAAAACCACGCTTTTTTTTACTATGTCACTACTATGTATCTACTCTAGTATAAGCAAAGCTAAAATTCATATCCAACATATCAACTTATTTTTTTTTCTATCCAAAATGCGTATCTGCATAACATTTTTTGTTTTCAATCACAAAAATCACAAGAGAAAACGTTAATTTCATTTCCTTTAATACAACAATCTCAAATACCAAAACGCACAAGAAAAGGCCAAGAAAACCAAACCAAAGCTACTAAAACAATTCACAAGTCTTGCGCAATATCACATAGCACCATGTAACGATTATTAAATCAGTGCGGCACGTCAATGCAATTATGTTTTACTGTGTCTTAATACAAAAAAAAAATACAAAAAACCAGTTAAAAAGAAAACTTTCTACGTACGTAAATCTTTGCCGGCAGCCAACACTTGTACGACAGAAAAAAACAAAAGTATTCCAATTTTGGCGGCGGCATACATTTTTCAGGTGTATCCAAAATAAAAAACGACGAATCACGATGATGATGAACTATCAAGCACAGTTATAATATGCAAGTTATTTATTTATTTATTTATTTATTCTTCAATAAAATTTGACCGCGTTTTATCACTACACCAATAACCAGTTGAAGGCTTTGCGTGCTTTTTACAACATTCGCGACTGATACCAAAGAGACAATACACTGCAGACGATGGTAGCACACTTGTCCTAAGCGTTCGCGTTAAGATAGGTACGTGGAGTGAATCTGAGGTTACTTAGCTGACGCCTTTTATACCTGGCAAATGGACTAAAAATCTCTTTCTCATTGTAAGAGATTAAACAACGAACTATACCTACATTCAATGCGTCTTAGCATAATATGCTAAGCCAACCATAGTCTCATAAAGATCTTTTGCAATAGCGCAAATCGAAGGCATCTTTTTAACATGGACATCACATCCGAAGCACCTGATGGTCTGGTCTTTGTGAGGTATCAGCTTATAAGAAAACAACTTCTGCCCGTTGCTGCTGTTGGTGCATTTTCAACGTTAAAAAAAAAAAACTCTTTGAAAGAGTGTGGCAGTTTTTTGAGAGACCCATTAATTATGCTTCTGGACTACTGACTGGACAGTCTTAACCTTTATTCGGCGACTATCGGTATGAAATACGAACAGATTACCCTTGAACTGTTGGTTTAGCTGTTTACATTTACTGGAGAATGAAAATTGTCTTTTTGACTAATATGATGCTGTTTAAGTAAATTTGTTTAAAGCGCGATTTTAAGTTAAATTAAAGGTTTTTAGGATGATTTTAGTGTATAAGAGTTATACATATACTTTAGTATAGGAAATGTTTTGCAATAGCTTGTTGAGAAAAAAACATAAATCAATTTTAAGATAAATAGTTTTGGGCAATTTTAACATTTTTTTCTTGTAAAAAATAAAAATATCATTTGTTGCATCATTTAAAATACGTTTCAATATAAATAAGAGGTGTCGTCCGGAATAAAAAGTGGTCATACATTTCAGCTTGCCAATATGTAAAAAACTGATCGATCGCGTTCATTACTGTTTCATTTTCTTCCCCACACTTGTTACTTTGGGAGATTGTTGCGACCAAAATTCCATCGCAAATGAGAATTACTGGGAACTTTTCCAACAGATTATTAAGCAAATTCCCATAATTTTTCCCTAGGTACCAAAAATTATATGAATACACCAAAAGGAACGTTCACGTAACTTATGAAAACTAATTATTAGTCTTTTTTTTTTTGCTAGAGGAGCAGCGTTGAGAAATTGTGGCCCAAAAAACTGGGCAATGAAATATCGTAACTAAATTTCTTTTATTATTTATAATGTGAACAAAAATGGAGTCCAGCATATAATTAAAAAAAAAATTAATAATAAACTAATAAAAAATATCGAAAAGAGGAAGAATTCTGTGTTGAGTTTATATGTTATTTTTGATTTATTAATGTTAATTGCTGAGAATACCTGTTCTAGATTATTGGAAGAATGAGGAGGGCATAACATCTTAAAAAGTTAACATTTAAATAAAAAAAAAAGAATTTATAAAGTTTAAGGAAAACTAAAGAATCATCGAGTCTCTTAGCAAATGATAATTTTTTAAAGAATTCCGCATCCGTTAGAATTTTAAAGGGACTAAAATAAAAAAAAAAATTGCTGCTCTCTCCATTCATCGTCTAATTTTTATGGAATTGAAACAATGAACTAGAATTTAAAAAAAAATTTAGATTAACAAAACATTTGTTTCATGTCGATTTTTTCTTTTCAATCTCCTTGTTTCTACATCACGGCTTTAGTTACGGCATAATCGGCATGATAATAATTCTATATTCAATTGTCGCCACCAGTGGCGACCACCATAAAGTTTTCTGTTAATAACAGGGGTAGGTATATTCAGGGTGTTCGATAATTCGTTAATTCGATTAAAATTTTAGTAAAACCTGTAAATAATAACATAAGAAAAAAAAGCAGAGGAAATTAAATCTGAAAACTGAGCATTTCAGGGTAAAAACTAAGTTTAGATATAAAAGCCGAGTTTTTTAGCAAAAACTGTCAATTCAAGTCAAACTGAGCAGTTCGCAACATCGGAGGAGACCTCTAAAAAAAGTACAGCTGTTAAATACAAGCTCTCATCCCTAATCACAGTTCGAGTATTTTCAATTATGTATATATGTATAAGCAAATTTGTGCAATTATGATATTTTCTTATTCCCATCAAAGTTCTGAAAGCTTTACCCTTTGAAAAATGCTCAATATTTGAGTTTCACGGTCATGCACCATTAATTTAACATATCTGCGCAGGAAAATTTACTTTTTTGTCTCAATTTCAAGGAAATATTTTCTGAACTTTGGATGTATGATTTCTCCCATATATTTTGTACGATGAGACGAAATTTATTCCCTTTTCTCTTTTTAATTTTTTCTGGCCGGAAATTCCCACAATATGTGAGAATTCCCACGATCTCTCAACACTTGCAAATACACATATTTCTCAGTCGGTCATTTGGCACTGTAGTCACAAAAATGGTATCAAAAAGTAAAAAGCAGAGAAAAGTGATTGTATAGGCACTTCCACATCAAACACAAGATTCGAAAAAATGTAAACCGAAAAACTCAATTTATTCCACTTTAAAACAAGATTTTTGCTCCAATGATTAATAAAATCATAGGAAATAGGATAAACTAATAATTTTACATAATCAGTCGAATTTTTCGGGCGAAAAACATTAAAGTTGTGTTTTTCTACAAAATCTTAAATAAATATAACTATATATATTCTCAGTAAAATTCTTAGTTTATCCTATTTCCCTGGGTTTTTTTAGTCATTGGAACAAAAATCTTGTTTTAAAGTGGAATAAATTGAATTTTTCGGTTTACAGTTTTCTGTTATTGTTTTTGATGTGAAAGTGCCTTATCCAAATACAACAAGCTCCCAGATTTGAATCAAGTAAAGTTGGGAAAACTTCTTAAAATTCATAAGAGCAAAGGAGCAGAAGATTAAACTTCTCTTCAAAAGACATCCAAACCTTTCGATCAGGGATACCGCAGGGAAACTTAAAATCCTGAATTCACTACCATTCAGGACACGAAAAAAAATCACGGAAGGTTGAAGTTTCAAGAGGTTTGTAATCATGAAATGATTTTTGACACTCTTTTATTCTGCTTATGGTAGGTTGAGAAAGGCCAAACAAATCTCCATTAAATATTTTGAAACTTCCTGCTGCATAATATCTAAAGACAATAAGTACCTTGGTCTTTCATAGAAACAGGATTATTTCTTTTCAAATGAAACTCTGGTTTTTCCTCCATTTCCATGACAAGACTTTTGGATGGTCTGAATCTACACTAGAAGGAATCGGCATCGTATTTTAGGAACATGTTTGGCCTTTTCTAATTATTGTCCTCTTCATCGACAACAGTATGTACTGCAATTCTCTAATAACACAATAAACTCTTCATCTGAAGCTTCATTATTGTCTCTTGCTGTTAATGGTCATACTTCTTACATAGCAGTAATAATTAAGATTAAAATAATTTTTATTCAATTTTTAATCCACTTGAAACTAAAGACGATGCTTCTATTTACTGATATCGGCTTACATCTAAACAGTTAAATTTTCGCTTCTTCAATCTCTTAACAACGTTATCAAAAATATGCCATTTGACTGCATGACACTTCAATCAGCTGATATCGAAATTTCGTCGATTTCCATTGATATTTTACAAAAAGGTGCACGCCAATCAATGACAAACGATTTCAATGGAACAACTTTTAACGCGATGAGAATGTATATAGTAGCTCATATCCGTGTACTTGGTAGGTTGACATTTTCCGAAAAAAACAACGCCGAGCGAAGTATGGCACATTATAATTATAAGCGCAGACATTTAATTTTTAACAGAATTTTCCATTTTATTTTATTAATTAAATGCGTTATTACTAACTTTATCTCGCTTTAAAATTAATTTCACTTGACATTTGTTTTGACATTTCTCAGAGATAGATGTGTGTGTATTCCGGTGTAACACCGCCGATTTTTCGAGTGTAGCACCAGAGTCGTTTTGACGTACACTTTTTGTAGCAGCACAGGTCAATGGAACAATTTCAATGTACCACTGCCTGAAAAGTGTAACACTTATGCTAGAAAATATGATCAATGGAAATCGGAATAAATTCATTTAATACCGATTACCATTGATCATGTTTTCTAGCAGAAGTGTTACACCGACCTGCACTGCTAGAAAAAGTGTACGTCAAATAACCCCAATAACCTTGGTCCCACATCCGAAAAATCGGCGGTATCACCGAAAAACGCACACATCTACATGAGAAATGTCACAACTGAATCTCATTGAGCATCACATATCAATCTTAAAATATTACTCCACAAATTCATCCGCAATCACGCCAAAATTTTTAAATTACAATTTTCATAATTCGCGTCAAAAGTTGTTCCATTGAACTCGTTTTTCATTGATTGACGAGCATTTTTCTTATGTCGATTTCCATTGATATTAGGGTCTTTCGGCAAGCATTTCTCTGTGAGACAACTTATGTCGATTTCCATTGATATTTTAAGAAAAGTGCACGTCAATCAATGAAAAACAAGTTCAATGGAACAACTTTTGACGCGATGAGAATGTAGTTGTAGCTCATATCGGTGTAATTTGTCAGATTGAAATTTTCTGGGAACAATAATATCACGAATAACTTAAAAATTATGAAAATTGTAATTTAAATGATTTTGGCGTGATTGCGGATGAATTTGGTAGAGCAGTAGTTGAAGATTTTTATGTGATGCTCAATGACTTTCAGTTGTGACATTTCTCAGATAGATGTGTGCGTATTCCGGTGTAACACCGCCGATTATTCGAGTGTAGCACCACAGGCATTTTGACGTACACCATTTCTAGCAGTGCAGGTCAATGGAACAATTTTGGTGTAACACTACAAGAAAAGTGTAACACTTCTGCTAGAAAACGTGATCAATGGAAATCGGTATTAGACAAAACTTTGAGCAATCGTCTTAGTTGTCTCAGTTCAAACCAATCAGCTGATTTGCTAATTTTGACCACAGAAAATGGATAGTAATAAATTGAGGAAAGTGCTGTTAGTTTAGTTAAACAGCTCACTAAATTTTAATTAGTAATTAAAATCACAAAATAACGAAACTGAGTCAACTGAGCCAAAAATATTCAGTTTCACTTGTCTCAGTTGCTCAGCGGTTGCGTTCGAATTTTGTAGCTCAATATGGAACTAATGTCGATTTCGATGGGACCATTTCAGTTTTGCACTTTTTCTGGCAGCGGAGAACTGGCAGAACTGAAGTCCATCGAACATATTTTTGTCATATTCCTTGTATTTGTGGGCACACGTATTATATACACGGAACTGTCAAACTTAATAAATGTTGTTTATTGATATATAGAAACAATTTTTTTTAAACTTAAAGCCAATTACCCAAATAAAAATATTTAATTCATTCAACTCCAAAATTTCACAAATAATCGCGACAGTGCACTTTGACAGAGCAGATGACAATTCGACCTCAGTATGTATTTGTAACACCGAGAAAATATCTGGTGCAAAGTAGGGGAAGTGTGTGCAAAACTTGTGTTGCACTTCTGCTATAAAAATTGTCCCATCGAACATTTTCAGTGTTGAACTGCTGGAAAAAGTGCACTACTGGTGTTGCACCAAAGTCCCATCGAAATCGACATAAGACAGTTCACAGAAAGTGCAGTCTCAGTGAGCCAACTGAGAATATCTCACTTGTCTCACTGAGAATGTGCTTGCCGAAAGCGCCTATTATAAGAAAAGTGCACGTCAATCAGTGAAAAACAAGTTCAATGGAACAACTTTTGACGCCATGAGAAGAAATTTTCTGGGAAAATTAACATCACGTATAACGTAAAAATTAAGAAAATTGTAATTCAGTTTGATGGATATATGAGCTCTGGAAACTTAATGGAATAAATTAATCAATTATAATTGGCAGACATAGTTTGATGACTGTGATATACCCATAAATTCAGTAACGTTCTGGTATAGAGGACTTAAAGTAAAAAAGCTCTAGGAGAAAATGTTTGATCTCCTTGCTGAATTCAATTCCAATGATGTAACAAATGTATGTTTTTTACGAATAACTTCTCATCAGTAAAGTTCATGATCCAGAATTTATAATGAACGAAAATGATGATATTATGCCATAGGTGGAAATGAAATAAGTTGTGATGGTTACTACAAGAATTATTATGGTGATAGTGCGAAGATAGCAACAATACAAACTTCTAATCATAATATCATAAAATCAGTAGAAACCGAAACACTGAGCATCACAACCTATATTTTTGAAATTCTTGAATAATTACCAGAGGACAATTCGTAAAAAATAAAGCAGCAAAATACAGATTGTATATGGTTTGCGATCCAAATATAAAAATTTAGGGAGGCGCACCGTCGAATGATGCTGAATGAATAAATGAATGAAGCTGAAGTGAAAGTACTTGTACAAAGAAATTATTGCAACCGACTATATTTAGGAAGAAGCAATTGTTTACATACACATTTTCAACAGGCCCCGATTGACTAATTTACTACCATGGCATAAAATGCACATGATTGGAACTCTTCACTTCAACCGAAAATTAAGGCCCAAACTTGTTTTAATTAAAAAAAATTAAAAAAGGGACGATCATATTTAGCTAAGGAATGAAAATATTTACGTCTCAAAAAGGAAAGATAAGGAAAGCATGTTACGTATTAATACCAACACTACGTCTGAAATGATAACAGCTAATAATAGCCATGGTTAAGAAAGCTAAAACGGTTGGAAATAGAACAATATAATCAGAATAGTCCAGAGTAGAGAGAATCGATCAAACTAGCAATTAATATTCGTGTCCAAGAAAACGATTCGTTGATATAAGAAGGTAGTCTTTCATATTCTTGATAGCGACTTTTAATTTATCAGAAAATACCTATCAATATGTCCAAATATTCAGGGTTACCACAAGTATTTATGTGTTTAGTAATGACTTCATTTTCTTAGCTTGAGATCTCTTAAGTCCTTGGGGTTTGATTGTACGGATCCAGAATTCTCAGTAGACCGATTAACATTCGTATGTATACGACATAAAAAAGCGACATCGCCTAGGACTTCAAAGTATAAAAAAGTACAAGTAAAAGCAAACCTTGTCTTTCCCGGCAGCTTATAATGTCCAGTAATCTCTGACATAAGTAAATAAAATATATAACACTTGCTCCTAAAGTAATATATTGAGGTTTTTAATAAGTTAAATTGGTCGAAACTAAAACTAACAACAGTTGTTAAATCAAGCAAGAAGCAATATTTTAGGTACTCACCTCTTTACGCTTACAGTTGTTAAGCTAGACGCTGGTATCTTAATGCAAGGCTGTTAGCAGGTACATTTTGAGATTTTATTACTTTGATTTGCTTCGATGAAACATGCTGCATTTCTAATGGGTCTGAAATTTGTAAGATCACCTTGTGTGATTCTCCGTTCCCATTAAGTGGCACAATACTATTAACTAACGGCGCTTCTTCAGTTTTTTGGCATATTGAGCAAATAAGTTGACCACCCCCAGTTGTATTCATTGGTGACAGCAATCCTCGGGTGTTTAATCGATAAACAAATTGGCAAATATGTTTTTCTGGAAGTTTTTCTAATCTACCCAATCTTTGGTTTGCAGTATGCCTGCTTAGGATGCCAAAACAATCTTCAATGTTTTTTAAACGAAATTCATTCAATTTCATGATTCGATCCTTTTCGACATTAAAATTGAGCTCTTCAATGTATGGTACAGGTACATTACAACTGCTTAATTCTATTGGAATTCTGTGGCAATCGAAGGGAGCCAACGTCGATTCCTTAGCTCTTTCATAAATTATTCTTCTATCGGTTAATGTTAAATCAGATAAAACGTCATTACACTTTTCAAAATTAACTTTGTTATTTGTGCTAGAAATAGAATGATGCGGTGAACTGCGAAAACTACATTTGCTTGTACATCGGGAATTAGGTCCTGAAAAGGGAATTCTTTCACATTTAGGACGAATTTGTCCAGACTCACCGCGAATTTTCACAAATTTTTCATGAGTCTTTTCGGGAAAATCTTTGATTTCACAAAAACATGATTTCTGACAATAACATTTGCCAATATGTTGAGGATAATACTTTCTTTCTTTCGCTGTTTCCATTAATTAATAAAATTCCGCGCGTAACACAATAAAACGTTCTTATTTATTATTTTTTTGCATTAAATTTTGTTTCTTGTTATGACAACTACTTACTTGAAATCTTATCTTCTTCTTCTTTTGCTTTAATTTGATAAGATGCATAGCAGCAGGATCACAACGGTGTAACGAGTAAACACGAACACTCCGCGACATATGATTGATCCCACCTTCATTTTCCCATGAATTCTTTGGACAAATTACTACTTTATAGCACTTTGCTTAGAAACATAGAAAATTTCTAATATAATTATGCTATTATTCACTACATTTTTTGCGGAATACATTTTTAACGACTTTTCATCTGAAAAGTTGGCAAAAATGGTACGACACTTGATTGAGCTAAAAAAAAAATTGTTTTTAAAACAAAGTTTCAGGCGTTTTGTAGGGAAATTATCCTCAACGTAATGAAAACTGAATTCAAGTTTTTAAAGAATTATTTAATAATGAGTGTTGTCACCGGTTCGGTTTTTGATGTGAAAGCAAAACTGAATTTTCGGTGTAGAGCTTATCGGTTTCGATGTGAAAGTTTCTTAAGCGCATTAGAGCGGATGTGAAATCCATAACCCCTTCGTACACGCTGAGCATGCATCACTGTGATGCAAGTTTTCGTTATTGAGAGACACTTGGGGGATGGATTTTTTACGAATTTGTCCTCTCCGCAAGTGTCTCTCATTAACGAAAAGCTGCCTCACAGTGAGCCCGTTTAGACTTAGGACTAGTTTTACGTAGTTCGACTTACGTAGTACTAATATTAAGTGGTCTAAACATGCCGTATTACGAAAAACTAGTCTTACTTTAATTCGGTTTCTGATGCGGTATTGACCTACAATAATTAGTATTAAATGGAGACATAACGTCACATAAGGTAATGCGAGGCTGTTTGTAAATAGTGATGCCCTTATACATAATTAATAAATAATTGTTGCAGATTATCTTATAATGTTGCATGTTTTATCTTGGGTATTTAGTAATATAAATAGCAGTATTACCTCATTCTGATTTTAAATTTTCTTCTATGCTCAATTTTCTTGTGCATGCGGTGTACAAACAAACTCAATATATTATTTTTCATTTTTCTCCTGAAATAGCAGGCAGATCTGACAATTTTGACAACTGTCAAAGCTTAATACGAGCGGACTAAACAGCAGCAGTATTAGTACTACGTAATTCGGCTTACGTAAAACTAGTCCTAAATAGCTGCGGTCTAAACGTACTCAGTGATGCATGCTGGGCGTGTACGACGGGTGATAGGGATAAATGGCACTTTACGTTTTTTGTCCTTTAGTCCCTCTTCTGCGATAAATGTTTCTGAAACTAAGTTTCTGTTAGGGCCGGCGTACACCTTGTCGCATACTGCACCCCAATGTCACTTTTTGTAGATGAGACACTCGCGGAGAGGAAAATTTCCTTTCAGCCAGCGTCTCTCATCGGTAACAAATGCAGCATGTACGCGGTCCTTAATCTTAAAAATGTACTATACTCCACGACAAAAAGGTACGACACCCCGATGATACAAAAAAAACATGCATGGCCGAATTGAGAGGAATTTTTTATGTTGCTACGTCATAAGGTGAATAAAGTCATTTCCAGCGAATTTGTTTTGTTTTTCGTATTTTATTGACTGAAATACGTTTTGAATATATTAAAATATTTCAAAAAACATTAGTTTCTTCTTTTAAATCATTTCGGGAAAAGTAATTATGTGTTAGTGGGAAAGAAAGCAAAGAAATTTTCAAATTGAAAATTTTTTTCACTGTCATTACGTTTACATGAAGTATGCTTGAACTTAAGTAATTGGAATTAATTCAATCAACCGCCCTACCTGAGCTTCAAGTGGATTTCAAGTCAAGTACTCAAGTATTTATGTAATCTACTGTGTGATAAGGACGATTGGAATTGAGACGAACAAATTTCTGACAATTGTCGCCAAAGGAGGTAAGCAACCAATTGACAGATTTTCCTGCCATATCTTGTTAACTTTCTATCATGCGTTTCCGATTCTCTGAACTAATGAGTAATGTTGTAAAAATCGTTTACCTGTTGAAAAGAACCTTTACTGTCTTTAATGTCGACTTCGATGGGACCATTTCAGTGTTCCAGTTTTTCTGGCAGCGAAGAACTGGGAGCACTGAAGTCCATCGAACATATTTCTGTCATATTCCTTGTATATGTGGGCACACGTATTACATACACGGAACGTAATAAATGTTCTTTATGATATATAGAAACAAATTTCTTTAGCTTTATGCCAATTACCCAAATAAAATGTTTTAATTCATTTAACTCCAAAATTTCACAAATAATCGCGACAGTACACTTTGACAGAGCAGATGACAAGACAATTCAACTTGAATATACATTTGTAACACCGACAAAATACCCAGTGCGAAGTAGGGGAAGTGAGTGCAAGCCTCGTGTTGCACTTCTGCTATAAAAATTGTCTCACGAACATTTTTAGTGTTGCACTGCTGGAAAAAGTGCAATACTAGTGCTGCATTTCAGTCCCATCGAAATCGACATAAGAAATCTACATATATGAGTGATCCTTTTACCAAGAATTTTTCTACATTTATTGAAAAACTGGTGAAACAAAAAGATACGACAGGCGAGGTAGCTGGTGTTCAAATAATCAACAGATTTTTAAGTGTTATCTGTTATCAGTATTTCTTCTATGTGCAGTATTTTGAGTATAAAGGGTATTCACCAAGCCTGAAATTTGTTAGCTCTCCATTCTCAAAGATAATTCGTTCTCTCAGTCAAAGTAAAAAACAAAAAGGTAAGAAAATCCGAAATTTTTAGTTTAGACCCGTATAACTCCCGTGGGGAGAGGAGTACGGGGCTAGTTCAGCAGTCGTTCTGCATACAAGCTCTTAACTGCGACCGTACGCCCTGTAGTTTTTAAGATACAGGGTGTTTTACGAAAAACTAGCTTCGAAACTGTTTATATGCCCCTCCCCCCTGCCATACAATATTTTGTTCGTCTATGTGAGTACTATAACCTGCTAGACGGATGATTTCTTAAGCAACAGGAAGAAATGTACCAATCAGTGGAGACATGCTAAAAGAAAAAGGCTTTATTTCTTCAAAACAAATTCAAGGATATTTTTGGTGCACGATCTCTGAAAATATTTGGTTAACCCAATCTTGTCGACCCATTTAAAGGTAATATTATGATTCAGGAGCTAAATTTAATTTGAATGAATAAGTTTATGTATAATGCCGATGAGACTGAACTGTATTGGTAGGATTTACCAAGTAAAACATTTTGCTCGTTTGCAGAAATCGGAGGTCTAGCAATGGAAACTGATAAACAGTGTATAACTGCCATCTGAGATAAGGACTATCCCAGAAAGTATTGCACAGTTTTTAATAAATCATAAAATCTCGTTTTTGCTACCTGAATCCTCGAAACTAAAACCAAAATGAACTACCTACTTTGAATATAAAATGCATTCATTAGCCTTCATCGTAAAGCATTCAAAATGAGTTCGAAATGTGAAGCAATTTTGCACAAATGGTTGGAAAATAGAAAAAAATCATTTTCCCAGATTGCAAGACAAGTTAAAACGACACTTTGGACAATTAGCAGAATAATTAAAAGATTCTTGGAAACGGAGATAATTGCGGGAAAACCAAAATATGGTAGGCCGAAAGGGACAACAGATAAAACTGTGAAAAAAGGTGCTTAAGTTCATTGAAAAGAATAAGTCAGTGTCTGTGCCGGATATAGCAAAAAATAAATTATATTTCGAAATTTAACTTTGATAGAATTAAGAAAAGACAATATAAAAACTTTTAGGAAACAAAAAAGTGCAAAACGGACAGTGAAATAGGAAAATACCGCAAAAACACGCGCAAGAAAACTATACGCCACGTTGTGCGAAGAAAATTGTGTCTGTCTAATTTTAGACGACAACTTTCGACCTTATCCGGACCTCAATATTATAGTGCAAAAAACAACAAAACAAAAATA
This sequence comes from Dioctria linearis, assembly GCA_963930735.1. Taxonomy (NCBI): domain Eukaryota; kingdom Metazoa; phylum Arthropoda; class Insecta; order Diptera; family Asilidae; genus Dioctria; species Dioctria linearis. The sequence continues at coordinate 48,498,874 of OZ005741.1, read as the reverse complement.
CGACACAAAGGTTCGTGTTTGACAAGCCATCTGTCCATGTGGATGCAGAAGCAAACCTGTTTTTTGAAGGATGCATAAATACAGATATTTATATCAATGAATGTATAAAAAAAAGGTTTACTGGCTTTTATTGAATCACACAATGTACCTATATTATTTTGGCCAGATTTAGCCACAAGTCACTATGAGACAAGGACAAAACGTGGTATCAACAGAACAAAATAACGTTTGTTCATTAATTGACCAATCCACCAAATGTGCCAGAGATTCGTTTAATTGAACGTTATTGGGCTCTTAAAAAAATGTTGTACGAACCGAAGGTTAAAAATAAATTAATACTATTTTTTTGTCTGTTATTAAATTTCAAAACCGTGCAGCACTTTCGAATACGAGAGGCACGCATAAACTAAAACTACTGTTATTGGGTATTCCAAAAATCGCAGGATGTTTAAAAAAAATTATTAATCCCGTTACATACGTAAATACGAAGAGTTTGGGTGAAAAGCGATATTAACAAAAAATGGATTTTCAGTAAATTTTATTTCAATTGATGAAACGATCTTTATGTGTGCGTAAAAACCTTCCGGAAAGAGTTAATACAAAACCCTTGAGAATACTTCACAAGCCATGAAACAGGCTCCCTCACGGCTATATTAGAGCACCAACGGAGTTCTAATATTGTAAAATATTTGCAGTGTTCTTATGTAAAACGGACAAAAGTTTGATTTGAATAGCTTCTCCGCCCTAAACTACTATTCATACAGAAAAATGGAGTTCTGATAATCTTAAGCTTGCTTTGTTATCTTCCCAACCGAAATAAAATGTTTATACCTTTCCTAAAAAAATTATTAAAATACAAGTAAAAAAGCTAGAATTGGACTAAGACCAATTCTGATGATACCCTAGATGAATGCCCTTATGAAATTTCGTATTGTCACCCTTCTGTACAAGTTTGATTTTTGAAGTGGTTTTCCGCATAGGACAGAAACAATGATTGTAACCAATTTTATAGGATTTCGTATTCTGAAGAAGTTTTTAGTACAATAAAAATGTCTTGGACTGATCGTTTTCACAGTATACGTAAAAAACCTAAATTTTATATGGCAACACCAAGAAAGAAATGCCCGATTTAGTCCATTTTTGAAATTTTATTTGCTGGTACAATGAAAACACCATGTAGCAAATTTCAGTTCTCTAGGTCAACACGTTCTCAGGCAGTATCCAAAGATATAGTGGAAAACGAAGTTTTTGAATGGAAACCCCACGAAGGAGTTGTCCGATTTGTCTCATTTTCCAGCTTAATTTTTCCGTGTACAAAATTTCAGCTCTCTAAATATACGCGTTCTCGAGTTATCGTGCGCACAGACGGACAGACGGACGGACATGCAAAAATCAAAATAACTTTTAATATTATGCGTGGGTGTCCAATTCATTTTGCTCTACCATCATTTTTTCGAGGTGTTACAAACAGAATAACAAACTTAGTATACCCTATAGATTTCATCTAGGGTATAAAAACTTTTCTTAACCAAATAACTACGATTACTCAAACAAAAACTCAGCTGAATAATAATTGTGTATTTGTCGCTGTGCCATGCATGACATGCCGTGCCGAATGCCGATGAAATCGAATCAGTCTGTCTACAGATTCGGACTCCGGCCGCACATACACTATTGCAACTATTACTCAGCTGAGAGTTATTGAGCGTAAAATGATAAGGTTACTTTAAAATTAAAACTATTTTATTATTTAGATAAGAAAGGTATATAGTAAGTGTGGCCTTTGGGAAGGTTAGGAACCAAGCTTTAAATTACTGGAAGACTATTCTCCTGTATGGATAGTATTTTCGGCTCCATAGCATATATAAAGCCAATGTCTGGCACTTTCCAATAAGTATTAATATAGAACATTTTAGAGAACGAACTAACGCACGCATAGATTTCTGTTTTCTGGGCTGGGAAGTATTCTCGAGAGTTTTGGCTGATCTACTTTTAAATAATGCTCCGTCGCACACACCAGCAAATGAGCTAAAAACTGAAGATGGTTCGACAAGTGTAATGTTCTTACCACAAAACATAACACCGCTTATATAACCTTTCGATCAGAATGTATTTTAATTTACAAATGTGTACTACAGAAACAGTCTATTACGTTCTCTTGTTGCAAAACAAAAGGCTGGAATAACAGAAATGCTAAAAAAATTTACGTTAAACGATGTTCTCATAATTTAATAGCTGCATGTGAAAAACGGGAATCATCTATGAATACTATGTGCTGGTCCAAATTGCTAAAAAGGCAAATGAGATCTTTACTGATGTACATTTTCTTTTGAAGAAAACAAAAAAATTTACCAAAACAGTGTTGTGCAAAACAAAAGCAACCATTTCAAGCAAAAGAATTTATGTTTTTTCTTAATTATAATTGAATTATAACAAAAATAATATTGCGCTTTTATCCATTCACCAATCATCAATAATTTAGCATACATACTTCACAAAAAATTTCATAACTATAAAATAAATGAAAAAATAACAGGCTTCAACATTTTGAAGCGTGCAAAACTAATAAACTTTTTATAAATAGCGATTCCTTCCTCAGTGTTTCGTATAATGGCCTTCATTTTAATTACTTCAGGACATCATCGTGGTATAGACGCTATTAAATTAGTAACTATGCTCTCAGGTATAAATTTCCTTCTTTTTCCATTGTTAACATTATTTCCATTTTATTTCGGTAATGTTTGCCTCTAACTCGTCGGTTAAGGATTCCGAAGAGGTCCTCAATGGGATTCAAGTCTGCAGATTGGGCCGGCCAATCCGTCTGTATCGATTCTCTTGCATAAATGTGCAAGAGTTGCATAGAAAGAATCCCATTAGCTGAAGAAGTTGCTTTTTGTTTTGCACTTCAAAATGTTAATTTTTTTTTTTTTTTTTTTTTTACAGTTATGAATTTTTTGTTTTTTATGAAGTATTCTAATTAATTGATGATTGGTGAATGGATAAAAGTACAATATTATTTTTGTTATAATTCAATGAAAAAGAAAAACACATTAACTTTTTTTTTTTTAAACGACAACACCACATAGTCTCCTTCCTTCTCAATGCATTTTGTGAGTCGGGGGATGAACTTTCTTATACTTTCGTCGCTTCGTCTTTGGCCCATTGTTTGACGGCACCCTGGAACTCATTAATTACCTTATGAATTAATTCAGAGAAGTGAAAAGATGAAAATCTAAACGTGCCAAATCAGAACTGGGAACGGGGTGGTTGATGATATCCCAACCGATTGAATCCAAAATTGCTTTTTTGGCATTGGCTGTGATAAGACCTGCATTGTCATGCAACAACAACATTGTCAACAAGGGTTTCACAGTACCGTGCAGCATTAATTGTTTCGCCCTAAGACGAAAATTCGATGTCGAGAGGCCCTTTTACGGCCCCAAAAGACAAAAGCCATTATCTTTAGGGGTCGAGGTAACAGTTTAGAATTTTTTCGCTAATAGTGTGGAGGTCTGCTTTTTTTTAGTTAAAAATTTGGAACGACGCGTTTTCCTTCGCGAAAAGATACCAGATTACGCTCCTCACCTCGCACCTTACGGGCGATTAAGAATCGAGACGATGATTTCAACACGGCACTAGAACATCAGTTTTCAACCGACTGAGACAAACAAGAGAGCATTCTATTTCCAAGAACTTGCCCGTTAAATAGTGTTGATAACTTTGTTATAAAAAAAGAAGTCCTTTTTACTTTCTCGACGTGTCTCGTAGCTACAAAAACTGTTTCTCAACATTAAAATATCCGTGGTAGAAGCCGTTCTGAAACATTTTTCTGTAGAATAACTGTACAGACAAAACTATTTATAACGTAATTTTTTTTCATATAATATAAATTTACACTAATGAGTGTATGTAATTATAATAAAGGGGGATTTCACTTTAACAATATTATTAAAAATTTTGTTAATTCCCCTCCTGTTAATACAAACACCTCTGGAATTATTCTGTCTTCGTTATCGAGATCAAAACTCTACTGTAGTACAATTTGCCCTAGCTCATCGTCGATATACACACGCACTTTATTTACATTTCTATTGATAAGCAATGAATAATAATAAAAATAAAAAAATGCAAATTTAGTATTTAAGCAAGCGATGTTTTTCTAGCTACTAAAAATCTAATATAATACCATACCAAAATCCACCCACTAATTCATACGAATTACATCCTCAAAATTAAAATGAGTGCGAAAAGCTAACATTTATTGCAAGTATCTACCAAAACTCTCGTGTTTTTCCAATAAAATTAGCGCAAATGATAAAATATTTACAGTATAATTTTACATACACATACATATTGCAAAAGAAAATTAGCATTAGAAACAAAAATTTATTTTTCAAAAAAGTCTGTCGTGTGTGTGCGTGTTTGTTTACAAAATTACGGAAAAATTTTCATTTTGATAAATTTATTTTTTTTTATTTGACAAAATTAATTTATATATTTTCAACAAATCCATGAAAATTTGAATATTTATGTTGTTTTGTTTTTTTTATTTTTTACTCTCAGAAAAGTTCTTCTTTTACGTTAATTAATTAATTATTAAATTTAAGTTGACGTGATTAATAATAATTAAAAGAAAAAGAAAAGTGAAAAAAAAACTGATTTCAATGAGGATGCAATTATTGATGTGTGATTTGGTGGAGTAGTTAATGAGAGGCAAAGATAGAGAGAGTATTGTGTTTTTGTGTTTTTAATAATAAATAGTGTAGATATAGTAAAAACGAACTGAGAAAAAGAAATGAATGATAATAATTAATTATAAAAAATTTCCTTTCTTATTTAAAAATAAAATATAATATTTTAAGAGAGAAATAATATGTGAAACGGATATTTTTTTTAGCAAAAAAAAAAAAAAAAAATCAATCAATCGAAATTATTAATAATAAAATCAAACCGCAAAAACAAATATTTTAAAATTTGATCGTTTTATGATGGCGTAGTTTTTACACACATGTTTTTTGGGATTAAGTTACAGAGACTTTAAAGTACATACAAGTTTTTTTTTTTTTGTTTTTTTGCTGTTTCTTTTCTTTTTTCTTTTTGCAATTTCGTATTATTAAAAACGTTAATAATAATAATTATTATTATTATTATTTTGTTGTTTCCAAGCAAAAACAATTTCATTTTGAAATATTTTGATTTCATTAACTCTTGCAAGTTGGAAGGAGGAGCAATACACAATTTTTTCTTTTCTTTTTGACGCGATCGGCTTTGGTATCGCCGCCCATATTTCAGTTCCTTCGGGATGTGTCTGCATAGATAAAATTAAAAAGAAAAAGAAATGCGTTAGAATGATATTTTCACTATGAAAAAAGAAGAGCTATTAATTTATAATTTGTTTTTTTTTCAAATTATCAACTATTTACTGCTTTTTTTACAATAATATTAAAGAAAAAAAAACTGAGAGAAATTAAATTCAAATCTACATTTTTATGAAATTAATGTGAATGAGAAAAAAAAGAACAAAGTTGAATGAATAACTACAAGACAAACAAAATATGAAAAATAATAAACAAAATACGGAAAATACTTTAGTGAAAATATAATACCTAATAGTAATTATATAAATGATGGCAATTTGAATTGTATTATAATTCGATAGAAAAGGTTGGCAAAACAAGCGATGTTTAATTAAAAGAATTTTTTTTAAGTACATATAGATTTATGTGAAAAAAAACTTATTTCTATTATTTTTTTACTTTTCTTTTCAGAGAGTATAATAGTTTCAAAAAAAAAAAAAAGTAATTATATCATTTGCGCTTTTAATTTGAAAAATGTTTTCCTTCTAATTTCATAATTTATATATTTTCATGTTGTTGTTAGTGGTGGTAAATGGTTTATTTTGTTTTAAATAATTTCAGTGTTTTGTGCAAGAAGTGAGTTGTCAAATCATAAAATTTAAGAATTTTTTTTTATGATTGAATTTTATTGATTAATAATATTTAATATTTAAGGGAAAAATCTAAAATGTACAATTGGTGTATAACATAGCGAAATTTATACAAACTCATTTTCACTCTCTCTCTCTCTATTTACACAGTTATGAGTATGCATTAAAGAAACGTGATATTAGTGAGATAAAAAAAAAAAAATCTATATTTCTAATTAACCCTGTATAACCACCGAATTAGAAAAATTGTTGTGCTTAATTTTTTTGCACATATTTTTCAGTTTTCCATTTAAATTTATTTGCTTGAAAAAATTTTTAAGTATGAAAATTGCTTGAAATTGTTATTTTTTTAGTAAGAAGAAAAGATAGAAATATATTTTGAATAATAGAATAATACTTAAGACGCGAGAGACGTTTATTTGGTGCACTGAAAAACTTTGATCCAGTTAGGCAATTTTAATACTTATACTAGGAAATTGTAAAACCGATTATACAAGGTGTCCCTGTTTTTCCTCTTTTCATTTAACACTCGATAACATTTTTAGTGTACTATGAAGATTGTTATAATGGCATTTTAATAGAGAAACTTTTGCCACTTTCAGCGAGTTCTCAATTAACTAGGTGAAGGTAAAAAAAATTCCAAAAAGCTTCATAAAGGTTGCATTTAGGTAGGTACCTTTTTATTAAATTTAAAGAAGCTTCGAAGAATCCAAAATTTTACAATGTGATAATGGGACATTTTGACGAGAAATTCAATAAATTTTCAAAAGAAATAAAAATGAAGTTTCGAATTTTTCAACTCGTACTGAAACAATCGAGCGGTTCTTTATTAAATATCACTATAAAAAGATTCATACTAGGTTTACATTATAAACGTTACATGTTGTTTGTTATGTGAAAAAAATTCGCAAAAACATAAAATTCCCCACTCCCCTCCCGCTAAGGGCGGCAAGAAATTTATCAAGTGCGGGACATCCTGTATAATAAGGAATGTGGTTCATATTGATTAATTTTTTTTAACACGTGTGCATGAATTCCTTATTCTACGCATTTAGCGGTTGTATTGAGTTGGTCAAGTAACTTTGAATCTTTAAATGATAATTATGTAATAAGTTTTATAGATATTCGAAACGGCATATTTGTCCCATAAAAAATGTCTACTATAACACACGTTTTATTCTCATAATTACTGATTTGTTAAAAAGTTACCAACAAAAAACGAAACGACACTATTGTTTTGCCAAAGTACGTAGTATCATTAAAAAAGTTTTGATCGAGACAATTATCAGTCACAATAGAACAGAATAACAAGATTGACAACAAATATAAAAAAAACAAAAACTAGAATTGATCTAAAACCAATTCTTACGATAGATGAATTCCCATCGTATGTAATTTCGTATGGTCACGTCTCAGTGAAAATTTGATTTGTTCACAACTATTTCTAGAGCCATACGTCGGACAGTAAAAATGATAACAAATTTCAAAGGATTTTATATTCCGAAGAACTTTTCAGTACAATAAAAAAAAGTCTAAAACCATCATATTTTATACGGCAACACAGAGAAAGGGTTGCCCGATTTAGTCCATTTCTTAAATTTTCATTTAATATTTTTATGAAGACACCGTGTACAAAATTTCAGCTCCCTACGTGCACGCGTTCTCAGGGAGTGTCCATATATATATAAGTGAAATTTTTGTATGGCAGCCCAACGAAGGATCTACCCACTTTGTCAACATTTTCGAATTTAAATCTACAATTTCAGCTCTCTAAGTGAACACGTTCTCCAGTTATCGTGCGAACGTATGGGCAGACAGACATGCAAAGTCAAAATATGTAACTTTTAATATGGGTGTGCCCATTCTGCTCTACCATAATTATTTCTATGCGATACAAACGGAATGATAAACACAGCATACGCGATAAATTTCATCTAGGGTAAAAATATTTGAATTGATTCAGATGCTTAGGGCCTTATTAAAGAATAGTTTTAACACATACTCATTAACTTCATCCAACGATCCTTCAAATCCTCTACTTGCTATAAATGAATGAATAAATAATACATATACAATAAATACAAAAATTATTGAATCAATTTGATAAATATTAAATAACTTAATGTACGAAAACAACAAGAACACCACATGCAAGTGTATTTCTGAATGGCGGTTTTGACAGTTTAACGTACATATACGGAATTTGCCTGCGTTATTCAGATATATAGCCCTTGGCTTTCTAAACATTTTCATATGATAGATGAAATCGTAGAGCATACAATGTAATAAAAATTCACCATTACCATGATTGATGTTTATTTTATCATTTATCTTATACTTTCCCTCTTTCATTAGTTAGTATGTAGTTTTCGAAAATAAAAGATGTCTTAAAAATGGAGCAAAAAGTGATCGTTCTTAGACGTACAGCTAATAAAAATATTGAGAAGAAAATAATTAAGCTAATAAAAGAGAAGCCCAATCTACTCAATCTATTCGAGATATGATGAAAGAAACTGATACATAATATCTAGTGTGCAAGCCAGTAGGCAAAAAAAGTAAACCTTAGGCAAGTGCCACAGCAGATCACTGATATGCTGATGTACTGATGAGCTGATGTGCTGATTATCAGCAGCATGAGGCATGCTACATTGTAAAAGGTAGTGATGTACTGATGTGATACTGATAATCAACAAGTAACTTGCATGTTGCTATTTAAGTCGGGTTAGTTTAAAATATCAAAAATGAGTGAACGGAATTTTGTTTTAAAGTTTGTGCAAAGTGTTGGAAAACGAATGTGCCTGTGGGAATCAACGTGTGAAAAGGAATAAATTTAAAAAAGCTTGGGAGAAATTTCGTCGTAAATTGGAAAATTGGATGGTATGTTTTCTTGTGGCATTTTTTATTAAATTTTACCCCGTACTGAGGAGTATTAGGGTTTCTACCAACACGAAACGCTTCTTCCAATTAATTTTTGAAGTTCAAATTTGTTTGGAATTTACATTAGCATAGTTTCTTTCCTCCATACACGAAATTTAAGTCCCATTCCAGAAGGCGTTGGGCCTCCTGGATCCTATCATAAATGATGGCTCAATTTTATTATTGATCATGAATGATAGTTAGTTTCCTTCAGATGTGACTGCCATAAAAAAAAGATTATTTTAATATATAACCCAACATATAACCAATATTTACTTTTCTCTTCCATTCTTTAATAATAATATTAGCAGCAAAAGCTCTTCGTAATGCTCTTCATTCCAATCCTTATTTGGACACTACTTGAGAAAGTGTTCGGCTAGAGATCTGAAAGCTTGTATTCGCCGTTGTCGTAATAATCGTAGATATAAGTTCGAAAATGGGCGAAACCCGGCAGATCTTATATAGAGTTTGTTATACAAAAAATACCCGATTTGCAGAATCCTCACGATACTGTGGGAAAACGGTCTGTTTCTAATATTTTTAATGTGCTTAATAGATCTTTGGAATGTAAAAATCTATGAAAATTGGCTATAACCAATTAAAGTATACGATTAATACTTTAACGATCTAATTTGCACTTTTTAAAAACAAGGAGGTTGGTATATTTATGGGCATTTATCTAATCTAGGGAATTATTATAATTGATCTTAAGATTATTTATAATTTCTAAAAATGTTTAAACAAGTGTTCATTTAGAATTATATAAAAATTTTTTTAGAATTTTTATCCACAATTGTCAACAGTCGTCCTAGCGTTGAAAATAGCATTTTATTTTAGGAATTTTCTACATTATTGGGGCTGACAATCATCTTTCAATGTTAAAATGCTAACAAAATTTATCTTTAGGCATTTAATCGATATAATCAGAATTTGTATGATCTATTGGCGGCATGGGCTTATTTGTCTGTACGTTTTTGCGAGAAGCTGGATTAGGATCCCAGGGTCTGAACCTCAGAATATAAAATTGCGTGATACATTTTGGATTCAAATCCTTCTTGTCTTACTTTTTTTGCTATGGCGAATCTTTCTGAGATCATCATAATCCCTTGTTGTGTGACATGTGTCAACGTAACTCGGCAATAAATTATAAAACGAGTACAACATGAACAGTTAAGTATTCTCTCAAAATTTTATGAAGAAATTTGCAACTATGTACACCGTTAAACTGGGAGGGCTCTAAATTGAAAAATATGATAACATTTCATTAGAATTGCTTTGATAATTCATCTTGCTTTCATTACTTGTAATAGTACTAACGCTGATTTTTCAAATCTATGCCAAGGTGAAAAAGAAAGGTAAAAAAAAATAAAATCTCTTTTCGTTAGTCCAGAAGTATTCTGTGGGACTATAAGATAAATGTATCAAAAAGCAAGGAAAACATTTTAAACAGCATTTTGCAACAGATGACAGAATATCCACACATAATTTTTGGGGTTAGTGATATACAATAAGGCAAACAGAGTCAGCTTCGTTAGGAGTCTAACACCAATACTCTACTTGTAAAAATATAGCTTAGTTACAAAGGTCCTTATACGATTGTAGAATGACGCCAAGCGTATTAATGTGTTTTTACGGCTCAGAATACAAAAATAATAATACAAAATAAAAAAAAGAATCAAGAGACCCAGTAATATGAACTGAAGAAGGTTTATGTACATCAACGGTTACTTATAATACTGCTAAAAATATATTTCTAGACATATCACCTTACAAATATCTTCATGAAAGTTGAAATATTGAATTTTAGTGTAATAATAATAATTTAAAATTTATATATACGTAAAAAAAAAAAAAAGGGCTCAATAAAAAGCAGAGCTTAGTATTAAAACCAAATTGGAATATACACAAATTTTAAACATGTTCCTCAAGTTTAAAATAACACACAGAAAACAAACTACTATTTTTGCACAAAAACCATGTTTCAGCACAAGTATAAAGCTGAGATGTATTATTATATGTAAATTATATGTAAGTATATTAAGCACTGCACATATGTATTACAAAAGATAAATAAAAATTAGGTCCATTTAGGCTAGTACAGCAACATTTAAAGGCACACACATCACAACAAGGAATCTGAATTATTATTATTAATTGCAATAATTCAAGGGCAAGACAAAGCAATAAAAAAATTTATTTATGACTTGATAACTCCACTTTTCTATAGGGTGCGTGGGGGGAAGAAAAACCAGTTTTTAATTTAGTACAATAATTGCGCAATAAAACCGTTATTTAGGCCAAAAATGTATTCTTATCTTTATTTTTCGTATTTTGTTACTTTTAAGTAATTTTTTCTATAAATTTTTCTTTTTTTTATATCTATACAAAAAATTACCTGGAGGACATCAGTAATATATTTTTTTTTATAATTATTAAATCAAGGAAACATCCTTAAACATCGTCTGTTATTACCAACGTGTGTGGGTGGAATTGAGATATTCATCAGTTTCGATCAAAGAAAAGAAAAATGAAAATTTTTAAAAAGAAAAATGTGAGGAAATTTACTTGTAATTTTACTGAATTTTTGTTTTACTGTTTTTTTTTTATACATATAATTTCTAATAATAAATTTTTTTTTTATTATTAAATTAACCGGTTCACTTTACAGCCATTTATTTCTTTTATTAATTTTTGCAGTGTTGTTGTTCAGACATTTTTTTAGTCATTTGCATCGCAAGTATTTAGCAGAGAATTATTTTGAATATACGTATGTATAAAAATTTAATATTGGATACCATATGTATTTTCCTTTATATATCAAATATTTCTCCACAACGTAAAATAATGATCAAAATTGATACTAAGGGAATATTATATTTCCAATATTATCAATGTTGTAAGGTAATACATGGTTTCATTCTTCCCAGACCTTAATTCCCGGGATTACTGAATATAGGGTCCGTAATTTGTTCGGAAAGTTGACAAATATGAAATGCAAGCATATAAAGGTTGCAAAACAGTTCAAATAAAAAATATATATTAGGAATAAATATAGAATGTCATCTCTGTGCTGGTTGTTTTAAAAACTAAGAGTTTGAAAGCTGTTATTAAGAAAAATGGGGACCATTTTAGATTAAATCATCCCTTCATTTTATTCTTATTGCAAAAAATGTGATGGAATCATATCTGTAGGCGTATAATTTAGTCAAACAAGTCATGAAAATCATTAAATACTTGTCAATTCGAACCTTGCTGGTTAGACGTATAAAAGACAAGTCATAAAGAACTGACCAGGGAGGTATGAAAAACTCTGTTTCACGATAAAGCTGTATTATGTAATCGTACTTATTCTGTAAATACATAGGCTGAGCCACAATGGAAGTATAAAGTTACATACGTAAGGCGAGCGCGACCCAAAATAACGATAAGTGTTGACAAGGAAGCTCGTTACGTACCGACGAGTGTGTTTATCCAATGATATTAATGAAATCTAACATAACATTCTTATTATTTAATAATATACATCTCTATAATAATCGGCCCTTATTATGATTGTCACTTCACTTCAAGTGACACAACTATCGGAACGAAAGGAAATAAAGAAGAATATACAGAATATTAAAAATTCTGAGATTTGTGTGAGAATTGTCGATAAGAAAAAGCAGACGACAAGGGACGATAACTTACCGCACATTTCTCTGTTTTTGCTGCTACTATCGAGTAGTAAGAAATCCGACAGCTTTTTAAGTAGAATGAGTAGATTAAAATAGTAATACTATACATATCTTCTGAAAACTAATATATATATGGCGTAGACACTTAATATAACTCACCACTTCACGAAAGTCTAGCCACTACATGAAATGTAGGCAGATAGTGTAACAGTTTGAGCTTATTGAGTTTTGATACGAACTGTCGGAAATTTTTAGCAATTTCACGAAATGGTATGAGCCTTTACGTCGATAGTGTAATACCAACTTAAATAACAGGCACACCCACACACACGCCGGCGAGCATTACAGCAGTTTACATTTACAACAGCTTAATAAAGGCGAGAGACGCAAACGGGCGGAAGGGAATTATGAAAATTATGATTCTGTGAATAAATCAAAACCATGTCTCAAAATTAATGTTTTCCTAGTTCCTTTTCGTGACTATCATAATAAGGCTGAAATTTGATTTAATAATATATGGTACCAATATGTTTTCTTTTCACAGATAACAAAAAATTAAAGACGTTTCATGCTCTTGAAACAACGGCAAACTAAACCAAATAAATGGACAGTAATGCCATTAAATGCTTAATCTGCTAGTATGTACAATTCTTTCAACTTGTACCTTACATATTGAGATACAATATTAAAACATTGATAAACAAAGAATTGCATGTAATATTGTGCAATTATAGAGACCTACTACGTGATTTTGTAGTACATATAATTATAAAACTATAGTCACATTAAATTTTCTTGTTTTTATCAATTCGTAATACATTTAGTGACAAAAATACCATTGACAGAATTCAAATTAAATTATTTTTCACAGAAAATGTTTTATTTTCGATAATTTACTATGAGCAAGTAACTATAAAGGAGGAGTCATACACCATATAAATTTCATCTACACATATCCAATGGAATATATTATAACACCTATCAATACCTTTCCTTTTACGCAGCTTATTTTGTTGGTTGCTTGTATAACCTCAAAGAATGTTTTTGCATTACATTAATGCTTTATTGAATTTAAATTTGTTTTGAACTAATCACTCCTTCCTATTGGCTTAAAAGAAAGACCAGAACAGTTTTTCAATTTAGACTTTTACACAGAACTCAAAATATGCCATAAAAATTATAGGCTTTTGGGCATCTTTTTTTAGTTCCCTCATCGAAGTTTAAATATATACATTTATTAGCACATAAATTCTAAAATGTATTTATTTTTTAGGCTGTTGGCATATTTACCAACAATTTATACATGTTTATGTTTTCAAATATATACATATACATGTGCATACCTACATATGTATAAACAACAGCCAATTCAATAAAAAAACAAAATAATTGCATGTCTTCTTATAAATTTCTAAAACTGAGCATCCAACAGTTTAATAAATTTTTATATTTTCATAATCCTCTCATCTTTCTTTTAATTTAAACATCAACGGAAAAACAAAATTATTAAAGCAAATAAAAAAAAAATAATCATCAAAAGTAAACACAAATAAAAAAAAATGGGAGAAATATTTATATCTGTACGTACAAAAAAAAATTAATTAATTATATTAAAGCGATACTCAAAATAAACGTCGAATTGAAAAAAATAGCTTCAAAAAGGAGATAAAAAACAAAAAGCATAATAATAAAAAAAAGAGAAAAAAAAACTTTTGAATTTAATTTCCCAACTTTTTTCTTCTTCTTTCTCTAAAACAAATTTAAAGCAAAAAACAAATACGTAATAAAAAAATAGGCTTTTTAAGGTGGTCAGGGGGTGGTCATAATCTTTTTAATTTTTTCTTTAAATTACAATGCCGTGGCGCTGACTTAAATTTTTGATTTGAATTTAATATTGAAAACATTGAAAATTTTTACTATAAACTTGTAATTCCCTTTTACAATGAGACAATCATATTAATTGATTTACTTCGTTTACCATTATTATTATTTTAAATTATGTAAAATAAAATTGTGTAGATAGTTACCACTATGCTGCAAGGAGAGCAAAAAAATAAATACATTATTATTATTATATGATCTTCACACTTGCATCTTTTGTTTGTTTTGTTTTTCAAATATCAATGTATGTTGTAATATCTCTATTTAAATAATAATAATTATTATTATCAAGACATTTTTGCACAAATAACTTTCCATTAAGACTTTTGTCTTTGTATGAAAATATAGAAATAAAATGAATTTTAATTAAAGTGGGGATGAACCATTCTACTAAATGTAAAACATTTTTTTTTTTTTGTAAGTGTTATCTTTTGAATTATACTTTTTCCATGATTCTCCCGTAGTAATAATAGATGCCCTTCCTTTTCTGATTATTTGCTTCTCCTGAAAATTGTCTGTTTTTAATTCGATTGTTTTTTTCTTGACTTTTACCTTAAGGGATGTATATTTATTGTTATTTTAGATCTTAAATTGTATAATTTGTATGCATTTTTTTTTCTGGAAAATTGTGTACTCATTACATATAACTATATTTGATGTACCTCATATTTCTCATTTCCTATAATTTTTGTTGTTGTTGTTGTTTCTCTTATTTAAAAATGTTTTCTTATATATCCTTTATACTTATTAACTGTTAATGCAAAATAATAATAATAATAAACTTATTTCTTTTTACTTTTATTATTTGCGCCACGTGGAGGAGTTAATGGCCTCCCCGGACCACCGAAGCTTGGATAAAGAAGTCTACGTTTATCAGCTGGTTTCAATATCTGGAACGAGCACATCAGCGTATCATCAACAGACATCATCGCACCTAAAATAATAAAGAAAAAAGAGAAGAAGAAAAAAACAATATTGTATATATATATATATATATAGATAATAGAAAAATAAAAAATTAAATTAAATTAAAAATTTTTCGAAAATGCATATTTAAGATTTTGTGAAAGATATCTTTGTTTTTAAAGTTGTTTTTACCGGCATTGTCAAATTCACCACAGTAATTTGGAGCTGAAAATAATGTGACCAGCTGCCTTTTTGCAAAAAATTCATAGCCATCTTCCACTACTTGATGAGCCCGACATATCAGGTCAAAGTCATGCTTTTGAAGAAATTTACCAACGACCTGAAAGTATAGATGCATATTTTTTAATTTATCAATAATAATATTGTGTGGAATGAAAAAACAAATATAACAAAATTAACTTTTCTGGGTAATTGAAAGTCTTTAATATATATAATATAATATTGCGATATTATTTGACAAGGATAAACATACATGACATGACACACACACATTTTTGTCACAAATTAGATAATACAACACGAAACGTGTCGAAACTCGAAAGGTTGCGTGTTTAATGAACATTTAACATGAAAATGATACAATTAATGCACAATCTATATTGTGTAAAAAGAAAAAAAGAAAAATCGTCGTTTTAACTATTTTTGTAGGCATAATGCTTTTATTTTATTAATTTTTTGCACTGAGATAGTCCAATAAATTAAAACCAGGTAACCCGACTACATACACAATGAAAATGTAAAACGAGGACAAGGAGAGTCCAAGCAATAATAGGAATGGTGATTTATTTATAAAATTTTGTAGCCACCTTCAGGTTATTGTGACTTGTATTCATGATTTAATCATAGTGCAAGTTTGATTTTTGAAGTGCTTTTTCCCATATATTTCTATAACGGTTCGTCGGCCAGAACAAATGATTATAACCAATCTTATAGAATTTCATATTCTGAAGAACTTTACGGGACATTAAAACCGTACAGGACTTATCGTTTTCACAGTATACGTAAAAATCCTAAATATTTATATGACAACACCAAGAAGGGGTTGCCCGATTTAGTACATTTTTAAATTTTATTTACAACTTTTATGTACGAAATTTCAGCTCTCTATGGTGATACGTTCTCAGGTAGTTTGAAAAACGACTGAGTTGCCCGATTTGTCCCACTTTCGAACTTAATTTTACTTTTTTTTAAGTCCGTATGCAAAATTTCAACTCTTTAAGTAATGCCGCTCTCGAGTTATCGTGAACACGGACAACATTTCAAATCGAAAAATGAAAACATTACTTTCAGGGCAATATTGATATTTGCGGCAGCAGACGAGATCACACAACACACCAATAATTTCGCAAACAATATTCTCAACTTGAAAGGAATGTTAAATGTTGCGTTCGGCGAAATTAAAGAAATAAGTTAGCTTTCTCCCAAAAAAAATGGAGATTACGGTAAATAATGCCAATAGTAGAATACCTATTCTTTATATGGTAGGGTTGCTGACTAACAACAAGTAGAAACAGTTCAGCATGTATGGAAGGAGCATTATTTTAACTTTCTAAATTAAATTTATCCATCATGCATGGAACACCTTTACTTTGTTCGAAATTTGACAGAAGATATGATTTCAAAGAAGATCATCCAACAAATTGTAAAAACTGCAGAGATATCTGTTGTTTGCTGTCCAATTTGGGGAAAATTAAGATCACAGCTGGGTTTTAAAATAATGCTGCTGTGGAGTAAAGCAAAGACAGAATATCTGACCCTTGGTTTTTATAAAACTCGTGTAAGCAGAAATATTTTATAAGAAACGCCACATCGACGTGAAATTCTCTCAAAGACAACAGAGTTTATAAAAGCGCTTTACACCAACTCTAATTGTCGTAAAGTAAATTAGAGAGTTTATGCAAACTTTTGCAGTTTCTATTTCTGCAGCATTAACATATTAATTAATGATTGCCTTTGACAATAATGGCAACCAATAGAACATATAACCAAAGGAACCGCAAGCCCGAAAAATTGCTGCTTTTTCCATTATGTGGTAGAATTGTGGTTTTATTATAATTTTCTTTATAGTAATACCTATTATAATTGGAGGATTTGGAAATTGATTAGTCTCTTTAATATTAGGAGCTCCAGATATGTATTCGTTATACTTATGGGAAACATTAAAAACTAATTTACGTTAGCAAGCTAAGCTAAATAAAATTCTTGTTGCCTTTCCATCCCTTCGCCTAAGAGCCGAGATTCCCTCACACCTATAGGGTTTTTATACGATATTTAGCTTCTTTTAGTTATATGTTCTAAGATTTAAACTACGTAGTCCCCTCTTTCATCTGTAGTTTTGATTAGAGTAGACAGTGGAAAACTTCTGTTACCTCGGTAGTGAAGCTACTGAATCTGACCGTACAGAATACAAAAGAAAGCCCTGATTTCTGTATCATATACTCCAGTAAAATCTCAATTAAAACAAAGCAGGGACCTGTCATCTGCAAAATATTAGCCCAAGAGCCGAAATCTTGGGGTCACAAATTTAATCGAATTTAGGGTCGGTTTTACAAACTTATTTCTTAAGAATTTATGGCCTGTCTATATCAGAAGCTTCAACATAACATAGCATTTCAATTTCGGAAGTAATATCTACGAATTAATACCACGAGCACGGGAAGAAATGGCTAAATAAAATCTTTAACAGCGGTTTTTTAAATCTCATGGGTAAAACTTAGTAGCTTAGTGCCGATGGACACAATACAGTACTTTTCTAAAACCATCCACTAGAGTTTTTTAAGGGAGTTAATCAACAGTAGCAATATTTTGCCTATTTAAGTACTGTACTTTTTGTTCAGTTTTAGCTATCATTTCATTTCTATGATATCACCACACGATGTTCAAAATAATTACTATTTTAACTTTAAAAAGGCTGACTATTAAAACGTGAGGACTAGCAAGATGACCAGGATAGTCGCCAGAGGAAGTTGCTCCGATATCAGAAAACTAAGAAAATCTCGAATATGGCTGTGAAACAAGACTTTCATCATATGTTAAGCTGATTCTATACCATACGTGAATATCGCAGAACATTCATCAACTGAAGACGAGAAAGCGTCACGTACGAGATGCATTGCCTATGATGATTCGATATTCACATATGTTCTGGATTGAGTCGATATTTTAAGTCAAAATTAAAGGACTACCGAATAACCGCTTCACACACACCCAACATTTATTTTATTTCCCTTACAAGATGTGTCTCCAGTTTTAGTTTCTGTCTCTGTCACAAAAAAGAACTTGAAAGCCAACCAATCGGTGGAACACTTTATTGAAAGTATCGTTCATATTAATGAGTCGTGTGGGAACAAAAAAACGAGAGAAAATAGTTGAACGATTATTTGAACAAAAATTCTACACAATATTCGAGTCGTAAATGATGCTGATTGGTGTGATGATTATTCAGAAATTTTTTTATTTTTATGAGCAAGGTACTGACTGATTTCTAAAGCAGTAAAAATGTTCTCACAAAGTTGCAACATTCGGAGAAAGTTATATTTGGAGTAAATACAAAAATCTAAATGCAGTCATTACTTGACAAAATATTAAACGCAAATGTTTTGTTCTTCTTTCTCACGTGAAATCTTTCAAGTTTTTCATTCATAGCAAAATAAGATAAAACATAAATAGATTCCACTTGCTACTAACATTTACATATATGTATATATATATATGGTATATATATATTAACAAAACAAAACAAGAAAAACTAAATAAAAATCTTATCAATAATTTTCTAAAGTTCAAGGAGAGAAACCACTGTAAAACTCATTACTGTTATCACAGTTGAATAAAATCAATTATGTAAATTCGTTTAAAGTTCACCTTGACAATGGAAATTTCAGTTTTATTTAGGACTAAAATTGAATTAGTCATTAATGCAATTGTTCTACAGCAGTTTTTTTAATAATTTTTATAATTTATCATTTTTGTCTTATTTTAAAAAAATGGAGTCTCATCAAAAGATAAAAATAAATGTGAAGTGAAATGTTAACCAAGGGAGCGAAAATGTTTAAACGGAATATCAAATAACTTGTCACTTTTATTTTCAACAAGATTCGCTCTCGTTGCATAAAAGGAAAATAGTCCAAAAATGTATTAGCACGATAAACTATACAGACAAAAACCTGCTAAAAAAAGAAAGGTGATTTCGTTACGCCCGCCCGCTCTGTCTTTCCGGGTAGGTAGAATAAGCTTAGGATTCTTTTCCAGGCTATCACTTTTCCATTTTTTTTTTAACCAAAAAAGTATGTATTCAAGCGAAATGGTGTATAAAAAACTATGGATCATATTGATGACAGATTAATCGCAATAGGTGGTCGGATTCCAAGAACGATGTTGGTGGAATTATAAAGAGAAATTTGTGTAAAACATTTCTCATACCTTTTACTAAGAGAAGACAAATTGTCTGATTGACAGAGCCTAGCCTCTTGAGATCATTTATATCATTCAGTAATTAAGTTTAATATCTCAAATTAACGTTACACTACAAGTTGTATTGTATTGTACTTATTTGCTTGCCTTAAATTATGCCTACATGAGGCCTAAATTATACCCATACACTCCAAACATAAATTCAATTGATGACATTATCTGGTCACTATTGGAGACCAAACTGTATAAAATCTCATCAAAGTTTGGTGTTAGACCTTAAGCAACGCAAAGAGTTATTGCAAACGAAAATCTTACCGTTGAAGAAGTTCGATGCGTAGCTGAAAAGTTCGTTAAGTAACGGGTATCTGATACTTTTGGTAATTTTTCGCCAGTATATTTCTAAATATTTTATATACCTAGTATTCTTTTCTTGCCTATATTTTTTTGCTCGTAGTTTTATTTTCATGATGATCCAATAATTTTCGATGGAACACAGCTTCAGGAAAGTTTGTGTTAGACTAACAAATTCAACACTATTGTGATGTTATCACTACTTTATCCTTAGTGTAGTGTGTCGTCGTTTCAACGGACTAAAATAAAATTGCATCATCATGTTTTTTTATGAAATGAAGAATCTGTTGTTGTAGACACTTCTTAATGTAAACATCTTTGTTTATTGGACTGCAAAATCATGAAAATTGATTGCAAAATCATAACTTTTTTTTATGTATAAATTTCACCAACCCCAGCTTTTGAGAATTAAGGACGTTTTCTCCTGGCTTGCTTCATTGGATAATCAAAATTTACGCAGCTCTCATCAAAACCATCTATAACTACGTAGCTTTTTTTGCCAGCAAGTTGCTTTCAAGCTAGCGATATGATAGATAATTTCTTTTTGGTGCCGTTTGCAATATTTTTCTTTTTGATAGTTTTAATATTATTCCAGCAATTACCAGCACGGTTTACCTGCACATGATTGTGTCCATCTCATTTTTTCCTACATCCCGGTTGATAAACATTAGTGAGATCTTCTTAATACTCAAGATAACTATTATTTATTACCGGGTGTAAACTTTATATTTGTTCAAGATGGCTACTTTTTTTCCGGTACAAAAAAAAAATGTTCGCTATTTCATCACATCTTTTTTAATTTAGGGCAGGGCCGCAAGTTTCAAGTCTTGGTTTGACTCATCAACTCAAATAGCGAAACTGGACTTGATACTTGCTGCCCTAAATCAAAAAGATGTGTGATGATATAACGAATAAAAAAAAATGTTTTTCACTTTTCTGTTGTACCGGAGAATCTCAAAAAGTAGCCATCTTGAACCAATACTTTTTAATAATAATATTCTCTACTATTACTTGCAGTTCCTTATTAACAGCATTTATTGGAAGTTTATTTCATAGCTTATTCTTGATGCACTAATTTGCCCTTCTTAAACGATATTCACCGTATCGTAGAATAATAATTTTTTATATTTTCCAACATTTTATAATTTGGAAAAGCACTTGCGCCCATTTGATCAAAATTTAATTTTTTTAATATTTTTCTGTCAACAACCAATAGACAATAAATGAAGAAAACTTGCATATGATGAGGAGAGAAATTCATAGAAATTAGGTTTTCAGTTGAAATTTATGTATCTACTCAAAATGTAAAACTTATATTGCAGACTTTAATTAATAATAAAATAATTTACGTATAGCTAAACAATACATTTTTCCTTTAAATATAAAATAAGATAAAATACAATTTAATTACCTCAGCTCCAAATGTAAAACTAACGCCACGATCATTTTCACCCCATCCCATTGTATCTTTATCTGGATCTGACCATAGAAGATCACAAAGTAATCCCTGATCGGGTACATCGGTAGGTCTCATAATGCGTCTAATTTGTTCCATTGATGTGAGATCGGGACTGAGACCACCATGACAACAGAAAATTTTTTCATCAACTAAATTACAGGAGAAGTATATATTATATATATTTTTTTATCAATTTCTTTTCAAAATCTATTTACCAATAGCTGCGACAGGCAAGCAGTTAAAACAGTCTGTAAAGGTTTTCCACAATTTTATGGTGTAACGCCTTTTACACTCATCGTAGAATCTGAAATTAAATCAAATTTATATACACATATCTAACAATTTCTTAAGATATTAATATTAAATTGGGAAAAACATGACATTGGAATCCAAGCTGCACCCAGAATCAGAAGAGTTTATTGTTTCCCACTAAAGCTATCGATAAGTCATGAATTAGGTTAGGTTAAGCTACACCGTACACCGCGACCATCTATTGTATCTTCTCCGTCTTCCCCTAAATTTTACGAGCTGGATTATTGCCCTTGCACATGTAACATGCTTGAGGTCTCATCTTCCTCTTTGCACAGTCGACACAGTTCCAATGTCGGGTTTGCGTATATCATTCGAAAAATAACTGAAGAAGTCATGAATTAAGCGATCACATACTTCAAAATATAATTTACATAAAAAATATAACTCTAATGTGACTTATTGACTTCCAGGTCTTTATAATTGAAATAAAACTAATTTGGGTGAATGTACATGAAAAATGCTTGTCGGTTTTGAAATGTGCTCGGTAGATTTGTGGAAGTTGTTTTAAGGACAAAAGCTTCTTGGTATATTGCCCAAGTATCCGAATTTCAAATACATGAACTTACCATTCTTGGGTTTCCCTACTTTTCTGCACAAATTTAAGAAGTTATATCGGTCTTGAAATCACACACTTACGTAATTTCGAGGTCATTATGTCTAAAGTATAAGGATATAAGACTATTCCAGTCATCACAAAATATTAATTTTAATATCCTGTTTAGAGTTTTTCAAACGAAGAATCGGTAAATTATAAATGACTGAGTACTTACTACTCAAACATAAAAATGGGTTTCCCACAATTTGAATTTTCGCATAAGCTTGAAAGAAAGTGCTGCGATAACTTAAAATGCTTTGATAGCTGAACTAATTAAAAGTATTTTCTTCTTTCTTTTTGAAGTAAGTATGTAGGAATCTGGATTTTAAGTTGTTTTTTAAATATTTTTATTACTAGGGTCTATCTATCTAAATGCATTGGTTATACTCAATCTCTGTATTATTAGAGAGCAAGTAACGTCAGAAATTAAGCAACTCTTAGTAACTTACAGTTTTGAAGTAGTAAATAAAAGAACATGACGAAAGTGAAATAAAAGAACATGACGAAAGTGAGACCAAAAAAAAAACTATACGCAATGGAAAATGCGCCATGTAATTGGCTTCACTTCGTCTCAGCTTTTCTTTTTCCTTGGACAGACAAATTCATTTGTACTTTTCGAGTTGAACACATCTGGATCAAAGAAATCTTAAAATTAATAGATGGTTTACTTTGATAAAAAATAAATTAAATTCTAAAAATGTAAGAAATTTTACCAGTAAAATATACACAACACTAATAAATTCCCTTGTAAAATTGTCAAGATGCTGCTCCTAGATTTTGTTTGTATAGTATTGGAGGTGTTTTCTAGAGGACTAATTGCACCATTCTTTGGAACAGGTTTATATTTCTACAACCCAGATCGACTTCAACTCGAAAGTTACACATTGAAAAAAAACCCCCAAACAACTGTTGTCAACACATTGACTACATATAATAAGAATGGACTGAGCATTCTTGCTTCTAAAATCACCCAGTTCATTCAACGCGCACAAAGCTTCTTAAAAATCAACATTTCGAAATCTTTTGCTGAAAATTTTTAGAATTCGCACATTTTTTAATTTTATAATTTATGAGCACAGTGTACATACGCAATCAAACTTTATTTAGATTAATCAAACATATATTTTTAAATATAAAAAAATCTCATAAATTTACTTACCCATAAATTCTGTTGATGCTGGCGCATTCATGATTCCCTCGAAGTAAGAAGAAGTTTTCTGAATATTTTATTTTGTACGCGAGTAATAAACATATCGTTTCCAGTGATTGCTTGCCGCGATCAACATAATCACCCAAAAATAAATAATTTGATTCAGGTGGGAATCCACCATATTCAAACAGGCGCAATAAATCATAATACTGTCCGTGTATGTCACCTGTAATAAAAACAAAATTAGAATATTATAAATGCAAGCAACATCATTGTTTTAACAAACAACAACGAAACGAATAAATAAACAACATTGTAATTAAGTACACAAATTTAACTATAAGCTTGATTGGACCTTTATTTGGATTTCACATATATCGAAAAAGTAAAAAAAAAAAAAAAAAAAAACTAATCAATCAAGTGAAGTCATTCAAACAGGAAGAATTTTCAATGCAATGACAACCCCCTGGAGATATTTCGGAAGCTATGAAACAGAATTGCATACACACGCGTTCATACTATAGCCCTAACTTCTACAACGTCACTTATAACTTATGAAAAACCAACAACCAATTAAAATGTAAGCTGTCCTATTTGCTAAACTATCATTCATACGGAGGAGTCCTTCAAGTAATTTTTAGTTTTGTTTCTTAGCTTCCCAAAGCTGACTCTCTACTATGTATGCCTTAATTAACAAAATCATTTAAAAAAATCAATTCAACCAAAACCCAGTATGATCCACAAAAACAGCAGCACATAGCAGCATATTGGCGATGTATAGTATACGTAGGTCGAAACCAAGAGTTTCCAAAAGGAACATTGAATATGACAAGAAAGTTGAACGTCTTGTACATCAATAATCGATTAAAATTTGGAAAAAAAAATCAAGGATATTGTGTTTAGTAATTGCCAAATCATACACAGGTTATTGAAGAAATTGGTATCTCATAAGGCTTGTAATGTACAAGTAGCCACTGTTTTAAGCGCTGGTAAGTTATTGCGGAATATGTAAGTAACCCATATAAACAATTGCGATACAATTAAATTCTGAAGGGCATCGACTTTTAAGGTGTCGACTGTTTACTTTCGCAATAACTGATCAATTTAAATTCCAAATAATGCACTAATTCCGCTGATCCTACAATGTAAAGCAACAGAAGGAAAGTAGGTCAGTGTGAGAAAAGTTTTGGAAAAACTGGAGTCGAGTTGTTGAACAAGAATTAAAAAAGAAGATCGTGACGAGTGAATGTACAATAAAATGAAGTTATAGCAGAGTAAGTATTTTTTTTCGTTTTAATCATTCCCATCTGAATATAAACCTATCTCTACAGGCTCATATAAAGAAATTTATACTAACGTTTTAGGCATAAATAGATAAATCACTAAACAAAATGTTGGCTCAATCAAGTCGCTGATGAGGCAGGCAGAACTACGTAATGTATGGCTCAAGGCTCAATCTCGTCAGAATGGAATTTTCGTGAAGAGCTAAAGCCGAAAGAAAAGTTTGATCGAATTTCAAGGTTATCTTCGATTTCAATGACAGTATGACATCTTACTGCGAGGCCATAACGTCAATATCGAGTATTACATATCTTGAAGTTTTACATTGTTTTCGTGAAGGAATCTAAAAAAAAACGAATTGTGGGCAAACAATTTCTTGATCTTGCACCAGGTTAATGCCCCGACTCATACTTCACTACTAATTCGTAAAGTTTTTCCCAAAAACCATCGTGATGACACACTACCAACCTATTCACCAGACAACTTTTCCCAGTTCAAAAAGATGAAGAAAGAGAAGATTGAAATGATAACGTTTTACGACCATAGAGGAGAAAAAAGTAAAATCTCTATGTAAGCTGAAGGTTATACCAAACAATGCGTTCCATAAATATTTGCAGATTGGAATAAGTAATTTTATATGATAATAAATAATTCTTGATAAAAATGAAAGTTCTCGTTTATTTTTCATCAAACCATTTCACATCTGTATATCATATCAGTTCAATTTGATGCATTTTATTCATGATAAATAAGAGAAAAATTTGTTTCGATTGAAATTGAGTACTAGATTGTGCCTGCAAGTTGTACAAGGGCCGAGACAGCGTTTAGTAAGCCCGTAACAATTAAATTATCTTCACTATCGCTGTTTGAGTAAGCATTTAAAGCAAGCCCGGCTTTTTCTAAACTCAAAGCCATTTCCATATACTCTTCAGCTAGTAGTCATATTAATGTCTAATATAGAAATGATATTTTTATAATTTGAGTTTTGGAAATTATTATTATATGCTAATAAACATATCTTTCAAAATGAGGAAGATATTCAATAAATATATTAACAGTCCAAATAATTTTCAGTCAACGTGAACGCCACCCAGAGAAGAATGTCATAGACGATGAAATAAGCGATTAAAGCACTGCTCTTGTTTTCGTGCACACCGTGCAAAAACTATACCGTGTTAACGCACAGCAAGTTTTTCCTTCATGTACAAAAGAGAATGGGCAATCATGCAACGCAAAAATTACACCGTCTAAACAAGCCCATATCTGGATTTTCCATATAGTTGTCCCGTATGTGCTCTTGCAGGCTATGGATAGAGCATGACAAACAAAAAATTATATGGGTGTGGGGGTCCTAACGATTTCCGAGATAACGTGACCCTAAGATATTTGAGTGTTTGGAAGATCACCTTGTAACTTTTGAACATTACACCTTATGATGATTTAAATTTTTTTTAGATAGATAATCGTTGAACCTTTCCAATGGTATTAAATTTTTCTCAGTATCCTCTCCGTTTTGAAGTTATGGCCCAGCAAAGTTACAATTTCGGAATTTTAACATTGGTTTTTATTTAACTACTAGTTTAATAAAAAAATACGTCAACAGTAATTTTTCATAAAGATGCCAAAAGCTTCACTTTAAAATGACCTATTACACTCTGTACCCAAAATGTAACCCTTTCTGCGTTTATTGCATTTTTTCTTGAACATATCCAGGGAAATTGGCTTAAAAAGCTCATTCCCAAAATATAATTGCAAAATTTCTGGCATGAATTGAGCTTTTCGCTGAATATGGTTAAGAAAAAGTGCAAGACCACATACGGGACACCCTGTACATATTGCATATCTGCAACGAGTGTCACAAAACAAAATTTAGTTTTTAGAAAATCGCATTTTACTATCAGAAAATCTCTAAAAATAGCAATTAAATTTTACTTTATTTATTTTACGCCATCTCTCGGCAAGGAACTGCATAATAATTATGATATTTTTTTACCAGGTAAAGTTCGAGATTGCCGATCTTTTGGCACAAGTGCCAATGTGAGATATGCATGTGGACATAATTAATATACTGCAATCTTATTGGTTGGCTGCTATTTAAACTGAAGACGAACTTACGAACTAAGAGCTTACTGAATACTGATTACAAGGTCGAGCCTAGTCGAAGTGTTGTTAGTGCATTGTATCTTTTGGATCCGTACTTCATTGTCCCTCGATGAATAGATCTCCATTTTGGTGTCATCTGCGTCTTTGGGGCTTTCTTTGGCCCTCAGCTCGATGATGTCGTAGTTTCCTTCCTCGTTGGTTGTTGTCCTCTTAATTTGGCAACTTTTGGTTACGTTGTCTTCTATTTTATAGTTGTTGCACTACGTCAGCCATAGCTTTTGATTTTACTCAGTTAGTCGAGTTATGATGTTATAACTCAACCATAACTGATTACAAATTTTAATGCATGTCCTTTTATAGTTACATATCGTCGGCGAGACTATCAACCGCGTAACTGCATAGAGTATCAGAATCCAATTTCAAATGTAATGGTAACGTAGTTAAGAAACTGCAACTTATTTTATCAATTTTATGTGTAACATCCAAAAATATGATATGAAATTAGATACCGATTTTTTTTTTTAAATTACGCGTTTTTGAATAGGTTAAAAGCTAATAACTCCTTAACCGTCCAGACTGTATTCTGCCTGTCCTTCTTAAGGCAGAGAGCGTTGTGCTGGCTCATTCCTTTTGAAATGCCTGGAGAGGCTTGTGGATGAATATATCAAGGGAGTAGCCCTAAAGGCTTCTCCCTTAAACACTTCACAGCACGCTTACCGGATGGACAAATCTAAGGAGACGGCTCTCCATTCAATGATTACCGTCATTGAGCGGATACTGTATCGCGAACTGTTTACCTTGGGAGCCTTTCTGGACATCGAGGTGACTTTTGACAGGGATACCCCCGTGTCGCTACGTGAGGCAGGTCGTTGACACAGTGTAGTAGTGCGATGGATCGACCAAATGTTAAGACGACCATACTTAGCTGTGGAGGTGGGCGGCCGAACCTCTCTCAGTGTGCTGGTAGAGAGGATGCGCGCAAGGTGGCATGCTTTCTTCAGTACTCTGGTGTATGTTGGTTGACTCCTTCATCACGGTGCTGAAAAACGTGGGATTCTCATTTGTAGCGTATGCGGATGACATCCCTCTGCTCATTTCCAGGTACAGCAAGGCTGCTGCCTGTGCCTTCATGCAACGAGGCCTCAATATTGTTGAGGACTGGTGCACCCGTCATGATATGACAGTGAAGCTTGGTGCTCTTCTCCAGAAAACGTAAGCTTGCGTACTTTGTTCTTTCAACGTTTTTTAGACACACTCTGCAGCTCTCTCCTCATAAAGCACCTTGGTGTCTTCCTTGACTCGAAGCTGAATCAGGGCTGAGACAACTTACAACTAGATGTGCAAAACTCTATAAAAACCCGGAAAACTTTTTGAAAGCTCTTTAACTTTTTATTCAACTAAAGAAAGCTATCATTGCGAAGAATTTATGTGGTATATTACAGTAAGAGAGAGAGAGAATGTGTAGAGCTTTCTATTAGAGAGGGCCATCAGCTCGTTTTAGTTGGACCGCGTTTTTGTAAGGTTTCGCACATCTAGATGTAAGTTGTCTCAGCTCAAGGACTGCACGTAGAGGAAAAAGCTAATGCGGCTACGAGGGTCTTCGCTCAATGCAGGAGAACCTTTGGCTGCACATGGGGCATGAGACCGAGCGTTGTGCACTGGCTATACACCTCGAGCCATGCTAGACCCAATGCTTACATATGCCTCCTGTGTGTGGTGACCGAGGACGCTTATAGGGACTGCGATGCGGAAGCTGGCGGACCTGCAAAGGCTTGCCTGCTTGGGAGTTACGGACTTCATGCGATCTATGGCTACTGCTGCTCTTGAGGTCTTGCTTAATCTGCCAGCCCTGGATCTTGTCATTCAGACAGATGCCAAAAGGGCTGTGTGTAGATTGCGCTCATGGGAATGTTGGGAGGACAGCGGGACTGGCTTTTTTCATTGCATATGGGTAGGTTTTGGATAACCCTCTGGCCAGTATGCCACGTGATCCGATGGTACCTGAGCTTCATTTTGGGCGTCGCTTCTCTTTGAGTTTTCCTGTAATGGAATCGTTTACTAAGGGAAGTGCCTTATAGAGCCCTCCCCGCTCCGTTCTAAAAATGTTCACAGACGGCTCTCTCACTAATGACGGAGCTGGCGCGGGTGTTTACTTTCCTGAGCCTGATATTGGGATGGAGTACCCACTTGGAAGACACACCACTGTCTTCCAGGCTGAAGTCTTCGCCATATCAATGGCAGCAAAGTTAGCCCTTGATATGCAAATCAAGTGGAAGGACATTGCTATCCTTTCGGATAGTCAGGCAGCCTTTATGGATCTGAGTGGCCTTCGGATAACATCTAAGTTACTGGGGGATTGCAGGTCATCTGTGGATAAGTTGTGTATCCACAAAAAGGGTTCCTGGTCACATGAGGATCATGGGGAATGAAAAGGCTGATCTTTTAGCTAGGGCTGGCTCTTATTCTCCGTACCTCGGACCAGCACACCGTAATTTCGAGCAAAAATTTCGAAACTACGGACCCTGTTTTCACTGTTTTTTTTTTTTTTGTAATTTCGTTGACAGTTCACTGCTATTTTCCTTGTTCTTAAAACAAAACACGAGCAGTCATCATGGCTATGAATCACGCTCGGCAATTTAGAAACGAATAAAATGAAATGTTCCAGAAATTTGGAATGCGTTCGTCCAAAGTGCATAATTTCGGTGGTAATTTTGTAGAAATTATGTTGAAGTGAGCTGAAAAAATGTAGAGGAAATTACCTAATTTTGAGCAGATTTCGACGATTTCATCGAAAGTACGTAATTTCGGCCTAGTGTGAATGCCATATTAGACTAATTCTAACTTTTTTACTTGTTTTTATCTGAAAATATTGTATTGTCATCGAAAATACATATGCATGCTCGCCAAATCGGCCGTCACACTAGCAGTGAGTCAAAATTGATTTCAAAATGTCAAAATCCAGACAGGACAGGCAGTTTCTGGAATGTATAAAATTAGAAGAAGAAGAACTTTTAACAAAAACAATAACTTGCTCAATATTTATCATACAAAATATGAAGAAAAAAAAATTGTTCATAGCTTCGTCAATTATAACTTTTATCGGAAATTTTTTTTTTATTGCTGTAAGTCATTTGACTTATTTTCAAAAACTATTTTACTGTACCTCCGTTAAAAATGACCTGGATAACGATAATATTCTATTTAAGTATATTAAGGACAGGTGTAAAAAGTTTCAAGTCTGAGCGTTTTTTTTTATATATAATACTATTTTTACTGGGTTGAAAATGCCACAGTATCGGAAATCTGATTATAAATCGGTGTTTTAATATAATGTTAATATTGGAAGCTTCACCCCTTCCTACATACGATGTACCTACCTACCTAACCTACAACGTTTTCAATCAAAGTTTTTCCAAATTGAATTTTAAATTAGAATTGCAATGTTTATTAAGCAAGACCAGCTTCGTTTATCTCTTGATAGCATAAACATAATTATCTAAAAATTTTAAATTAACAAATTTTAATTTTAATTTAAACCGAAAAACGTTAACTAAATGTTAAACATTTCATTAAGATTTCTCCTCACGAAATCATCACGTGGTTAACACTTTCGCTAACCACACATTTATATCACAAAAATATTTATTATATTCGGAAAAAAAATCCACGACAGCACGTGTGGCTTTCATTTCTTAAAACCGGGTATACAAGCACACATAGAAAATATTGCGTGAGGGATTATACGCGTAAAAATATAGCAAGTGTACGTACTGGACAGACAGAAATAGAAGATAGAAGTATGAAAATAACGCAAATATAATGATAGCAGTCTCCCTTTCATGATTGTGTGAAGAATACTAAAGCAATTATTTAGCAAACAATCCTGTTTTGTAAACTTGACCTTCTAAATTACTCACGAGCATGCATGACACATGTGAAAGTAATTGGTTTTACGGCAACTTACTTTTCTTTTTTCTTT
This sequence comes from Dioctria linearis, assembly GCA_963930735.1. Classification (NCBI taxonomy): domain Eukaryota; kingdom Metazoa; phylum Arthropoda; class Insecta; order Diptera; family Asilidae; genus Dioctria; species Dioctria linearis. Next base: position 48,467,886 of record OZ005741.1, on the reverse strand, counting down.
GTTCTTCATTATAGTTGGAAAATTGTGTCTGGTCATTAAGAATTTAAGATAGCTGCTGAATGGAATGCTGACTAATTATCTCTCATAACTACATATAGCATAGGTAGTTTTTCCGATTTTCTTTCTTTTATTTTAGTAGTACCTCAGTAACAATTATGTGGATTTTCATCAGCGACAATCTTAATTAGTTTTGTCTTATATACCTATACCTAGATAGCGAAACTTGAATTTCATCTCAACTTTTATCAATTGGAATTAAGCCTATACAATAATGTCGACGTAAGAATGTGTTTGCATCTAAAATGAATAACAATTGTGCCCGGAAGTCTGGACAGAAAGAAAACAAAGTAGAAATGCGAAAACCTCAGGTAGAAATGAATTTATTAGAGTGAAGTTTTAGGCAGAGTCTATCAGTGATTTGTATGAATTCACATAATTTAAAAAAGCTTTATTCCACCCGTTGAAAAGTGAGCTTTAAGTAGGCATTTATTTAGGTACATGCTGTAAAACATGCGGATGCGGACATGATTCATAAACAGACTCATCATAAACAGAAACAAATAATATCCAAACCAGATTTTGCCGGTTGAATCAAGTTTCATGCTTGTGCGTTTAAGTCTAATCATAATAAAAGAATTGAAATTTTTGAAATTATTTGAATTCATAGCTTGGACATAAGAATGGACGAACTGAGCATTCTTGCATTAAAAATGACACAATTTTTATGCACAGTAAAATTCCTTTAACCTCCAGTTTAGCCAGTTAAGTATTTTAAAGAAAAATATTTTTTTTTTGCCATTTATGAGTGCAATATGCAATTCAATAGTAAAAAAAAAAAACTGCAATGCAAGTATGTACCTATGTACATTGTGCCACGAAATCAGTTGTGTGAATTTTTCGCATTAAATCATCGATCTTGAATTGTCTGTCTTACTTTTTTTATTTAAAATAATTTGTAATTTGTAATATGTATATGTTTTTACAATTCGATTTTCTAAAATTTAATTGTTTTTTCTTTTTTTATTGTGATCGTTCAATGCAGGTCAATTCGGTTTTGGTGACTGTCTGCTTGGAAACTAGCTCACGTTCAGCCTATTCCCAAAAAAGGGGAGAGTAGGGATCGCTCAAATTATCGACCAATTGCAATCACTTCTATTCTTTCAAAGATTTTTGAATCTATCAATAACTCCAAATTAATGAAGTATTAATAGATACTAATAAACTCATCAACGACCGCCAATATGGCTTTTATTGATGATGCAAAAATGTTCCAGTGGGATTTGGTTCTAATCTTGAAAATCAACATTTCAGGTCAAACAATTTATTTGTTGCGTACAATTTGGAAAATTTTGAGAATGTACCTATCAAAGAAATTAGCCTTGTCCTGATGATTAATAAATTGCACTGCACCTCCTATATGTAATCAATTTACTGATGAAGACTCCGACGAAGATGAGTATAATCACCCGAATCGGAGACATTATCGTCTCTGTTAGATTGGTTGAATTCGTATCTTAGTAATCGTATTCAGTGTGTTAAAGTAGATTGCTTTCAGTCGCGAATTTTCCAAGTTTTGTCTGGTGTTCCGCAGGGAAGCCACTTGGATCCCTTGTTGTTTGTTATACTTTTTATCGTTTACTAACCCCCTTCATACTGAATATTCTATCGATAACGTTTCCATTGAGCGGCCGGAAGAAATTTTGGACCTTGGTGTTATTTTTGATGTGAAACTGGGAAGTGGTTTGGATATTAATTATATCTGCTGTAGAGCTTTAAAGATGCTTGGTTTTACAAAACGAAATTCTAAAGACTTTAGTGATCCTCACACCTTTAAAGCTTTATACATTGGCTTAGTTAGACCTATAGTGGAGTATGTTTCAGTGGAATGGTGTCCGTACACTAAAAAACTTCGTGATAGAATTGAGAAAAATAAAAAAATAAACTTTACTCGCTATGCTTCAAGAAGATTGCATTGCTTGCATGATTTACCCAATTATAAATCAAGATGTATGTCTTTGGGGTTAGAACTCTTATATACTAAGAGAAGAATTTCATCTATAATGTTTGTAAGAGATACTCTTTGCTACAAAATTTATTCACAAGATTTGCTAATCTTATTCAATATTTATGTGCCTGGTTTTGCACTTAGAACAAGATGTTTGTTACATGTGCCTTATCACCGAGCCTTTTATGGTCAGCATGAACCTTTTCCTACTGCTCTCGTCGTTTTAAGGGGGAATACGCACCGAGAAATTTCGAAATTTTCGATTTGTTTTGTTTGGCTTTTCTTCAAGCTTTACTTCTTCAGAATGTCTGATGAAAGCCGCATGCAAAAATTCGAAAAAATAACGGAGTTATGGCCGATCTAGTCAGCGCCGAGCGGCCGAACGAATTTCAGGTAGAAATACGCCGTCGTCGGCCCTTATCGTCTGCGTAACTGGGCGTTATATCGAAAGTTTTCGTTCGGAAATAATATATTCGGTGAAAAATGGATAAAAAAAAAGGTTTTCGAAAATCTCAGAACCATTATAAGTATCGGCCGAAGAAAAAAATTCCGCCGAAAAATCGATTTGAAGCAGAAAATTCGGACTTGAACATCAACTTTCAAACTTTCTCGAAATCATGTTTTTGAAATCGGTACGCAAGATATCTCGAAAACTAATGATCCGATTTCAATTATATTTTTGTGTGCTTATTCTACACATAATTATCTAGTCTTTGTCATATTGTTTTTTTTTTAGTGGCTTAGTTTTTTTTTAATCGGCGAAATAAGGTCGTATTTTTCTCTAAAAATCGCTATGTAAATTCAAATGTCCGCCATTTGTCAAAAATCGATATTTTCAAAATCGCATATGACAAAGACTAGATTATACTGTCCAGCTTAAATCTTTTTATATATTTTTTTTTATTTGGATGATTAAAGTAGAAGCAGGAGTGCGTACCGCGGAGGGCCTGTTTTTTGCGGTACTTTATGGACCAGAGGAATACTCAGCGAATATTTGATATTTTTCAATAAAAATTTTTTGATGTATTCTTAAAAATGTGTTTTATCATTTAAAAGAGAATTGGTTTGATTACTGCTATAGATTGTCTTAAAAAAAAATCCAGAAAAACTTTTTTTTCGCGCTTCTCGGTGCGTTTTTCCCCTTAATGAAATTTATGACAATGACGTGGATCTAGCTCTTGAACGCACCATGTTTAAAGATATTGTAATTTGTAGTTGTAGTCTTGCTTATTTAATTTATTTTAGCAAATTCCTGTAATCTAGTGATACTAAGTGTTACCTCTTCTTTAGTTGCATTTTATTTTTCAATATGATGTTGATACTATTGTATTCTTGGTTTGTTTGAATACTTATGTAAATATTATTTGATAATTTATATTAATTAACTTAAAGGCTGACATTTTCTTCGACAATTTTAAGATTAAGGGGATTAATCAGGAGCGAGTGGCCTTTGCATTGCAGTCACACTTCCACAGGCAGAGCAGTATTTTTTTTTGGGTGGGTGAAGTTTCCTCGAAGTTGGAATGCTTTAAGAAGTACCCGAAATCTACAATGTGCAATGACCTCGCATTCACACGAGACGTGCTCCGATGTTTCATCCTCTTCGAGACATAGCCTATATACATCGGTGGGTGATATACATATGCAATGCATGTGTTTGTTTAGTTTTCAGCGTCCGGTTAGGACTCTTGTAAAGATTCTGAGTTGATTCCTAGAGAGCCTCTAAAGATCCAGGCACTTCTTTGATGAAGGTGCTTTAATGAATCTTTTGCCTTGTCGGGAGTCTAGGAGCTCGATTGATGCATAGGATGTATAGATGATTGAATGGATGGAATGAAATGTCCGATAGAAAAAGATGGATCATTGAAGTCTATCTGGTGACCCATTGAAGTGTTAAATAGTTCTTTGTGCCAAGGTTTGTTAATGATTGAATACATTCCCACATTCATTTCGTTTTGACTTCAGGTGATGGGATGGCTTTCAATGTCGTTTGGATCTCTATATATGTAGATATATATTTTCCTGTTAGTGTAGGATCGGCTGAGGTTTTCGTATGCACATCTACTGATGGCAGAAACTTCTGCCTGAAATATCGAGGCTTATTTTCCTAGTCTTTGATAGATATAAGCTCTTTACTTTACATCGTATATTCCTGTTCTACTCCTTTTTTGGTTGTAGAACCGTCGGTGTACCAGATTAGACCTTCATTTTCTAGATTTGTATCTATTTCTCCCCTATTTGATATCTTTACTTATCTTTACTTTGAAAGGCAGACAAGGGTTGTGTTTAACGACCATCATGTCTGATATCATGTCCAGTATTGGATTTGCTTCTATTCGTTCTGTTATAGTGCCTATAGGCTTTTGGAGTCCCATTCACTATACCCATCTGTCCGGGCTCTGTATACCATTAACACAGCCTCTTTTTCAACAACGTTGCTGAGTGCTGGTAGGTTCAATAGTGTCTCTAGAGCGCTGGTAGATGGATGACACCAGTTACACTTAGAAGCTTGTTTACTTCCTGATGGTTGTCTTTTGTGTACATTTGTTCCACCATGTTGCTGCAGCATATGTGATCATGGGTAACTACTGCTTGGTATAGCCAAATCATTATGCTTGGCTTGAGTCCCCATATTGAGAAAGCCAGTTTTCTACAGTTCCACAGCATTAGGGTACTTTTCTGGACTGTCTTGTGAATATGTTTGTTCCAATTGAACTTCTGGTAAAGGGTATAATTGTTGTTTTGCTTGGGTTGACTGGTAAGCTGTGTACAGCACACCAGTCTTGAACAAAACTTAGAGCTTCTTGAAGCTTTCTAGAAAGCAAGCGCTCATATTAACCTTTAATAATGATATCAAGGACATCAGCATTACCTTGCAATTCAATACCTTGGTTGCTAAGTTAAACTAACAGGTCTTCAGCGAACCACGGTGAGAAGCTCTTATGCTAAGAAATATTTTACAGCTATTCTTGTTTGCTAGAATACCAAATCTCTTAAAAAAAGAGATCAGCTGACGTCTGACATCTCTTAACTCTTTACGTAGAATACCAATTTCTGCTAATGGGCTTCGACAGTTAAAAGGATAAGAGCTGTTATCTGTTACGTAGAATCATGTGGTAAATTTCGCTTTTAAGAGAAAACTCCATTTAAGTTTTAAATCTTCGTTTTCGAATCTAGTATCGGATAAATTATTAATGAAGTGAGTATACTCATTAGGGTGGCCCAAAAATGTATGGTTTTGTAAAATGTCTGAAATGTTTCCTTAAAATGTCTGAATGCTCATTCAGAATTTTTAAGCAAATGTAATTTTAAATTTATATGCAAAATTTCAGTCAAATTCATTAAGGTCGATTAAATCGAAGCTAGTGATTAACTTAAGGGGTCATGTAGTGTATGAACTGTTCACAAAATGCGATTCTCGAAGTTGAAGCATTTTTAAAAATTACAAAGAATATGTGAAGATAACCGTCTCTCTTTCTGTCTGTCCGTCCGTCCATCTGCACGATAACTCGACAACGCGTTCAGTTTGGGAACTGCCTGAGAATGCGCTGACGAAGAGAGCTGAAATTTGGTACATAGCACTAAACTAAATGAACTTTGGGTTTTCACTTTATTTAACCTTTATCTTCATTTAGGCTAGGGTGTAATATTATTGGTCTTAGACCAATTCCAACTTTCTCTCTTCTTTTTTTGTTCTTTTTTACATAAATCTTTTTGTTACAGTAACAAAGTCTATACTTTTATGAACCGGAACATATTCTTTTTAATTTGTAAAAATGCTTCACCTTCGATAATCTCACTTTGTGAATAGTTCATACACTACGAGATCCCTTAACTTATAGTCCCTAAAAAGATAATCGATTGTAGATTACGTCATACTAGACAAAGTACAGCCGCGTGCAAGTTGGAGTTCTGGGTCCGAGTTTTCTTTTTGAAAAATTTATAAAAAATAGAAGAATTTAATTGTCTAAGACGACTTTCACTGCAATAAGTTCATAATTAAGTTCTCTTATATTTAAAAGAAGAACCAAGAAAAAATATTAGCAAATTAAAAAGGTATGACAGAAGATGTTGAAACAATTTTCCTGAAAATCCAAAAAAGCCAAAAAATCACTATTTTCGATATGAACGACCTAAAAAATTAATGAAATTTTGCATAGAAGTTTAAAATAATATTAGCTAATAAATTCTGAATAAGCATTTAGACATTTGATCTGATAAGGCAGCAAGGGGAAAGTTAAACATATTCTGCATAAATCTGAACACTCGCATTATGTACACATTGTGGTAGATCGTTTATATATACAATAAAAATAGATGAAGACCAAATAGTGAGCCTTGCAAAACAACTGAAGAAACAAGTTTGTAGCCAGATTCCGAGAATGAGGTAACTACTTTCTGTAATGATCACTTAAATAAGAATATATTAATTTTACTGCCGAGCTGAAAAGGCTGAACTTCGTTTTCAATTTCTATGTTAAAATTAACACTGTCAAAAGCGTTGGAAAGATCCAGTAGCACAAACAATGACGCTAGACGATTATCAAAACTGCATCTGATGTATTCAATAAGGTAGAGGAGTGACGTTGTTGTACTATATACTATGACCACAGAATCCCGACTGAAATCCGTACAAAAAAGATCCATTAGCTAAAAACTCTTGGTCTGATCACAATATAACATTTCAAGGACCTTTGACCAAAAAGGAAGTACACTTATTGGGCAAAAATCTTCTTTACGTTTTGGGCAGGGATTTTTATTAGTCGGAATGACTTTTGCGAACTGCCAGTACATATTAATAATGTGCGTCATGAATAACAAATGGTAAAATAATACCCAAGAAACGAGGATTGATATTATCTACACCCACCACATCCAATTTGATCAATTTAATGGCAAGAATTACATTTTCTACACTAACCGTAGAGTGAAAAGCCCTCAAAACCAATAATATTACCGCCATCTATACTAACATAGACCTCCACAAAGTAATTGTTGAGTACTTCTGGGTCATAATGACAATTTACAAGTGAATTTCGAAGACCAAGGTGTTTAATATTCTTCCACAGGCATTTAGATGGAAGAGATGAATCAAATTTACAAGTAAAGAATTTTTGCTTGTCGTCATGAATAGGTTTAGTAGTTAAATTTACAAGTAAAGAATTTTTGCTTGTCGTCATGAATAGGTTTAGTAGTTAAATTACGAAACCTCCGATAGTTAAATGGAAGGAAATCTATTTTACAAAGCTTATAAGCAAAGTATCTTCCGCATATGAAGGTAATTATAATATTGTTTAACCAGCCTGATCTATTTCTTAACATCTTAGAGTTAATGGGAACAAAATCATTGAATATCTTTAATATTATATAGCAGTATTGGGCGTAATCAACTACATTTGTAATCAGATTAATAATCATGATTAAATTAATCATGATTACATCAATCATGATTACCCATCAATCATTAATCATGATTACATCGAGTAATCTTAGGAAAATGTAACCGTAATCATGATTACATGATTACATTTATTTTGATTACAAATGAAACTTATCAAGAGATTTCTAAGAAAACAAGCAATCTGTGATCGTAAGTAAAAATTTTTATTGTAGAAAACTCCAAGGCACTATTGAATTATGATTAATTGGAGTCAGTATAAAGAATGTAAGTGGTTCGATTGATAGCGACACGCACATATCTGATCATCAACTTAAATTCAAGGATCTTGATTATGTGGGAAAAAAGGTAGCGAAAAACATTAGATTTCTAGGGGCGTCGTTGAGCACGGAAAATGCAATAATGCCTTTTAACGCTTTGATTTTGCCACACTTTTCATATTGCTCCAAATTGTTATATGCGAGTTCGAATGAATCCAAGAGCAGATTGCAACTGTTGTAGAATAAGACAAAGTGAGTATTCTGAAGTGCAGCATATATACACCAGTTAGAAGCATGCTCGAAGCGCTGCAATGGGTAAATATTACTGACATGACAGCAAGAGTGAGGATGAAAGATTACATTCACTAACTACTACCTAACAAAACGATACAGTATTGTTTTCGATATCAGAAGATTCTAACTTTACCTCCCTTTCTTAATTACTAATAAACGCAATCCACAGATATCAGATATTCCATTACCATCCCACTACAGATATGTGCTTACAAACATTAGTTTATGTGCCAACCGATTTTGGAATAGAAATACAACAATGTTTGTTTTCTTTTAACTACAATTTTAAAACTCTTGCAAATTTGTCATGATTACGGTTACGATTGATCAATCATTAATGGCCAAAAATGATTACTTTTCTGATTAATATTATCAATCTGTAATCATGATTACAGATTACAGATTGTAATCGTAATCATTAATCATCAATCAGATTGCATTTTGCCCAACACTGTTATATAGTTAAAGTGTTCAACCTGAATGTTAACATCTCTCGTTACATAGAGCGGATCCCAGTCAACAGCATAAACTCTAATCAAAAACTATAAATATCAACATTGTTAAAGTCTCGGAACTGGAAACGGGGGGAAAGATTCGGAACAGGAAATTTAAAAGATGCAATAACCACTTCATGGTCCGCAATCCCAGGTAAAGCAAATTGACTAAGAACTAACAGAATGTCATCACGATTTGTTATAATAACTTCTAAGATGGAACTATACGTGAAGAGCAATAACAATTCTCTAATTAGTTCTCACATAATAAACTTCGAAAACATACAAATAAAAACAATATGAAAAGCACGTCAAAACAATTGTATATTTATTTACGATCCATTAAATCGTGAGCACGTGTAAGAAAATCCATTGAATTACATCATTGTGATATACTTAAATATATATATCACTATGCATTGATACATAATAAAAAAAACGATCAAACCTACGCTTTTACAGATAGTGTTAGTCGCAATATTTTTACAATACAATTCAAATTAGAATGAATCATTTAAAATCAAATTACCACTTTTTTTTTTGTAATTCCAAATACTTAACTTAAGGGGCCCATACACGGTCACGTATGTTGGCCAATACGAGTAGGACAACGATGTTGTCACGCAGATTTGACTGTGTGTATGCCTGTTTGACGGTATGACACGCAGTATTTATGTCAAGCGGTTGGACAAAGATCAGTTTTAGGGGCAGGGCTATGTGTTTGACAACATATTGTACCGTGTAGGGGGATGTTTGTCACGCTTCGTAATTCTTTAGTGACGAACAGATAGCAGTTAACAGTTCAAGCAGCTCCTATATGTGTTCCTGTTCTGATGTTGTACAACATGTTTGACAAGTGCGTGTGGACAAAAAGCTTTCTTGTGTGACACACCAAGTTGGACAACATGTTCGACGTGTATGCGAAGCTTAAGGAACCAGTTTGCTATTTATTAAGTAGGTAGGTATATAAAAATAACATTTTTCACATCCCTTTTCAAATAACAAATGTTTGACATTCTGGTGGTAGAAAATGATCTTCTAACCTTGATATTATTGCAATATTTAGAAATGTTTTATTGCAGAAATTTCTTTTATATGTACCAATAAAGCATACACCGTTCGACAATGAAGACATAATATTTCACTAGATGCTCCCAACCAAACGCGATTAACATTTTGTACACGCAATCAGAATAATATTTAAAGGAGAAATATATACCGTTTACATTACATACAACTTCTATATACATATGTACGTACATATAATGAGCTAACTATAGAAGAAAGTATATAAAAACATAAATCAAAATCACATAATATAGTCAGATAAAATAGTGTCAATGTTAAGGCCGCTGCTGGTACCTATTTCATGTTTCTTTTATATTCTGTTTTCTTTTTATTTTGGGAGAAATAGCTATGGAGTTTTAAGAGTGTGCCTTTTTATCTGAAATACTCACGCATTCAATGACTCAATTTGTCATATATAGAGCACGCAGAAAAATACCAAGTCTCACTTAATATATTTATTTTTGACGCTTTTAAATTGATTTCTTCTCCACAAATTCTACAATAAATGTATATACATATGCGTATTATACATATGTACATACGTAAGAGGACGATTGCAGTAAAGAGATACGTTTGCCAAAAGTTATAATCATGTCAAGGATTACATCAAAATTTTTGTTTATATGTGATAGGAATAATGGCTAGCTTCCACAAAAATACAAAGCTTACACCTAATTAGGGAATTTGAAAATATAAATAATTCACTTAACTAAAAAAAAATTGGAAAATGATAAATCACTACACCCGTCTTCATCTTTGTCACGGCCATACAAATAAGTTCCTTTCAGTGAATTTTACGTAGAAAAAGTTTATCTTTATATTAGATTTAATTATGAAAATATAAATTTGGAATAAATATATTTTCAGTATAGCTCTGGCTGGCTCTATACCAGAATATTGGCATTCAATGCACTTATTCAATTGATATTGCTTCCGCCCGCACTTATGACCCCCAAGCATATAAAATATGCAAAAACAATTTTCACGTTTTCTTTACATAAGCAATTTTCTGCTACAGAAAGTATGTAGTGGACTTTGCTTTGGAATTGTATGTGCCTATTAAAAAAAAAATTGTTTTTTTTTCAATTTCTCTTCTGGGGATGTACCTACTATTTCGAAGAAAACTAATTTATATTTATATTGCATGCAAAGTTTTTTTTATTAATAACAATCTTTGTAAACTAGTTTCTGTGAATTAAAGTTGCACAACAGCATAAACAAAAAAATTATGCAATTGTTATTTTCTTTACAGTAGTGTGAAGTTAGCATGGCTTAACATAAAAGAAAGTTTTATATGCAATGAGCCAGCTCAAAAGTTCCCAATGATATTTGAAAATTTATAACATAAAAGAAAAACTTCTTATTTCAACTAAATTTTAAGACTCATTCGCTTCATTGAAGGTTAATAATACTGAGGTCAAACTCAGGAAAATCACATGATCAAGATTTCATTTCCACGACAATTTATTGTAACGTTCGCCATTATAACATTCTTTACACCTAAATTTTTTTTTAAATGAATTCCGTACAGGACAGTTTAAAATTAATTTTATAATTTTAATAAATTCCGTAGAAGATGGTTTAAAATTAATTTTATAATTTCAAGAAGAAAAGTTTAACGAAATGCTCCCTCGTAAGTATTATTTAGATAGCAATACAAATGTCAAAATGAACTCGCAACACGAGTGAGTATATTTCGATTTGCTATTCTGGGATATATGTGCGAAGAGTTAGTTCACTGCGTGTGCTAATTTTCATAATAACACTGAGGAATAAAGAAAATGTGATCGGAGGCGAATTGGCGACAATTCTACGCTTGTCCAATTAAACTGCAATGCGAACGAAATCCTGCAATACGATTTGTTACAACTAATAAAATTTATCGCTACGTGAATTTCACGCAATTGGTACAGTGACATCTTCATTTCTTTGTATGTTTCACAAAATTTCTTCTTCTTTGTATATACATACTGTAGGTATGTATGTATGTACGTAGTGCATTCCATGCGATAATTAAAATTTCAAAATGAACCTGGTATAGGTAGATGCTCTCATTTCATTAAGTAAGCACACAAAATTACAATTTCATTCGTCTCACGTATGACATCTGCAAAAAATTCTCCCACTTTTGCAGATGATTATTACATTTGTAAATATGTATATACATATACCTAGCTTAATTGAATTTACATGTATGTAATACGGAATTTTTGAAAAAAATCGTATCCTTTGAATCATATCGGGCCGCTTTTGCTGTTGTGCCTGCTTGAGTTTCAATTTACAAAGGGGAATGCCCACTTTTCATACAACCTTAGGTCCGACTTCAACAGCCGAATGCCCACTTTTCATACAAACTTAGGCCCGACATCAACAGACAAAAGATATGTCTTGAACGATGCATTATGATACTCTTGAACATATTTTATTAAAAATGTTTATTTCAATTAAGCGGGGGAAGGCTTTGGCGATCGGATGTAGCATGAGTCTTTCTTGGACGAAAAACTGTTTTTTTCTACTTCTCGTGATTGCGCGAAATTGGTGCGTAGTGGAAAAATACTTCCTATGAGGAAAATGCTTACAACAGAGCAATAATGGGAATAGTAGAAAGAAAGAACTGCAAAAATATAAATGCGAAATGCAGTAGCTGAGGTGTATGTGACCCAAGTGAATGAAAATGGGGATAGTACTCGGCGAGACTTATACTTTGATATGTAACATGCCGTATTGGAATCAACGCCCACCCCCTTGGGAAGTATACAGAGAAAAATTTTCTTCTACGAATTGTAGCTGGTAATAAACTGAGGCGAAACGTGAAACCCGTTTTCCGATCGGATATAATCCTACCGACTTAGGCCTGAATTACAATTACGACTGATCTGTCGATTGCGACTTGATTTTCAGTCGAAGTCGACGCTGAGGTGAAATTTGTAATTAAATTAAAGCTTCAACTGCGAACAAACCCAGAAGTGCCAACTACTGTGATTGAACTGAAGTTGTACGCAGCCGACACCAACTTTGTACTTTGAGGCAAAGTTTAGTTTCAGTCGCAGTCGAAGTTGCAATTGTATCTGGCCACATGCATTTACCATTTGTGCAAAGTCGCAGTCGACTGATCACTCCTAATTGTAATTCAGGCCTTAGAGCCGATCTAAGTGCGAAAAATCTAGTACATACATCAGTTCGAATAAAAAATAGGGAAATACTAATGTCGATTTCGATGGGACTTCGGTGCAACACCAGTATTGCACTTTTTCCAGCAGTGCAACACTGAAAATGTTCGATGGGACAATTTTTATAGCAGAAGTACAACGCAAGTTTTGCACTCACTTTCCCTACTTTGCACCGGATATTTTGTCGGTGTTACAAATACATATTCAAGTTGAATTGTCATCTGCTCTGTCAAAGTGTACTGTCGCGATTATTTGTGAAATTTTGGAGTTAAATGAATTAAAACATTTTATTTGGGTAATTAGCATAAAGTTAAGAAGAAATTTGTTTCTATATATCAACTAAGAAATTTATTACGGTTGACAGTTCCGTGTATATAATACGTGTGTCCACAAATACAAGGAATATGACAGAAATATGTTCGATGGACTTCAGTGCTCCCAGTTCTCCGCTGCCAGAAAAAGTGCAACACTCAAATGGTCCCATCGAAATCGCCATAAAAAGTGAGTATGAGAGTGTGGGTACTCAAACTTCTTCTCAGGACCTAAGGAATTCGATTGTATACTGGATTTTCCAAAATGTATTAGATCAAACCTTGACACCCCCCCCCCCCCGCCTAATTGAAATAAGCATTGTTAATCAAATATGTTCAGGGTATCATAGTGCATCGTTTAAGACATTTGTAATGTTTGTTGATGTTGGGTCTAAAATGGGCATTCTACTTTTATGCGTTTTGAGCTTATCACATCCATGTAGAACTCAGCTGTAGTAAAAGAAAATTACAGTAGAGTAACGTATTCTCTGGCCATTTTTCTCAGATACATATGTGTTAGAAATATCGAAAAAGTCCTAATAATAAATTTGCGTAACATTAATCAGGCTATCTTTTAGCATAGCAAGAATCCCTAAAAGAAAGTATTGAAAAGCGATGTATTCAAAAATGTCCTTTTCATCCTTATTAAGGATACACTTCCGCCACAGTTTTTACTTCTCTAAATACAATTAAAATGAAAGTTTTAAACTGAAAATTTCAGTTATTTGTTATCGAGATAAAAGTTTTCCAATTTTCGATCCTGTTCTCTCGACATTTTTCTCGAAAATGTACAGAGATTACATAAACCCAAATTGTTCCAACGTTGTCGTATGGTAACGCTGGATGTGCATATGAGTGACATGCCTCTTGCTGCGTTCCTTTTCTCGTTCAGAATGAGTTTTTCAATCCATGTCGTTCTTTTTCTCGAACGAACAATTAAGTTTCAATCTGTCATTGCTTTTTTTGGACTCCGAATCGTTCGGAATGCACCTGAGTTTTTCCCGGATTCAAGCAGAATGATTTTAATTTATATTCGTGAATGTGTTGTTTACTATTTGGACGAGGTGGCAATAGTTGAGTTTACGCTTCCTTTGTTGGAAAATGGTTTTATTTTTCATAAACAACAATTTTTACGCATTTTTACTTGCTTTTATCAAATGGAAGAAATGTCAAACACTTGAAATGGTTCTGTTTCGTTCCTTTTCTATGAGCACAGAATTAAATTATGACATCGTTCTGTCGATTCATACAGATTCATTCAGAACGAGAAAAGGAACGCAGCATTTGCCTGCCAGACAACCAACTGATGCCCAATTGTTGATGCCTATTGGTTAAAGCCTGAATTAGATTGGCACGGCAGCGACAGCGACAGCAAATCGTTTCATTGGTTGAGAGAGATCAGCTGATGAAAGCAGTACAAACGTCGTGCTGCCGAGTCATGTCAAATTTTAAATTTGCTGCCGCTGTCTTCATAGCTAGGTGGATATGGTCATTACATACAGAAATGTCAGAAGATTCTGGCTGCTGCCTTGTGCTGCTGTAGTGCAATCTGATACATTCGACAGCAAAACGGTTTTTTGCGTTGCTCGCGATGTCTCTGTTGTTTTCGTTGTCGAGCAATCTGAATCAGACTTATGCCTGTTTCCACTCGACATAAATCAAGAATAGCCAGAGAGTACTTCGAAGAAAGTTGGATTGACTTTCTGGAATGGCCAGCTCAAAGTACAGATTTGAATCCCATAAAGAATTTGAGGTCATATTTAGACAGGGGCGACGGTCACGAAAGAACGGCGTTTTCCGAGCAATTGACACGGTATGGGATGAAATTTTATACCTACATACTTACAGGACAGAAACTACGAGTGGTCATACAAATTATTACTATGTATTTTGGATTTCTTCTAAAGTAAGAAACAGTTTCATACAATTGCTTGAACGTACTCTTAATTTTGTCCATCTAATTTCAGATATTACAAATTTATATTCATTTTATGTGGAAACGTGACATTAATAAAACATACTTGGGTGCCGAATTTTAATACTATAAATTAAATATTCTTAACTTTCATTTGGAAACTTTTGAGCATTTATTTTCCACAGGCAATTTATAATAAAATTCAATTTCGTAACCAAAATGTTGTTCCTCACTGTATCCTTATGTACGAACTCACTGACTTAGTCTGACCTTATTGAATGACCTTATAAATAGCTGATTTGAAGCATGCTGATCAAATTGATTTTGAAATAGTTTTGCTACTTATGGCTGATTTACATTACTCGAACATGCGATTTTACTGACAAAGTGAGTGAGAGGGTCTTATTATTTTGCACTATTAGAAAAAAAGGAAGAGGTGATCGACTGTCAAAACATTATTTCCCACTCTTTTATAGCGAAGTGTCGCTTGTGACATTTCATCAAATTGTCAACTGCAAAAAAATAATCAGACGTCAAAAATAGTTCTGTTCAGGCGTTCAAAATCGTGGACTTGACACTGCTCAAATAGAAAAAAAAAACATATCAAAAATGCTATAAATGTAAGTATTTAGGAGTCAATATTATCCACTGGGATTTTCTTATGAAATATTGGATTTTGTAGGAAATATATCGAATAGGATTGGATGAAGGTGAATCTGTGTTTGGTCTCATAAACGCTTTTGACGTGCCAAGATTCACATTCAATAGTGAAAGAAAAAAATTTGAATTGAATTCAAAACCTCAGAGTTTTTATCTCAAGCAGAAATGAAAGCAAAATACCTCGCCGATAGGTAGGTCAAAAACAAAAGAAACTACAGGAGGAGTACCATTGGATTTAAGCGAAGCTCGCTTTCATGCTGGATTTTTTTGCGAAGGATGTTTTGTTTTAGCAGAAGGAAAGTACAGAGATGGTGTTCTTAAAGTTGCAGTCCTGGGATATCCTCCTCCTGAACAAGCCAGTAGTAGCCGTGCATTTTTTGGAGTTCAAAATACTTGGGGTGGACCATCTAAGAAACTTCTCAAGTATTCGTCGCGACTAATGGAAATTGAACAAACAAATACTGAGACAACAATTGTGTTTCTCTCTGATGTTCGTTTAGATTTGCCAATCCTTATGACTAAACTTAAACAACTGTTTGTAGGATACGATGATTGTCCACCAGTTGCAATAATTCTAAATTGTTATATTGTTTGTTTTGCTATGAATCATGTAAACTAATTGATAAGCTTTGTACTGTCGTGGAACCCAGCGTTATACGCTGCTTTAAGCAGGGGTTCAAAAAATAAATGCACTTTGACTTGACTTGACTTGAATTTTCTATCATCCCAAAGTCTTTTTGAAAGAAATATATTTTATTGTAAATGTTTAAAACACTTGCACTTAAAAAACTTGGAATAAAGCACCCTAGAAAGAAGCGTTTTACTTGCTGTGATTTATCATATAAAACTCATTTAGTTCGCATAGATTCATTTCCAATGTGGAGACTTCATCGAATCGCATTGCTTGTCTCGCTTGTTTTATATATCCCTTTATAATATTTATTTGCTCTACTAAAGGATATAAATGTATCTATATATGTGCATGTCAGTCCCCGTTCAATTTACTCCCCTTCTAGGTTTAGACTGTTTATAAACTCGTAAAGCCATTCTGGGATTGAGGTAGTTTAGTGGAGGAAAAGCATGTTCGAGGTGGCGTAATCACCACCTGGCCAAAACTTTACAGTTGCAGAGCATATGTTCCGAGGTTTCATGAGCATCCGATAGAAGTGGCAAGATGAAAACTCAGTCAAGCTAATCTTGTTTAGGTGATACCTCCTAAGGTGTATGAGTTCTTTTATTTTTCCGCCAGAGGTGTCGATAAACTTTTTTGCCAAACGAAGTCCTTGCAGCCTTTCCCAATAAAGGGATTTTTGTATGATCTCCCAGCTAATTACGGTAGCATTGAGGAAACACTTTGAAATCTAAATTATTAGATCTCACAATATTCCTCAGATACATCGCTCTGTACTGATAGAACTTTGGTACAAAGAATAGCCCAGTTAAAACAGTTACAACAGCTCATTTGCTTAAAAAAACCTAAAATTTCAGTATTTCGTGATTCTTAAGATATGCTTACTAAAATATAAGTTAAAAAATTAATGGTAATTAATTTTTTTAAAAAAATTTATAATAATTTTATAAAAAAAATTAAAATTTTTTAAAATTTTTTTAAAAAATTTATAAAAAAAATTTGTAATCATTTTTTAAAAAATGTTTAAACATTTTTAATAAACTTTGACACATTCCAGCTGATGTGCTGCGACTTTCCTCAAATATTTTTATTTTGTGTGCGTGTAAACAATTATATTCGTACACGCTTGTAGTTATATGTATGAGTTTGCTGCCATAATAGCAAAATTTACTGCCATAAAATATACTTCTGGCTAGAACTTTTTATGGCTAATTATGGCAGTAAAAATTTCCCCTTCGTAGGGGAATTTGACATTTAACTCAGTAAAATTTTGCTGGATTATCTTTTGTCCTTATCGTTCTAAAGTATTTTCAGATAAGGGGAAACTACTTACTCTCTTTTCTAGCAATGTTCGAGTAATGTAAATCAGCCATAAGTCTACTATTTTTTTTTTTAATTTTGCTGAATTTTCAGAAAGATTCGGCAGTTTTGGCTCGAAAGGAATGTTTTTTTTATGCATTAGAATTGAACTAATTTTAACCTATTTGGATTTTCAGGAAAATGTTAGAAATCACGTGGAGTAAAATTTGAAACCAATCTCTTTCTGAGTTATTCGCTGAAGTTTGAATATTATTTGAATATTCTTATTTGAATTGGCTCAATTTAAATAACCAATTGCGATCTCATAATTTTTTTTTTTAAATCACGAACCAGATTTAAAATAAAAGAAATAAAAATAGAAGTCAAATATACACTTACCACAGATTTTAAGCGGTGCTTCCAATTCCAAAAGAATCGGTTGTGATAAAAATATTTCTCGTGATTTCAGACATAGCCCACGAATTTCGTTTTCTGATAGTTGAACATTTTTTCCAGGCCGGGCACCACGTACTGAAAAAAAAGAAGAAGAAAAAACGTACAGTTTTTATTCATACCACAATCAATTATTTTTGTTGTTATTGAAGATGAAACAATTAACGAATTCCAATAAACTGATGTCGTCAACCTGGCTGGTCAGTCCATTGTTACTTTTGCTTGCATTGTTTGCCACATTGCTACCAGAGTTTACCTTCTTTTCTAATGAGAATATATGTATATAAAAAAAAATCATGATGCGTAGTAAGTAAATTTAATGATGAATGATAACTAATTGAATTTTGACCTTGACTTTGGAATTTGTTTGTTTAATTTGACACATGTTTCCTGATAACACTGTATGCGCGATGTTGATTCTCATTTAATATATAAAAAAGAAAAATATCGGTGGGAGCAACAACCCATGAAAATATTTTTAAAAAATCGCCTAATGACATGCATGTTATCTCTAATCGAAATATTTTTTAAAAATTGTTGTTACTTCATTGGGACAATATATTTCTATAAATTATCTTAAATATAAAAAAGGGAAATGAAGTGTATACGCACAAATATGGATATTTACGATTAGAAATAATACTAAAATCTGCATTGCTTTGAAAAAAAAACTGCAATGTCAACTCTATGTATGTGCATACTCAGTGCCTGTCCGAATCCAAGTCATCGTCTTCGTTTTGTTATAACAGCTAGTGACGTAACACCAGACCGAGTCAACTCTATCCAACCGAATAAATGTCTACGCCATCGGACTTTGCTACTTTGTATAACAGTTTAGACATCTGGTTAACTAAAGGCTGAAACAGATCACATTTTAGTGCGCCGCGCGACAGCGCGGCAAAATGTTAGAGAACATGTGTTTCCTATTGTATATCACGCATTGAACGCGGCGCGACAGCGCGACGAAAATTTTTGCCGTGTAGTCATTTCTAATCTTAAATTTGCTGCTCACTTTCAGTGGTACCAACAAAAAAATTATATTTGGGGTAGGCAACTTCTCATGAAAATATGTAGTACCAATTTAAAAGCGCTGTATCTACACTGCTGCGCTCTTATTGCAATGTGTGTCACAGCGCGGCGGAGCAATTTCACCGTTCATTTTGCCGCGATGTCGCGCCGCGCACTAAAGTGTAATCTGTTTCAGCCTTTAATCACCGATTCAAGAATCGAGTTGACTTACTAGGGGGCACAACAACGTACTTACAAGTGACACTCAGTACGTTTACATGAATACTTGAAGTACACTTGAAGTATGCTTGAAGTAATCAAAATATCATGAAAACGCTCATTCAATGCGTAAAATTCAACTTAAGTAATTGGAAAATTAAATTCAAGAAAAATTCAAGCCAAGTATATGGAATTAATTCAATCAACTGCCCTACCTAAGCTTCAAGTGGATTTCAAGTCAAGTACTCAAGTATTCATGTAAACGTACTGACTGCCTCGCGCAATCCGAGGGTTACACGAGATAGTGCAGCTTGAATGCAACTTGCACTGGCATACTTTTTGCACGTGTAATACCTACTACCATGTAGGCAGTTCAGCTTTCAGCGAACTTGCATGATGAAAAATCATGCCAGCTGAGGTGATAATAATTGGACATTATACAGTTTTCAATATGGCGGAAAAGAAATGCTTGAGAGAAATTGAAAAATTTATACTGGGAAAATGAAATTTTCTGGGATCTTTTGCATTACATCATTTACCAACACCTTCCTCTTCAATTTTTTTGGATTTTTATCATTCTGCTACTTCCTTTATTGCTATAATTTTCCAATATACGCAAAACTTTACATCTGAATGCCATTTTTTAAATGAACTTGCATGCAAGATGATAAGACATCAACCGAACTGCCTTCTGCTATCAAGTTTAAAATCACGTTGGAACGGAGGCTTGCATGCAAGCTGTACTATCCCGTGTAGCCCCCTACCATAGTATATTGACCCTACTGACTAATCAGTAAAATGTCAAAGTAAAATTAAAATGGCGGAAACTGAAAATAAAAGAAAAGATGTTAGTGTTTTTGGGTTTATTATTTCTCTTTTGAATGGGATATGACTGAAAAAAATTGTACATTGTAATCTTTATTTTTTAGAGAAAAATGACGAATAAGTAAGAAATCATTAGCAATGCATACAGAGGAAGAATGTCTGCACCTCTTAACGGCATTTTATAATGAACTGACTAGTCAATTGATCGAACGCAAAGCGTTTATAGTCCGTAAAATTGTCAGACATAATCATTCTGTCCAGCTCTGCTGACTCGTGTAATTGTAGTGTAAAATTGACAGAAGAAGTCAGTACTAGTACTGCTGACGCGTGTAACCCCCTTGTTGTTTGCAGAGACAACATATTGTGAGGTTATGTTTGTTTGCTGTCTGCGAAATCAAACCACGATCACTGACATACAGGGTGTCCCAGGTTAATATGACTATATTTTGTTAAATGACGCCTTTATTCCAGACAAATAAAAAATTGTATCGCAAAAGGAGGGGCAAAATATCATTCTACCGAGTTACAGAGTGATTAGTAAAATATGCTTTTTTTCATTAAACACCCTACATTTTTAAAAGTACAGGTATACAGGGTATACAGTCTATTTTAAAACGGTATTGTATGCAGAATCTTGAGTCTTTCCTATGAATGTTAAACCACACCTATACCCCTCTCCACTCCTGAATTATGACGCTTGAAATTCAAAATTTTGGTTTCTAAATTTTATTCTATTTTTTTTTAAATACCCCCACTCCCTTTAGTTAAACATATTACACGTATGTACAGTAGCTATTCGGTGAATTAGACGCAGCTTTAATATTTAGAAAATGTTTTATATATAATTTTATAAAAGACATTGTATTTTGGGAAATTAATATTTTTTCTTAAAAATTTATTCTTTTCTACACATATTGTATGGTTTGTCTAATAATTTATTACATTTGCCTTTGCTTTAATCACACTTTCTATGCACACTAGCATACAAAATACAGGCATTTATTATTTTTTTCAAATCTTCCCAATTATTCCAAGAGTTTTCTTTATTTTTTTTTTAAGAATATCTGCTGTGGGACTAGCAACACTATAGACTACTGATTTGAGGTAAGCCCAGCATTTCATATTGAGCGATAATCAGGAGAAAGGATATTAAGGTTTTCGTCTGTGACGTTGCTTGCAATAGATTCTGCTGTATGGCAAGGAGCTTCATCTTACAAAAAAATGTAATACCATTTAGTATAGTGGAGAGAATTAATTTATAGAAGCAGGACATCGGATAGGACCAATTTATATTGGTCCTGACGCATGGCTCCTTCAAAAATATATATGGGACCAGGACCATCTCCGCAGATGCAACCCC
Organism: Dioctria linearis; assembly: GCA_963930735.1. Classification (NCBI taxonomy): domain Eukaryota; kingdom Metazoa; phylum Arthropoda; class Insecta; order Diptera; family Asilidae; genus Dioctria; species Dioctria linearis. The sequence continues at coordinate 48,446,516 of OZ005741.1, read as the reverse complement.
AAATCATTACAATTACTGTATATTCTATCTGGGACGGTTAAAGAATTTTTAGCTGTTAACCTTGAAGTTCTTAAATATTCTTAGTTTTACAACATGCCCAAACTGTGATGCCGTGACGTTAGGCTCAAGTGTCAAAATAAGTGTAGTAGATATACGTCGTTGCTCTATATACCACCAGCTTCGTGTTCGTTGCAAGATGATACTTCCCAGAAAGATGTGTGCACTATTAGTGGACATAAAAAAATTCAATAAACAGAGATAACTGTAAACAAGTAAAAAAAGCTAGAATTGATCTAATTGTAAGGCTAATTCTTACGATATCCTAGATGAACGCCCGTCTTGGTGGAAGTTTGAGTGTTGAAGGGATTTTTCGACGCTATTTTCAAAAAGGTTCGTCGAACAGTAAAAATGATAGCAAATCACTGGAAGAGAACTTATCTCTCCAGATAATGTCTGCAATCTAACTCCGAAAGCAATAATCGAGCTCGTTAAAAGACTCGATTTTGCCCTATAGTGAGGAAGGCACAATAGACCAACTATGGTCGCGGTGTCCGCAAGGTCCTGGAGGCCTAGTCGCCCCTACTCTTAACATTAACATTTAAAAAATGATTGTAGCTTATCTCATAGGATTTTATATTCTGAAGAACTCTTCAGTATAATAAGTGCCTAGGACTGATATTTTTCACATAGGTACATAAAAAGAAAAAAATCATTTTTTATAAGGGAACACTAAGAACGGGTGGACCGTTCTAAAAATAGATGCCAAAAGCCACTTTAAAGGCTGGAACAAAATCTGGTGCAGGCGCTGGTGTATACCCTGCCGCTTACCTTGTAGCTGAGTATGAAAACAATGCTGCAGCTTAGTTTTGTCAAAACTAATTGGCGTTATACTTGTCTGTTGGTATTGTGAAAGTTTTAAGCAAAAATATTAAATAGGGGATGCGTTATATCCCAAAATATTCTTTTCATAATTTGGATGAACTTTTCTGTACCAACATTTTTCATGTTTTTTCACTCCAACAAACCGCTTTGAAGTGACAAATGTCAATCTTGACGCGCGCCAAAAATTAAAAGTTGGCAAAAGTGCGCTACAGCGCCGAAAATCAAAGATTTAAAGAAATTTATTGAGCCTATAAATTCAATTTTACAATAGTTTTTCTGAAGTCTTAGATATAACTGTTGCCGACAACTAGTATGTCTGGCCTGACTTGAGATATTCAGGTGAGGGTTAGTACATCTTGCAATCATTTTGATTTATATAGCCTTAAGGTCTGAAGGTCTGAATACTGTCATATGTCTACTGTATACTTGCTCCTGGAATAAAGTCTGTTACCGCGCCGAAAATCATGATGTTAAGTTGTGACAGCTCGCGCGACAGCACCATATTTCTGTTTCCCACTTAATAATCAAACGTCCACAAAAGGGGCATGCGAAATTACATAAGTATGGACTTTCATGGTCTTAGAGCAACTTTCTTTGTATTTTGTGTTGTCGTTAAATTGTAAACGGTACTGTTCAAGAGAAAGTGCAAAAAAACGTAGAAAGGGTCACTTTTTGGGTACAAAGTGTTATAGGTCATTTTAGTGTCAAGCTTTTGGGATTCTTAAATTCTATATAAAAAGTTAGTGTTGATAACGTGATTTCTGGTAAAAATAGTAGTTAAATGAAAATAAAAAACGAGCTAAAACTCTGAAATTTTAACTTTGTTTTGCCATAACTTCAAAAGAAGAGGAGAAGAAAATTTTATAGACTTTTGGAAAGGTCCAACGATTATCTATCTACCACGGTATAAATCATCATTATACGGTGTAACGTGGACAAACATACCCAAATATCTTTAAGTCCCTAATTCACGGAAGGAAACTCTTAGAATTTCCCCCCACCACCCATACAATTTTATTCTTTTACTTCGGAAACTCAAAAAAGACCTTGTCTCTAGAGACTTTTGTGGTTTCCCGTCAATTATTTTAAAACACACAGGTCTCCACGTTCGGTCTCCGGTATCCGAAGTTTGTTCATTTGTCGTCTCCAGGTCTCTGGAGACTATTTGTGTGCTCTTGTCAGTTAAGTGTAGATCTACTCGGAAAGAAAAAGGAATAAAGTGAGTTTCACAAATTGTTACAAAGAATTTATTAAAATATAGTGGATTTTGGCAGAAAATTTGTTTCGTCAATAGAGTTCTGGTTATTTTTGAAAAAAATGTGTTTATCCCGTAAAATTTTAACACCAATGATATATTTTTTAAGTCTCTTTTTCAATAACATAAAAGTATTAATAACTTTTGAGATAATTCTTTCTAATAATCTCTTGCTTGACAATTAACAAAGATCTCTGAAGATCTATAGAGACCAACTTTAAATTTCGTGTATACCTACACTTCGGAGACGTGTCTCTAGAGATTTTTTTTATTATGGTCTCCGGAGACAAAAGTCTCTTGCCGTGTAAACATTTCTGATATTTTGGTCTGTGTAAACAGGAGACTGGAGACCAAAAGTCTCTCACCGTGTATCTTTACCTTAAGTATGTATGAGCTATCCAGAGCCTTCTGGTTTCTCACCACTTACTGGACATCCTGTTGTATGTATACCGCATTAGGTTTAAATGTGCTCTGCGATTTTTAGTTCTCTCCTGTGCTCATCTTTTCAATTGATTTATCGTATACATAAAGATAATATTGATGAACAATAGTCGAAGTGAATACTATACTATTAGATATTTCAAATGCTGTCGCAAAACGAAACTTCCGTCTATTTCGCTTTACGAAGTTAACTTTCTTCCCGATTTTATGCAAATATAGTCTATGTGAGCACTGCACTAACATTGAATATCTTGTCTGTAAAAACTCTTGCGTATTTAATTTCATCGACACTATTAATTAGTTCACCAAAGTTCAATATCACTATTACTGTTCAAAGTCATGCATTAAATTTTCTCAAAATTCAACATGAGTTTGCCTAAATATGTCGACCTGCCTCTTTCCTGTTCAATTGCAACGATATTTCCCTACACAGAGCTAAGCTTTCTGAGGTCAATTTGTCTGGATTTCAGCCGGTAAGCATCCATGTATAATTTGTATTAATTTTAATTAAACGAAATACTTCGTTAAATGGTACAAAATGATTAATTACGTAAGAACTATTGCAAGGGCTTTATATGAACTTGAAGTAGTGACATTGAAATTTTTCGTGGATTGTTAAAGAAGTCATTGTTTTTCCATGCGCCGTGTAAGCGACTGAAAGTCACGAAGATACTGAAACTTATAATAATGATCATTCATTCCCGAAAATAAAAAGTATAGAACAATGCCGCCAAGAAATTCAAAACAGGTCGACATCTGTCTTCCAATCATAATAACACCACAAAAACTATTAATTTGCACAGTGATAACAAAACTTCGACATTTATGATAGCAATGTCAATTTTTCTGTCTAATCTTACCAGGGCGCCAGCATGTAAAGAAAGAATTACTCTACAAAAAATTTTTATTACAATTCTTATCTCGCTGTTGGTAATTTTTGCAATAAATAATTCATCAAGGAGAAATGGGCTTCAAATTATTCCTTCGCGTCTTGAAATAAAAATGTGGCAACCACGTAAAGAAAACAAAGCGGCTTCAAATTCACTTATGATGGAGGCTCAGAAGAGCTCGTCTGGCTAAATCTGAAAAGCAACACGCAGTTGTACAATACAACGTGCATTTTATATTGGCACTGCCTTGCACACTTGCCATGTAGGGAATATATGAAAATGAAAAGAAAAGACGTGTTCGAACACTTGAACTGAAAGATAGGAGAAAGCACAACACAGCATATCGTGAAAGGAAATTAATTTTGACATTCGGGCGTTGGCACGACAATATTAGAATATTCAAAAGGTTTTAAAGACGCCGGCCAATGAATTAATATATTATTATAGGCAATTAACTTTAATCTATTTAGTCTTTAATAAATCTATGCATAATGTATATTTACCTTCCAACAGCCGAGATATAATGCTATCGATGTTCAGCGATTCAGCCATTTATAAATTTGTGCCTTCGATTGTAGATAGTTTCCTGCTTATTATGCTGTATACTCACTTTCACAAAACCCTTAGTTTTTAAAAATCACGCCGCCGTACACTGATTTTTTTACTCGGCAAAAAAGCTAAAATAAATATAACATAGAAAGCGGCAACAAATCGTGAAATCGGATTTCCGTATGAGTTAGCACGAACTCATTAAATAAACCAAAAGGACGCTCTCCAGCATAAAAAAAATGAAAATTTAAGAATGAGAGGTGCAGCGGGCTTTTCTTATATGGGATCTTCAAATGTTCACTTAGCACTTTTTCCACAAGAATTTTAAAACAAAAATGTTCTTTACTTTGCCTGGGATATATCTTTACGTCATTTAAATCCAATTCGCCCACACACATTTACGTTTTCTGAAAAATCCCTTCTCTTCAAAGCACGAGTGTAGTCCCGAAATCACCCTAGTTTTTAAGATGGATACTGACGTTTATAACTTTTTAAATATTTTATATGTTATTTAATTATTTAATAAATATTTAAAGGGCAATTTAGTTAATTATGAAGTTCTTCCCCGTTTTTCACTACTAGAACCTCACCAATGGCGGACAATTTGTCATTCGGCCTCGCACATACGCGCAGTAACATTTGTGTATAGAATAAAATAACACACCCGCATAAAATTGATAGCTATTTTCAGATGCAGAGAGCTATACAATCGGAATATTCGGTCGATGTGTTGAGGCTGAAACAGATTAGACTTTAGTGCGCGGCGCGACAGCGCGGCAAAAATTTTTGACGCGTAGTCATTTCTAATCCTAAATTTGCTGCTCACTTTCAGTGGTACCAACAAAAAAATTATATTTGGGGTAGGCCTTAGATCATAAAACGAAAGGATAGGCTACCTTGTATAAAATTCGTGTACGTGTGATAAGCAATTTTTTTTTGGACAAGGGAGGGAAATGACAAGAGGGCTGGGGTTTTAGTTTGTGTCAGTTCGATATTTCTGACTTTTCTCATTTGTCATTTCTTAGGTCGGGTGTTTTTTAAGTGATTTGTGAGTTAAAAGATTAATAAAAGTGTTTTAAAATTGTGTAATATTGAAAAACTGGTACAAATAATTTTTCTGTGCAAGAGATTTGTTATAATCGAGACTCCGGAGTCTATAATTATGGTGGTGAAGTGCGCTGTGTTGTGCTGCAGAAACAAGCGGCGTTATTCTCGTAGAAAAGCATTCTTCAAGTAAGCTTAATACCTTTACTAATTATTTATTGTGTTTAAAATAAAATAAAAGTGAAATATTAATAAAAATAAACAGCCGTGGTAAAAAAATTAAAGTTTTCCAATGCCGGTTTGTTTGCTTACAATTGAATTGTCACTGTGGCTCTTGTTTGATGTCAGTCAAGCAAAGGCAACGACAAGAAATATTATCAGCAAATAAATGGGGCACTAGGAAAACTCTTAAAAATGTAATAAGTTATAAAAGAATTATAAAATTATAAAATGAAAAAATGATACGAATCGCGCTGACAGGAAATTATAAAACTTGTTCAATATTTGATTAACCTTCAACCACTAAATTATGTGCCCGCTCAGAAAATATCGTAGTTTACGACTTCCATGACTAAACAAATACATCGATCCGATTCTACTACATCCTTTCGTTTTATGATCTAAGGGGTAGGCAACTACCGTAACCCCCGGAATATAATACAAGCCATGAAGTCGCCGAAGCCACCGACACATTAAAAGGCCTTAACGTGCCGAGTACAGCATGCAGTAAGAGCTCACTCTCACTGCTTTTTGTATCTCGTCATGGAGGAATAACTAAAATTTCATTTTAAACAGGTCGTAAGGCCCATAACTGTCGCTCCTACAACAAAATGAAGTTAAAACAAATTGCAGCCAAATATGTTTTCTTTCTAATAGTTGTTAAAAACTATAGCATGTAGAACAAATTTACGGAAATTATAGCGTTTGAAGAAAATACAAGCAACTTTTATATGAAAAACTCCTTCAGAAAGACAAGGCAAGAAAACTGTGGATGTCGCCTGCTGACCGGCCCGCTGCTCTCTTTTTTCGACTTTGTTCATGGCTTGTATCTTGCGGGGGCTACGCAACTACTCATGAAAATATGTAGTACCAATATACGCGCTGTATCTACACTGCTGCGCACTTATTGCAATCACAGCGCGGCGGAACAATTTCATCGTTCATTACGTCGCGATGTCGCGCCGCGCACTAAAGTGTAATCTGTTTCAGCCTTAATTTATTATTTATATTTAAATTGAATATTGCAACAAATTAATATAGTTCTATTACTCAATTATTTTGGTTTTATGAAAAAAATGTTCAAAAATCAAAACGAATTTCAATATAAATATTTCCTATATTTTGCAACTTTCTGTTTCCAAAAATTGAAATATAGATGGCACTCACGAAATAAAAGCGATCAGGCTGCCCCGAAATTACGTAATTTTGAATTATTTTCTGAACTCACCATCGAAATCACGTAATTTCCCATACATTGGCGTAATTTCAAAATCACGTAATTTCGACATAATTTGGATGAAATTACATGCAAAATCATGTGATAATTAATGAACGTACTCATCCAGCGACATTCAGCCATGTATTTTTCCCTTTTTCTATTAATCACCAATTATTGTGCTCATTTAGTCATTTAAGAAGTTGTGTAATACTTTTTTTCTTGCAATTACATTTAGTAAAATAAAACTGGCGTTGCAAATTTAAAATCCATTGAATATGATATCGTCGCTTTCTTCGATAATAATCCCTTTTCTTACAAAAAATATTATTTTAACGTTTATTTTTTTTTTCAATGTCTATTTCATGGAGTAATATTTTTATATACAGGGTGATTCAGATCAAGATGCCTTCCGGTATACCACGCGATTCCTTGAGGTAAGCTGATCAAAAAATTGTTTCACATACCCCCCACCGCCCCCACAAACCATCCTTTAAGAGTTGTGGCCAGTTGAAGATTTCGCCAATATTCGTGAACCCTGATGGGAATGGCCAGTTGAAGATTTCGCCAATATTCGTGAAACCTGATGGGAATAAATGAGTATAACTTTTGAACGACACTATAGATTTTAGTTATTGTTGGCTTATTAAATAGCCAAGAATAGTAGATATCTAAAAAAGTATTCCTCTGTATTTGTTAATTAAGCATCTTTAAATTATTCTCAAATATTTCCAAAATTTTGATTTTTTGTACGCACAAATTTCATAAATACCGTTATTTATTTCAAAAACTTTCATCCATGTAATCCAAATTTATTGCTTCTTATTAATGCCCCTACTACCCTTTATAACTGGGGAAAAAACGCATGCCAATACCTGAATCAGTTTTAGCACTGGAGGTTTATTTGCAGATTCAAGCCAGATCATAAAATTGTATTAAACTAATAATCACAGGTAAGTACGTAGGGTCTTTATGACTGAACCCACAATGTTTTGGTTATAATTTTCTGAAGGTAGTGGTACTCTTAAGCATCAAGATTTAAAAAAAGTAAGAATATTTTTTGTTTGGGTTTAAAGAGAACAAGAAGCTGTTAGCTGAAGTTAAAACAAATTGCAGCCAAATATGTTTTCTTTCTAATAGTTAAAAAAAATTGCCATGTAGAACAAATTTATGGAAACTATAGCGTTTGATCAAAATACAAGCAACTTTTGTATGAAAAATTCCTGCAGTAAAACAAGGCAAGAAGACTGTGGATGTCGCCTGCTGACCGGCCCACTGTTGTTCATGGCTTGTATATTCCGTGGGTTACGGTCTAGGCGCAAGGGGACGAAGATTTTCTCGCTTTGACCTGAAGCATGCGGGTTGGCCCAAAAGCAGCGTATTTTATACTGAATTATAAACTCACAAACCTGCATTAGATTACCACGGCAGCAGAAGCGACAGCAAATTGTTTTCATTGGTTAAAACCGGTCAGCTGAGTGAGAGAAAGCAGTAACGAACGTCCGTGATGCCGAGTCATTCCAAATTCTAAATTTGCTTAGGTAGCATGGATCAAGGTATATAGAATGCAAGAAATTCCCCTTACCAAATGTATAGGAAAATACGGTCTTTCTTATAAAAACGTATATACATTAGTCACAAATTACGTCATAGGCTGCAATGTGTCAAAATTTTAATGGGAATAACTTGTCTTCTATATACCTTGAATACAAGATAGTCCCATTTCGAGCCACGTTCCGCCATTAGTGACGAATTATCTGGAAAATGTATAGGAAAGCATGATACAGAGAACACAATACTTTCAGCACTCGGTTTTTCCTATAGAAATGTATATGCATTAGTCACAGAATTACGTCACAGACTATCAGCTGCAATGTGTCAAAACTTTAATGAGAATATATTGTCTTCTATATACCTTGGGCGTGGATATTCTGTCATACGCATATAAAACTGTCAGAATCTTCTGCTTATTGCTTTGTGCTGCTGTAGTGCAATCTTATACAGTCGACAGCAAAACTATATTTGGCGTAGCTGCCGGTGCCGCTGTTGCTGTCGCTGTCATGCAATCATTTCAAATGTGGCGCTACAACAATAACGCGTCGTGCTCATTATATCTAGGGCTTAATGAGATTTTAATGTCTCCACTACGCTTTTTAGAAAGAAGAAGACCGGTAAAAAACTGACAAGTTGAAGTGGGAGGAATCTGCTTTTTACATTTCTAAAATAAATTTTTATTAATTCCATTCGAAATGTCTGGTCACAAATATGTTGCAAATCCCAATAATTTATTTGAAGACGAAGATGATATAGACGATGAAACATTCCTGAAGAATTCTCGTGTAAGCAGTGAAAAAAGTACAAATCCATTTGAGGAGCAAAAGCAAAGTTTTGAAGAAAAACGACAGCAGATTGAATCAAGAACTCTAGAATCTACGCAGCGGAGTTTAGGTAAATTATTATCAAGCAAATTAAAAAGACAAAGAATAATTCATCCTCGACAAAGGCCTTCTGCACGAAACTGAGGAAGTTGGCAAAGCTACAGCCGTTGAGTTATCCAAACAAAGGGATCAGCTAGAGAAGTCAAGTCGTCAATTGGATGAAATCAGTGCGACATTGCGATTCAGTCAAAAACACTTGAATGGCTTAAAAAGTGTTTTTGGTGGACTAAAAAACTATCTATCAGGCAATAGGGATATGGGAATGACTAATTCGCCGCCCAATGAGAATAAAATAATTGAAAATGGTCAACCTTTGCAAGATTCCCCTCAGTTGTCTCCAGACGACCGTTATAATACTCATCCAATCAATAGACTACGAAGCGACCATCCGATAAGTCCAGTTCAAAGACAGCAGCAGGTTAACTCGAACTTTGATCAACGATTAGAACAGAATCTTGACGAAATGTGCGGAAGTTTATCTCGTCTCAAAGGCCTGGCCACAGACTTAAAACAGGAAATTGAGACTCAAAATGACCTCCTTGATACAATGTCGGATAAAATGGAAAATGTCGATATTAAAGTAAATAAGCAGAATAAGGAAATGAATAAACTTCTTGGAAAGAAATAAAACTGCCTGGAGCTATTGATGTTAAATTAGTAAACGAAAAGCTTTTTAAGGTTATTTAGGCGATTGTTTTGATATACTAAATTTTTTTTAATTTATATTGCCTCGGATTATAGTAAATATAAAAAAGCAATAAAGTTTATTGTCACGAAATATACGGAAATATCACACGTGCTTTTTTATTTTTACAAGTTTTAGTCCTAAATTTTTTTTTCTCCATATTCTACAATTGTAGATTTATCAGGTGATAGCAAAGATAGGGGAGGACTGCAAGCTTCAATTCTAATAGCTACAAGGATATTTGCGAATACGCTTCCGACTTCCGACCAATAAAAAAAAATTATTTCGATTTCCGTGGATTTTTGTTTGTAGTGAAGTGCTCCATACCAGCGCAAATGAAAATAATATTTCGTATTCACAAAGCCATTTAATTTATGTTTTACTACTCCCGCCCGTTAGACAGGGTTGGGTCCCACTTGAATTAAAATTAAAGTTATATATGCGTTATTATAACATAAAATAACACAGCCTAAATTTTGATTTACTAAATTAAATGGCTTGGTGAATACGGCCTTATGGGATCAACTTTCTCTTCCAATTTCCCTTCTAAACAAGTGAAAAATCAACTTGACAGATTGGGAAGACGCAAAACCCTCTAGAAATACTTATAGTCATTACCATAGATCATTGTAATTCTGTAATTGAATTTGCCATTATCGTGCTACCTATTGGTGTGGCTGGAAAAAAAGAACCTGGAAAAGACATACTGTGGCGGTGGTTACACCGAGTCGCAAAAAAGAATTCACTATTAGATATATATCTAATCTGTGCCATTACTATGTTTCCATGCGGTACGGAACGGAGTTCAATCCGAATTAGTACTCATTGAAAAGAGAATTGAGTTGAGCCGCAAGATACAATGCCATGAACAAAGTCGAAAAAAGAGAGCAGCGGGCCGGTCAGCAGGCGACATCCACCGTCTTCTTGCCTTGTCTTACTGAATGAGTTTTTCATATAAAAGTTGCTTGTATTTCGTTCAAACGCTATAATTTCCGTATACTTGTTCTACAAGCTATATTTTTTTAAAACTATTAGAAAGAAAACATATTTGGCTGCAATTTGTTTTAACTTCATTTTGCTGTGGGAGCGACAGTTTTTGGCTTTAGGACCTGTTTAAGATGAAATTTTAGTTTTTCCTCCATGACGAGTATACAAAAAGCAGTGAGAGTGAGCACTTACTGCATGCTGTGTCGGTGCCTTCGGCGACTTCATGGCTTGTATTATATTCCGGGGGTTACGGTTGAGCTGAGCTTCGTCGAGTTGAGTTGGGTTTTGTGTAAGTATTTGTTATATAAGTTCGGTTTTACGCTCAATAAATCTCAGCAGAGTAATAGTTGCAATAATGTATGTGCAGCCATACTCCGAATCTGTAGACATGATTGATTCGAATTCATCGGACCACGGCACATTCACATGCAGTTATTGTTCAGTTGAGAGTTTGTGTTTTGGGAATCGTAGTGATTTGGTTAAGATAAAATTTGTTAAATAATTTTGTTAAGAAAGATATAAAAATGTGACTGCACATTTTTCTGTATGAATAGTTTAGCCGAGGCTTACACGAGTTAGTACAGCCTGTTTGCACTGCCATACTTCTTGCACGTGTATGCGTGGTATGCTGCTCGTGTCACAGCTTGAAACTTGGCATTTCGGAAATTTTCCACCTACCGAATTCCGCTCATCAACAAAAAGTGCAACTTGTCCGCCTAACCTTTGAACAAAGCTCAGTTTGTCAAAGTCGAAGCTGCAGGCTATCTTGCCACATGAATCTATCAATTGGCAGAGCCGGAGTCGATTGATCAGTCGTAATTGTAGTTCAGGGGCCCTATTCTTGAATAACGAAGGCAGATTCCGTATTCGTTATACTGTCAAAACTATTCGGAATCGTATTCTTGAAATCCGCATTCGTTATATACCGAACGCAAACCCTTCGTTATTTAACGAATGGGTTCAACCATTCGTTATGCCAAACGAAGAGTGAATCAGCTGCTATTTTACGAGTGATAATGGGAGATAAAAGATGTGCGAAAATTTCATATGCTCAAAAAACTAAACCAATTGAGTTTTTAGAGGAAAACCTGAAACTGAAATTTGGTAAATACGATAACTTTTTCAGTTCAAAAGATGCCACGGAATTGTGGCAAAATAAAATCAGTATTGAATTCCATACCCGGAGCGCAAAAGAACCAGAAAGGTTTTATTATGATATTATATTAAACAAAGCTAATAGAAAATTTCCAGAGTTGGCAGGATTTAAAATGTGTGGTGAAAGGAAAATCTGTGGCAGATAAAAAACATTTGCATGGCACTGGTGGAGATCCTCCTGCAACATTTTTCTATTTAGCGTTGAATTAAGGGTGCAGGAATTGATTAACGATCGACGTAATTGATAGTCCATAGATTCTTTAATGATTTCAGACGTAAACAATAATGACAACTCACTGAAGCTTGCCATTGTTTACAAATTATACTTTAAAACATGAAACAGCTGACATTATTCAATTTGTAAATTGACAGATCTAATCTTACCACACTCGTTATGTTGAAAAACTTTTTCACCACTTCGACTTTATAACGATGAGGTTCAAGAATACGAACGGTGTATACGATTCGTTATCAACCATTCGTTATATAACGAATACGTTAAAACCATTCGTTATTCAAGAATAGGCCCCCAGGCCTAATTCAAGCTTAATTTGGGCTTTAGAAACAAGACTATTTCAAATTTTTACTGTTTATTAATAATTAAAAACTTAAAAAATCGCTGAACTCTGGAACTTTGAAATGTTTACTTTCAAAATAATTCAATCCGAGTGTCCAGCGAGTAGTGAGTTATTTACGTACCCTGCATTCACTTGATATGCCGCTTCCTGTTACAATAGGCCTGGCTCACATGCTTCAACATTCAAGTCTTTTCGTTGATGGGAGAAAAAATCCCTCTCCCGAGTGTCTCTCAGCTACGAAAACAGTTGACAGTTGAAGCGTGTTTGCCAAGGCATAGTTATATTTATTCAATGTTTAGGCATATCGTTGAACTGCAGGACGAGAAACCAATACTACTGCAAGAAAATATTTTCGGCCATTTTGAAATTTATGTTTGGACGGCTGTTCTGATTTGAGATGATAATATAATAATTATATTCTCATTAAGTGCTGTGAATTTATGATACAGTTATTATTTATATCAAAAACTAACTTGTTTGAACAGACATATAAGAAAATACTTTGATGACATGTCTAGGGACAAGTTCGACAAATTGCGCGTACTCCGTGATAGCTACGCGTACGTCGGCCCAATGGAACACCAGTGCTGCCAACTTAACGGATTTCTCGTCAGATCTAGCGGTTTAATATGAGGGAAAACGAGAAAAAGGTATTCTAACGGCTGACAGACTTTTAACTGATTATGTCGATTTCGATTGGACCATTTCAGTGTTGCACTTTTCTGGCAGCTGAGAAATGGGAGCGCTGAAGTCCATCGAACACATTTCTGTCATATTTCTTGTGTTTGTGGGCACACGTATTATAAATACGGAACTGTCAAACGTAATAAATGTTATTTATTGATATATAGAAACAAATTTCTTTTTAGCTTTAGGCAAATTACCCAAATAAAATCTTCTAATGTATTTAACTCGAAGATTTCACAAATAATCTCGACAATACACTTTGACAGAGCGGATGACAATTCAACTTGAATATGGATTTGTAACACCAAGAAAATATCCGGTGCAAAGTATGGGAAGTCAGTGTTGCACTTCTGCTATAAAAGTTGTCCCATCGAACATTGTCAGTTTTGCACTGCTAGAAAAAGTGCAATACTGGTGTTGCACTGAAGTCCCATCGAAATTGACATAAAATTATTATTGGCAGCACTGTGAAAGTAGAACACGGCTGAATGCTGAATATGATTCGGATTTTGACATTTTATGCAAAGGAGAAGAACGCTTTGGTTTGGTTTTTGTTTTGTTTTGTTGCAAAAAAGGCGTAAGGGTGAATAAAATAAGATTGGATATTCTTAACAAGCTATCACGAGTTTTATATTAATTAAAAAAAACATTGTTTAACTAAAGTGAAAACCATAATTATAGAGAATAACAATAAATTTTAAATCAACTTGTAGCTTCCAATTTGAATGACTCATAAAAATATGAAGTGCGCCTGCTTGTGATGAATCAACGATTTACGAGCTGTGATTAGAATTCGTTAAAGTGCTAACAGTTGCTAGTTTTCCCTTTTCATTAATATTTGGAACTATGAACAAACCAGATTCTTGCGTTGAGACGCCAGCAGCCCCGGAATGGCTGTCTAAACTAGAAAGTCGTCGGGAGAAATTGACTGTGACTCGAGGTAAATTGGGTCATGAAGCCGGCGCTGGAGCTCCATGTAACGAATGTGGTAAGTATATAAGATTTTCATTTAGGATTTTCCCGACAGTTATTTGGCTGAACATACACTGATAGGTTTTTGATTCAGTTTCTAATTCAAATTTTAGCCAATCGTCGAAAAAGTTTATAGCGAGTTTTTGAAATTTCTCACGAAATTCTTCGAGTGACTTCAAAATTCTAGATAATAGAATCGGGCCAAAAATAAGAAGACGAAATACAAACTGGATGAACGGTATTTAGGACCATTGCTTAAGTCCAATTTGACCATAGGTGCGTTGTTTTTTAAGCGAACGGTTTCCGATGAGGGAATTACCATTAATCGGAAATTGAGTAAATCCAACCAACGGAACTATTTCAAAGTTTTGGGATAATTTACGACTTTGGAATCAGTAACACCCACATATATTCATTGACATATATATACATGCAAAATTAAGCTTCCAAACTCAAATATTCAATTAACGATCTACATTGGGAATGAGAGCTTCATAGGGAAGTTAAACGCATTGATCCCCATGAATAGCGACTTGCAGACCTGGGTTGAGAAGCAGAATACTCAACAAATAGAAATAGTGCTCCGGAAAGTGTTTCGTAAAAAGAAAGAGGTAGAAAGTAAGGATGGAAGGTTTCTAAGTAGCGATAAAGGACCGCTCTAGAGGTGAAGGGAGCACTTCAACAAAGATCTTACCATGATTTTTTCTATAGTATATTGAATAAAGCACCTACGAAAATATGCAATCTTTGCTTTTGAAACAGATTAATACGATTATCACCTACCAGACGGTCATCGAGAACAACAACAATAAGAATTTCTGTAATCTCGGTAGAGTAATTACTGAAAGTGGCATTACAGAAAATGTCGGTTCCTATTTATACATATCGTGATGCGCATTTGCTCAGCTAGCCAAGATATGGAACTGCAACCAGATCTAAATAAAAACAAAATTACGTCTGTTGTAAAACAATGAGAGACGCTATTCTATATGAAACGTGGAGTGGAGGGTAATTTAATATATAATACGCCGTTTGTAAATAAGAGTATATTCAAACATAAAAATATGAAATAAGATGTCAACTTCGAGTCAGTGCTGATCTGAGGCTCTCTTTGTCGTTTCGCGGCAGTTTAGCTTTTTTCCTTGTGTTTGCAGAAGCTTAAATATAACGTTATGATTTTTTGTGACTTTAATCTTTTGCTGTCTGACGATGTTGCCCCCATTAAAAAATCATTTTTGCTTCGATTGACGTCCGGGGTAGGTCTCTCAAGCTCTTTGCTAGCAGTCATATGGCTCCTTCGAGAACTATTGAAGAATACCTCAATATACAGAAATAGGGTAAGAATCTGTAGAAATGTCTTAGAATAAATAAAATAAGTATTGTATTTTTGTAAAATTATCGTTTACAGCATTCACCATCATACCGTCCCTCCCTTCTAATGTTCATCAATAATATTTAACAAAGAACATATTATAATCACATGAATAAATTACTGAATTTCAGGTGATAAGTGTCCAGGATTGGATCTACATTTTTGGCGAAAAGTATGTCGGAATTGCAAATGCCGAAAAGACCAGCATATGTGCGCAGATGATGATTCATCTGGTTGGGCACAATTTGAAATTCTTGGCCAGATTCGTTCCAAGCCAGCATGTAGGCCATTAAAAAATATTTTGAAAATTAGTTCCAGAATTTTTCAAATCGATTTCTCATTTCAGACATTAAAATTAAAGCTTTCGCTGACAAGCCAATAAAAGTAGATTGGGTCCCACCAAATGTTACACCGGATCTGGCATCTGATTACATGGATAAATTAGGTTCAACACACATTCCAGTAGCAGGTAGTGATGCTGCAGCGAAACGTAAGCAGCAATTAGAATTCCAAGTACCACCACACGATTTGGATGCTACTCTTTGTGACAATTTAACTGAAACTGAGGCTGTTCAAATGCAGCAATATGTGGATAAAATTAAGGATTATTGCGTTGGTCAGGGAAATGTGGTACGTGTTGGCAATGTCATGCATGGTGTGATTGGAAATGTTGGCAGTAAGAACTATGAAATGGTTGAATCGAATAATGGTGATATTCTCAGAAAGTTAAATATCACTTCCCCACAAATTATAAAGGATAAAGTTATTATGAACATTTTAAATTCAGAAAATTTAACTAAAATTCTTCTATGTGATCCTTCAAAAGCATTGCCATCAACATTGATTGCATATTCGCAACCGCTGTCATCTGATTTCGGAGCACTACCTAATCTTAGTCCTGAAAACAAGAAGAAGTTAACTGAGATGGGTTTAAATAAAGCATTGCTGCAGAGTCTTTTAGAGAATGGTCCATTTTACGATAGCATTCTTAAAAATTTAGAAGATAAGAGAGTTAATTTTTCGCAAGATCCTATTTTGGTTCCTATCAAGAATTTCCGTGTCGAATATTTGACCAATAAAAATTTTAAAGATGCCATGGATGAACTTTTTAACAATAAGATTGATCCTCAGTACTCTACACCAATAAAATCTAAACTCGCAAACCCAGATGCATTTAATTCACCAGCCCCCGTAAGGAATCCCGTTCAAACGAAAACCGGCTCTTTGATGAAACAAGATACTCCAATGAGAAGAGTTAAATTTGGTGGGATAAGTGTTGCATTAGATTTGGGATTACCAATTGATGCTTCTGTTGAAAGGGACAAAATATTTTCGTCAATAATAAATTCAGAAGCGCTGCAAACAGTTCTGAAAAATTATTCAAAAATTCCCTACAAGAATAATGTAATTATACTTGGGAGACCTATGACTCCAGATTTTGACGAAACTAGTGAATTAACCTCTCCCACACAAAGTCGATTAGAAAAAATGTGTCTCAATAAGGATGCTGTTCAAAGTGGAGTTATTAATGGGCCGTTATACGACAAACTTTTTGAAAATTTGAAAGAACGAGGGATAAGTTTCGCCGAATGTGCCCTTTTAAATCCTATGGAACAATTTAGACATGAATTTACTGAAGATATACCATTCCAGCAAGAAATAATAAGATTTATTGACAACATTCCTAATACATTTAGTGTGGTGGAGAGCGAATCTCAGCCCGGGTATTTATCAAATCCACAAAATCCTTTCAAGAGTAATTTGCATGGTTCTAAAAGTTCCGATTCCGGTTTTGAATCAAAACCGCCAACTCCAAATTACTCTACATTTCCGGATTTACTTCCAACTAGTAATAATCAAGAAGAAAGTGCCACTTTACTTGGATTTAATGCACATTCGGGGAAATTATCTGGCATTCCTGGCTTAGAAGATATGAATATGTATCCACAGATTGAACCAAGCTCTGTAAATATTGCAAAAGCTTCAGAGCGCTTAAACGAGACTATTGGCAATTTGCAAGTATCAGAACCGAATTTAGATAGACAAAGTCCTGTAGCTCTTTTTAAATGTAAAGAGTGCACGAAAGACATTATGTGTGGAGAAGTAGCTGTAAGAGCTGAAAGAGCTGGAAAAGATGTAGCTTGGCATCCTGAATGTTTTGTGTGCCATAAATGTCAGGAGCTCTTAGCAGATCTTGTATATTTCTTTCACAATGGACACGTTTACTGTGCCAGAGATTTAGCTATAACTTTGAAAATTCCCAGATGCAATGCCTGTGATGAATTGATATTTACAAAGGAGTATACAGCCGCCGAAGGAGCTACATTCCATATAAAACATTTCTGCTGTTATCACTGCGATACTCCATTAGCTGGACAACAATATGTTCCTGATGAAAAAAGCAATATGCCAGTGTGCTTGCGTTGCTATAACGAATATTGTGCAGAACGCTGTCAGCATTGTGACAAAGTAATTGGACCTGCAGAGCAAGGTGTAGCATGGAAGGAAATTCATTGGCACAGTCAATGTTTTTTATGTGCAAGTCTGGATTGTGGAAAATCGCTTCTCGGAGGAAGATTTTGCGTTAAGAACAATATGCCATTTTGCAGTGCACGCTGCGTTGCTAATGTGATACAATAAGTATATAAACTTTTTCTTAGAAACATTAATATAAATATAAAAATTAGTATAAATATTTTTATACATAATATTCTATTTTTTATATGTGCAGTTTTTCAATAAATATATTTGTAATTATATGTCTATGATTGTTTGGATGATTTTATTATCAAAACGTGTGTCGAAATTCGTGAGTACAGGACCTATTTGCAATCAGCATTCTGTCCTGTCAAAGCCTTTTAATTTTTTTTCAGTCATTCATTTAAAAGAACCGTTGTTTTTGAAAACAAGTAAAAAAGCTAGAATTGGTCTAAGACCGATTCGTATGATACCCTAGATGAATGCCCGTATAAAATTTCGTATGGTCACCGATCTATGCAAGTTTGATTTCTGAAGTGGTTTTTCGAATATATTTCTAGAACGGTTCGTCGGAAAAAAAATGATTACAACAAATTTTATAGGGTTCTGAAGAAGTTTTTAGTACAATAAAAATGTCTAGGACTGATCGTTTTCACAGTATATGTAAAAAACTTAAATTTTTATATGGCAACATCAAGAAAAGGTTGTCCAATTTAGTCCATTTTTGAAATTTTATTTGTTATTACTATAAGAACACCATGTACCAAATGTCAGCATTGTGACAAAGTAATTGGACCTGCAGAGAAAGGTGTAGCATGGAAGGAGATTCATTGGCACAGTCAATGTTTTTTATGTGCAAGTCTGGATTGTGGAAAATCGCTTCTCGGAGGAAGATATATAGTGGAAAACGAAATTTTTGTATGGCAACGACACGAAGGAGTTGCCCGGTTTGTCTCATTTTCGAACTTAATTTTACTTTTTTTTTAAAGTCCGGGTACAAAATTTCAGCTTATAAGTGAACGCGTTCTCGAGTTATCGTACGCACAGATGGAGGGACGGGCATGCAAAAATCAAAATAACTTTTAATATTATGCGAGGGTGTCCAATCCATTTTGCTCTACCATCATTATTACAAACGGAATGATAAACTTAGTATACCCTATAGATTTCATCTAGGATATAACAAGTTCGTCTCAATCAGTTCAGAATTCGCGAAAAGAATTCACCATAAATTTTCAGTTGTCGCACCTCACCAGAAATATTTGTTTATCTTGTTCAGATTACATGTAAGGAGTTTTAACCCAAAACCCTAGATATTCATTTTAAAAAAGAGCCTCCTTTCGATTGGATCGTGCCTTAACGGTTAAAATCTGTGCAAATGACAACCTAAGTTGCAATATATCTCAAAAAATTCTTAGTTATCCCTGGATAAAGTTTGGCGTTCACATCGAAACTTATGATAATCACAATACCATTATCACACACACATTTCACATTTTCATTTTACCTTTTCCTGAATATTTTTGGAAAATGGATATGTAGCGATTTGGCCTGGATCTCCTCATGTAAAAAACATCTTAAATCTTACTTGTGATGACAGTTCAGTGGACATATTTAAAGACAAACTGCATTTTGAATGGTAAAAGAAATTACATGTCTTCCAAGCTCCGGCGCCAATATTCATGTTTTTCACTGTGAGCCGATAGGGCATTGATTGCGTGCCACAGATAATATGCGCCGCTTGATGGCACACTCTTACGTGAGCCACAGGTGGAACGCGCCGCCCGATGGGTCATATGAATGGGAGTCATCGGTGCTGCACGCCACCTGATGGGACACTGATACGTGAGCCGGTGGTACGCGCCGACGTGAACGCTGATTAGCCTACAATATTACAAAATATAGCGGAATATAATGACATGGATACAAATAACACATCTAGAAAAATAACCCCTGAGCAGCTATCATTGATCGCCCATAGCAGCAAATTACATATTACATTATTTTGATTTCGTAGTTAGAAAAAATGCAAAACTTTAACAGAAAATGTACTCTGATAGTATTGTTTCGCACATCAGAAATGCTTCAAATGTAATAATGTATTTATTGGTGTAAGAATTGTATTCAAATTTATTACTAATGAACATGTAGAATCATTTTAACTTTATGTCATGACTTTATGTGGATACGTAATATATGTACGTATGCAGCCATATGTATATTATTTATATGGTTTCTTTTGAATCATTCTTGCAAATTTGGAAATGCACCCCTTCTCTTTTGTTAGAAATACATGCGGAACTGAGGTCTTAAACTGAGATGGGTTGGATTCGGATTGTATGAAAATATTTGACCATTAAGCTGTTCCCCGCTCCGAGAGATCGTCCTGGCAGGCGATTTTAATGTCTATAACATACCGTGGCTCAGACTTTCTTCTACTACAAGCCATGCGGGCTGATTTGTTGAATTCTTCTGTGAATCTTTCAATTTGCAACAGCTAGTGGATGCACCCACACGAATACCTGATACGGCTGAAGATAGAGCCAATTTACTAGATTTGTTTCTATCATCTTACTCCGACAAATATTCCATCTCAGTCGGCTTCCCTCTTGGTAGTTCAGACCACTGTTTAATCGCGGCTAATATCACCTCAAACCTGCGTCGCCCTAATTCTCCACATACAAGTAGGCTTCTCTGGCACTATAAGAGTGCTGATTGGGAAAGTCTCAACCAGAATCGTAGAAGTTGGTCTGTGTTGCTTCGAGGGATGTTAATGAATACACATTAGAACTTAGTAACATACTATGTTTTGGCTTGCGCGAATACAATCCGTATTCTCAACAACAGGAAAATAACTCTTGGCTTAACGATAAAGCGAAAGAGTCTGAATTTCGCGCCTATCAATTGCATCCATGTCTGAAACTGAAATAAGTCTACAAGACTGCACGGAACACATGTAAGCTCATTATCCGCAGAGAAATTTTTTTTTTTACCCCAAATGTTAGGCAAAGAATCTTGGTAAGCCGCAAATGTAGCAAAGGTTTCCGGTCCGTGGTCGAAACCATCAGGAACAACTTCAGCGGTTCCTCTATACCTTCACTACTTAATAATGGTGAAGGGTTGTTGACTTAATGTATAAAGCTAATATTTTGGCAGCTAGATTCGCTTCAAGTTCTCGTTTTCCACCCACTTCACAGACACCTGTTTTGCATCTCCCGTATGGATGTGCACAACATCCAATACACATCCGTAGTACGAGAGATGTGTTCAAGGTCCTTAAGAGGATAAACGTTTCCAAAGTAGCAGGTCCTGATGATTTCTCGCCCCTGTTAATTTAAAGCTGTGCATCATTTTTGGCTAAACCTCTGCGCAAACAATTTCTATTTGTCTTATTTGACAGGAAAATTTTCATCTGCTTGGAAACTAGCTCACCTTCAGCCTATTCCCAAGAAAGGAGAGGGTAGCGATCCCGAAAATTATCGACCAATTGCAATCACTTCGATTCTTTCAAAGGTTCTTGAATCTATCATTGACTCCAAATTATTTAAGTATCTAGAAAACTCAACAACGATCGACAATATGGCTTCCGAACTGGACGCTCATCTGGAGACTTGCTGACTCTTTTTACGGAGCTAGGGTCCAGTCTACACAATTTTGGTGATATTTCAAAGGCCTGTGATAGAGTCTGGCATCCAGCCCTTTTAGCCCAACTTAAAGCACTTGGTCGCGACCCTTCTCTTCTATTGTGAATTAAAGGCTTTTTATCTATTCGGCAAATACAGGTTGTTTTAAATTGCATTTACATCTGAACCTCATCCTATTAATGCCGGTGTGTCCCAGGGCTCAATGATCTCTTCGTCTCTCTTTTTAATTTTCATTATTGATCTACTTTCCCTTACTTTCATTCCCATTCATAGTTTTGCTGATGACAGCACCCTTGATTTCGCATATTCCTTTGGCCCTCTTGCGGGCTCCAGAAGGAATGCCACATCTGTTAAACGAGATTGCATGATTAGGTAACTGAATAACGATCTTGCCAATATCCTCGCTTGGGGCAAAGCGAATCGCGTCGAATTCAATGCATCTAAGACCCAAAGCTTTCTAATCTCGTTAAAAAAACCATAACTTAACCACTCCCGTTTATTTTGATGGAGCATTAATTTCTGATTCACCATCACTAAGAATTCTTGGCACTGATATTTCCAGTAAGTTAAGCAAAAGAGCATCAAAATTGTCTTGGATTTCTGAAAAGGTGTAAAAAATATTTCACCCCGTCAAATCTAACGCTCCTCAAGAAGTCCTACATCAGACCTACACTGGAATACAATTCTTATAGATATTGTCCAGAAGAGAGCCTTCAAACTAATTGATATGGCAATTACTTGTGATATTGACTCGTCAATGTTCCGATGAAATATCTAGTCTGATTCCTTGTAGAATAATTCCTGAAGGCAATACTCGCTCTGCAAACCGTGCACATCCTTTTAAGCCCTTCTCTGATTGGTCGGTAAGATATTGTACGGTAGCGATATAGTATCCGTACGACATTTGTCCCGCCGATGCCGTACCGCATAGAGCTGTTAGAGCTCCCTCACGGTCATACATGCTATGGACTAAATTAGCACATTTTATTAATTTCACGACAAAATTCACCATTCAACTGGGTAAATACCGCTTATCGGCTGAAAAGACATGTCGGAATGCTACACACCGTAAAACATGACGCAGCTAAACCGCGCAGTGCAGACCCATGTGTAGGTACTAATTAAAATACGTGGTGGCGACAGTTACTTGGCATCCTGCATGTTTATCGAGACAATATAGTACCGACCCTTCAGGGACGGGCTTTACCCCTCAAATTATTGCTATTGACAGCTATGAGTTCTCCATTTTAGTGCTCTTGGATTTCTCTAAGGCATTTGATTCGATGAATCATAGCAAGCTATGTAGAAAATTGATAATGCAGTTTAATTTCTCTCCCCAGGCTGCAAACCTTATCGGCAGTTACTTGAGGGATCGGTATCAATCTGTGTATTCTAAAAATTTAAATTCCTCTTTTCAATTGGTATCTTCAGGAGTGCCCCAAGGATCTATCTTGGGTCCTTTGTTGTTCTCTCTTTTCATCAATGATTTATTTCATTGTGTTAAGTACAGCAAACTGCACCTTTATGCTGATGATGCTCAATTGTACATCTCAAGACCAATTGGATTAGCTGAAGATGGTGTTTCTTGTATAAATGACGCTCTCCATTCTATTTATTTGTGGACCATTGACAACATGCTACACTTGAACCCTACCAAAACTAAATGCTTAATTATATCAAAACAATTTTAGATACTTCTTATTTCTCACCTGTCGTAATCAATGAAACGCAAATTCCAATTGTTGATTCCACTTCTAACTTGGGAATTATCTTCAATAGAACTCTTTTCTGGGGCCATCATATTAATACTCTAATTAGAAAAGTATATGGTGGGCTTCGTTCACTCTGGGCGACTAGTAATTTCACTCCAGCGAAAACCCGTTTAAAGCTGGTCAGGACGCTTCTCGTCCCTCTTTTTACGTATGGGTGCGAAATATTTGCTTCTCTTGACTATGAGTCTATTCGAAAGCTAAATACTGCATTCAACGCTACTATAAGGTATGTTTTTGGTCTTCGCCGTTTTGACCATGTCTCTCCTTACGCCAACTCCATCCTTGGTTGCAGCCTTATGGTCTATTTCAAATATCGCGCTGTTATTTTATTGGCTGGGACTCTTAAGTCTCGGAACCCCAGCTACTTGTATAATATACTTCAGATTGCGAGATCAAGTCGAGTTACTACTTTAATAGTGGCTAGACATAATTGTCTAATCTAACATCTAAGTGTCAGTTCTTCATCCAGTCCATTATAATTTGGAATTCTCTGCCAATAAATTTGAGATTGTTGTTCGAGTCAGGTATGTTTGGTAATTTTAAATGCAAAGCTCTCGAGTACTTAAAATCAGTCTAGTTTTTAGTTTGGCATTGTAAATAAGTACAAGTTTCATTTTTTTCTCTCCTCTGTATCTTAGTGCTAATTGACTAATTAATTTCTTATTATTCTAGTTTATTATAATATTACTTATTGGATAATGTACCTATTAAGCGTGGACTAAAATAATGTTTTATATCTTTTTGTACAATGCCACCTATAAAAGAATAAATGAAAAATGAAATGAAATGAAATTACTTTCGGGCATACAGTAAATTTCCGTGATGTTTTTTTTATCTCGAACTGTGCGAATGTGGAACAGTCTACCATCTTTTGTCTTTCCTCCGGAATACAATCTTCGAAGGTTTAAGAGTGACAGACATACATCGGCACCTCCGCCACTCTCCTCACGTTCCCTAATTTCTTTTCTTATCTCCTATCTGCCATGCTGTGCTTTGCATCATAGGGTATGCCCTGAGCTTGACTTAATAATATAAAAATATAAGGCAGGTGCCATTACATAATTTAGGTGGGCTTATGTTCCATAGCAATATTATTGACTATTGGAAAGTGTGCAGTGTAGCGTATCAATTAAAAAAAAAAAATCGTTTTGATTTAACTAATGTATTTTCGGAGTTCAGAACATTTTGCTTAAAATTATATACGTTATCACCCTGTGACATTATATCCACATGAGCGAAACACATGTTTATCAATAATAATTACATATATAATTCCGATTCATGGTTATTACAACCACAGAGTAAATCATGTTATAGCAAATTAAAACATTTAAATGCAATGAAATCATGATAAGCAGAAAACAATATCATCTCTACAGTCCCCGGAAATAGTTAATATTAATTTAAAACCACTTATTACAAAGCCAGTCAGCCTTAATAATTTTACGTTTATTTGTTACGTGAAACAACCAACAGTTATACCTAATGATATTTAGATGAAAATTATATTCTGCTAACAATAATTGCTTTGTGTATTGTGACTGGAGATGTGCGTAATCACACAGTGTCTCAACAAACTTTAACGCTTGTAAACTATTTTCATTGTTTTTGAAAAAAAAAAACGTCATAAATATAACGCTAAAAAGCTAGTAGCAAATATAATTTTCTGTGATATTTTCTTAAACGTTGATTGATAAACATCGCGTGGTGGTTTTCTATTGTTAATCTTTTGAAAATGAATTTTGTAAGCGTGAATGATGAATATGAGAAGTTTCCTGAATTAAAATGTTATCAAGAGGAAGTGATGAAAATTGTGGAATGGACTAAGCAACAGCCTCACCTGCCAAATCTGCAAGAGAGGGAAGTTCTTCTATTTTTCCACGCTTGTCACTATCACACTGAGATATCTAAGCAAACTATTGATCTTCATTTTACATATAAGACACATTGTACAGAATTTTTTTCAAATTTCGATCCCTTAAAGGATGAAATTCAACGGGCAATGAATTGTATGTAAGTATGATCATCATTTCTGATACTTATGGCTGTATTCACTAATGTGTCGTAACTTATGAAAATCATAGATAAAATACTAATAAATTAAAAAGAATATTTAAGTATGTACATGACTGTGAAACAGTTATTACAGTTTGGTGAATACCGTCCTTAGTGTTAGCAGAAGTTAAAAAATGTAAAATGTGCAACGGAATGCTATTGATTAGTCTAATGAAAATAAACTTTGCGACAGTAATCTTGTAATGAATTGCCAAAAATAAAACTAGATTTAATACATTGTGTGATATTTATGTTTCTTATTGGAATTAAGTTGAACAAACACTTTCTAGATCAATTGTACCATTAAAAAGGACAACTCCTGACGGTATTAGAGTTTTAATTGGAAAATTTAATGATTGCGATGCCACGAAATTTTATTTTGCCGATACTGTAAAATTGTAAGTATATATAGAAAAATACTATAGTAAACTCAATCGCATATATATAATGAATATCAATTGAAGATATTGTTTATGCTTCGAATTACTACTAGCAGAAGAAGGGATATCTAGTGGTTATGCAATGGTTATGGATATGTCTGGCGTAAATCTTGGCCATGTTGCACGATTGGGTCTAATGACTATGAAGAAATTTCTTTTTTATCTTCAGGTACTACATATACGAGTATACACACTATTGTATCCTAGAATTTTACTAAAAAAAAATTTAAATTTATATTTAAATAGGAAGCAGTACCTATAAGAATTGCTGGGTTTCATTATATTAATCTCGTACCTTTTGTGGATAAGATTTTGGCAATTGTAAAGCCTTTTTTAAAGGAAGAACTCGCAAATTCTCTGTATTTACACTCAACTTTAGATTCTTTTTATAAATTTGTACCAAAAGACATTTTACCTGTGGAATATGGTGGAAATGAGGAATCTGGAGACATTTTAAAAGGTATGTTTTTTTTTATCTTATTATACTCTTGGTCAAGATGTATATATGTATATGTAGGTATACTGTCACAACAATTTAAAAGAACAATTAATTATAGTATAATGTGCATATTAGTCCAGGCAATGGACTAAAAGTCAAGGAAAGTTGAAATTTAGTAGATTTGGACGTACAGTTCGTGGTTACATACCTAATTAACATTCCGAGTTTGCACATTTGCTGAGCTTGATTCCGCTGTAACTCGTGAAAAATATTTCCTACAAAAGTTGAAGGAAGTTTTATGCTCTATAAATTTTGTAAGAGCTATTTGTAACCTAGTTGGGTTTGGATATAAGATATTATCGAAAAGCTAATTTTCAATACGGTTTCTACAATATGGCGGTCAAGGTCGCAAACTCGGAATAATAATTAGGACAGAACTGGACAAACCTTTGATCAAAATAATTGATGTCTTAGTTAACACTTGATGGAACTTGTTAACAATATTAGACATTTTCAAAATAAAAACACTTAATTATATAAAATAAGTGAAAAACGAGTTTTCAAACAAAACTGAGGACAAGCCGTATGAAAAAGTAGAAAATAAACTTTTCTTCACACACAGAGGTGGACTCAGATTTTTTGATTGGGACATTTCTCTTGAATATTCTTTCTCTTCATGAATCAAATCACTTATTACCTCTGATTGATCATACTGAAATATATCGGTGATTGTCAACAAATAAAATCTGAGTCCACCTCTGTGTGTGAAGAAAAGTTTATTTTCTACTTGTTCATGCGGCTTTGCCTCGATTTTGTTTGAAAACTCGCTTTTTACTTATTTTAAGTTTTAGTACCAAAGACTTTTTCATTTTTTTCACTCATCACTCGTTACTATATATGATTTTCTGCCTTTTTCACGTTAACTAAATTGTTATTACGTGCTGCATGGAGATATTTTAAAACAATTTTTATGTCATGTTTGGTGCCGATCCGAAAACAACAAATTTTCGAGTATCAAATCGTTAAAGTACTGCAACGGTCTTCTGAAATTCAAATTATGTTTTAAACAGCGCTTTATAGCTGTATTCCAACTTGATCCCATATAACATGAATTTTCCCGATTTTCCATGTTTTCCACAGATTTTTTTTTAAAATTTACATGAATTTACCACGATTTTTCATGCAAGTTTTCATGATTGTTGAAGAGAAAGTATTGATGCCAGTAGGACGGAAAAAAAATGATACCTCATAGCTTATAAAAATTTTTTGTCGGAAAATTTTCCAGAAAAATTGGAAAATTCTGCATTTTTCCTGAAACAGATTTATCACTAATCATATCGATGAAAATTTGTCCGATGATTTTCCCGCTTTTCCGGGTTTTCCACGGAGTTGTCCACAAAATCAACTTTATGCAACTCATTTCGCTCTACAACTTTGTCTTAGGTTGCAAAACGCTCAAACGCTTCCTTGGTCTGAAAAACTCCGGAAAGGCGTTTTACATGAATTTTCCTCGAATTTTTCTGAAAGTTTTCACCATTGTCGGAGAGAAAGTAATGATACCAGTTGATAGGGAACTTGAACCTGCATAATTTAGAAAACTTTTTTACTGGAAAATTTCCCGGAAAAAGCGGAAAACTGCATTTTTCCTGAAACGGATTTATCACTAATCAAATTTGTACCAAATTTTCAAATGATTTTTTCCGATTTCCCGGGTTTAACATGGAAATTTCCGGTTCAAATTTTGATAGATTCAATTGTCATGCGACATGAACTTGTGTGCCAAATTTCAGCTCGCTGTGATGACGAAAAGTGGGTCTACGAGAGTGTCGAAAGTAGTAAAAAAGAAATATATAAATAAATAGACAGACAAATTCGTGTACGAGTTAAAGGGAATGGCCTCAAAAAAGGAAAACAAAGCGATTCCTAAAATTATAGACCAATTGCCCTTACTTCGATTCTTTCGAAGGTTTTCTAAACACTCATTAACATCCAATGGATGAAATATCTAGAAACTAATCACCTTATTAGCGATCGCCAATACGACTTTTGTGCTGACCGCTCTATTGGAGGCTTACTAACATTTCTTACCAAGCGTGTCTCCATAATTTTGGTGAGATCATCGCATTACAATACAAATACAATATAAAAATGTTTTATTCAAATAAGATATCTCGAAGGGCTTCCTGGCATCCTGCTCTTTTAGCTAAACTTCAGGCATTAGGTCTAGATCCTCTTTTCTTAAAATGAATTGAAAGTTTTCTCTCCCGTCGTTCAATTCAATTTATATTGGACGGAGTCATTTCTAATCGTTTTATAACCCATGCCGGTGTACCGCATGGTTTTGTGCTCTCTCCTATTCTCTTCCTCATTTTTATTAATGATTTGCTAGCTCTCACTTTCAATCTTGTGTATGCGTTCGACTCTATAGCTGAATCCCCTGGGAACGTTATAGTTGATAAACGAAGCCACATGTTCAATTAACTAAACTATGACCTCTTAACCCTTTCATTAGTGATTTAATTTTTTTAGCATAGGTACAGGGGTAAGTTATTTTTGAATTTTTAGATAGATTTCGCAAATTGAAAATAACTTTTAAATCCACTTATCGATTTTAATAAAATTTTAAATATAAATTTCTAACAATATTTCACAACTATCTGAAAACCAAAATATTTTTTGTATGCACAGGTTATAAATTTGTTTGCACAAAAAGCTAAAAAGTTGAAAATTCAACATTTAGAAAGAAATATAACTCAAAATATTTTTTTCTATTTTAGTTATAGAACATTGAAACTCTAAAAATATGAAGGGTTATCAACCTTTTATATAAAATATTTTATATTTATGAGATTTCATTTTCAACATTTTTCCCGTTTTTGAGGTTATAGTGCATTCCAACTTTAAAAATATTTACAATTTATCGTCTGGGGCTTCCAACCTCTATAAATTACTTAAATATTTTTTTTTACCAATATTCATTTATTATATATTTAGACATAAAAATACAAATAAGATATTAGTATAAAAAACAATTATGTAAAACAAAAAAGAAAAAACCATCCAAAATGGGCTGGACCACGGCTAGACGGACATGTTGAAATATCCAATAATTTTAGTTAGTTCAATCATATTTTTGGTATCACCGAAAGCGCGATGGAATGACTAGGCTTCTTGCAAAAATGTAAGAAATATTTTACTCCAATCAGAGTTGACGCAAATCTACAAGTCTTATATCAGGCCTAGATTAGAATATAACTACCATATTTGGGCAGGGGCTGGACGCACTACATTGTCCGCGTTAGACAAAGTCTAAAGGAAGGCATTCTGGCGTATTAGCGATGACATATCAATAGCAACTATTGATGCCCTAGAGCACCGGCGTAATGTTGGATGTCTGTCTCTCTTTTATTGCTACTTCTATGGTCATTGCTCTGACGAAATTTCTAGCCTGATCCCTTGTAGAATTCTTCCTATGCGCCCCTCACGAGCTGTAATACAAGCTCACCCTCACACCCTTGAAGTCACATTCGGCCATACCTTGAAATTCCCAGAAAACAGTACGAATGTGGAACAATGTGCCATCCTCTACCCCCCCCCCCCCCCCAGCTATGAACCACAAACATTCAAGCATAATGAGCACCGTAACCTACTTGTATCAACCCAATAATCCTCTAAATAATCCTCTATTCTCTACCTCTTCTTCCTTTTCTGCCAAGGTTATGCTAGGCATCATAGCTGTGGCAACATCTTCAACAACAACACAAATTAAATGTACCAAATTTCAATTCTCCTTTGCCTTTCATACCTAAAGCCTCCTTTTATGCTTCAATGCCTGGACTATATAGTATGTATTAAAATTTGAAAAATAAAAATAAAAAATGCAATCCACATTGGAAATTCGTAATAAGAAATGGCAAATTAAAAAAGAAAATTTCAAAGTGGATGCCAGAATTTGACAGCCCATTTGTAGGATGTACAAATGATATCCTGCAGCGATTCCCTTAAGGATATTGGATACTGGTGTGCAAAGCCTTTAAAATTAGAGAGTTTGTGCAGGCTCTGATAGCTGTGCGATTTTTTGATGCTGGTACTAAGTTCTATTCTAATGTTCAGTACTGAATTTTAAAAATAGATTATACGAGGTGTGATAAGAAAATACGTTGAATGAATTTTTATAGCAGCAACTGCTGACACTATATCGATTTGAAGTTATCCGTCTGATAGCCTGATTCTTTGAGATAGTCAGTGTTTATTTTGAACAAGTTGTGACTTGTTAGTTGGCCGCCAGAATAGGAAGGGAAGAGTGAAGTGATGTTTACCATGTCTTCTTTCGCACATCATAGATTTCGAGTAACGTGTTAATATTAAGTTTTGTTTTAAGTTGCCGAAAGTCCCAAAGAAGATCATAAATTTTTACAATCAGTGTATGGGGATAATGTGGTGACTCTGAAGACTGCATCTTAGTAGTATGAGCGGTTTAAAATCGGAAATGAGTCGGTTGAAGATGTGCAACGGTCGCGACGCCCTATGACCTCAAAAACATACGAAAACGTGCAAAAAGTGGCAAAACGGATTCATTCAAACAACCGATTGACTATTCATTCGAGAGCTTAGGGAAGAACTTAACATCTCGCATGGGTCCGTGCAAAGGCAGAAAAATGGTTCAATGGTTCCTCTTTCATCACGACAACGCTCCGTGCCACAACTCGCGTCTAATACGAAAGTTTTTGCCGAAAAAAAAATCCTGTCTGCCCACATCCAACATACTCTCCAGATTTAGCACCATACTACTCTGGGTCTTGTCAAAAATAAAAACTGCACTAAAAGGAAAAGGTTTTGACACCTTTTTCGACATTTCGAGGGCTACGACAGAGCAGCTGAAGGCCCTTCCAGAAATGCTTCCAATCCCGGAATCAACGTTGGAAGAAGTGCATTGCTAGCCAAGGAGAGTACATTGAAAGATATTAATTCAAATTTGATGTAAACTTATTACTTTGTAATAAAATCACACCTCGTACATATTATATGTAATTATATTCAAATCTCGTGAGTGAAACTAACAATTTGAAAAAGTGAACTGAGCGAATTCGTTGAATTTTTACATATGAATTTGAGTAGTAGCAAAGAACATCTAACAGAAAGAATAATGTTTTATATGGCGGGTCGTTCCATTACGACCCGCTCTCACAAATTGTATGAGAACTCTCTGCTTGTTAACGATCCAAAATATGCTGTCCAAAAGTTCTTAGGAAAAATTTTCGAGTACCTAAATTAATAGAAAAACCTGCTCGCCTCTTCAGCTAGGCAGCATAGTGAAACATTAAACTGTGCATGGCTGCTGGCGTCGGCGTGTGTATAGTGTGGTGGCCCTATGGGGGTGGTGGAGAACAGAGAGAAAAGAACCATATTCTCTCAGTCTCAAATCTTTGCTTCTACCCGTCTATTACCTCCCGACCGTATCACCAAATAACCATACAACTTGTGCATTTTTAGAGGCCAGATGAAGCTTCTTGTTAAGTTATATGTTCTTTGGTAGTAGCTAATTTTTGTTTTAACTTGAACAAAACTATAATTTGGGACAGTTGCGGTGACATATTCAATCAGCATGCTGCCCGTTTTGCACTGTGGCATTGAAATTTATGGCACAGTTATTGTTTTTTCGTATATATAGGTACACATTTTTGCATTTTAAAAATTTTTACTAGTAGGGTTTAGGCTTTATTTAATACAAACTTTTAATTTTTTCTTCCAGAGAACTTATACAAAAGGCTAGTAGATAACAGAGAATATTTCTTGAAGGAGGAGGCTGCAAAACAGGTTAATGAAAATCTTCGTCCAGGAAAACCAAAAAAAATTTCGGATTTATTTGGTACTGAAGGAAACTTTAGGCAGTTGGTGATTGACTGAATGCTTAATTGTTATTGTAATATAAAGAAATTCAATTAATACTGTAAATATAAAATTTGGATGCTGCAACTTGATTATCCGTCACTTCCCTGTCACCGTCATGATAAAATTTGTTAAGACTTAATTTCATTCCAAGAATCCGAAAGATTTTACTTACACGATGAATTGTATCCATCGAGAGGATATTGATTCTTGACTCACGGTCGCATAATTAATGTACACGGCCGCATACAATTTTCAGTAGTTAAGGTACGTTTACATTTAGATACAAGTATCGGAATTTCTATCGGCACTTGCACTTACATTTATATTGTATAATATATATATTGTATATAAATTGTTCCGGAGTTAAGCGGCCCACACACTATACAACTGTTGATATATGTTTTTTTTAATATGCATTGTCGCGATAGCAAAAAATACAGTTTTATTTACATCTACTCTTTTTTGGTTTGGAGAATTTATAATAAGTCCTATTACTTTCTCAGGTGGTTTTACCACCACCTCATTCATTGACTATATTTGTTATTGTTGAGTTGCTATAAAATTTCCAAAGATTGGGTAATTTAACGAATTATCATTCCAACCGTTCCAGCTATTATTGAACTTACTGATTGTCGAGGCAATTGAACGGTCTGTTAGGCTACTTAATAAAAAGTTATCATTTCGTTCAATATGTTTTTGTCAAAAGGGAAAATTAAAATTTTTCTAAATGTATAGATGATGTTAGAAGGCGTCATCTACGAAGATATAATGTGTAATACTATACTACATTGCAGACGTAAGATGACGCATTAACAACGAATAATCCACTGCATTATAATATAGTACATGCTAAACAGTTCAACATCCAAAGGTTGTAGTGAGTATGACTATGCTTCATGAAGTTCTTTAACACAACAACTTATCGGTTATCACTTACCAACTTATCAAAATGTCTGATTAATTTCTGTTGCACCAAAACGAAATTAGAAAAGCACTCATTTGAGTGTTGAAAAGTGAGAAGTTGTCAGATTTTCAAATTACTGTTGCGCCAAACAGAAAATGAGTAAGTGATAAGTGTTCTATGGAAAATTGATAAAGTTAGCAAATTATATGCTTTTTCTCAATTTCCGTTGCACCAAATTATTGCGCTTATCATTTTGCAATGGAGAGTTTGATAATTTAAGCAACATAGTGCTAAGAAAAAATTCTCTTTTCGAATAGATTGTAAGTGGGGCTAACTCGGTAGGAGTATGTCCGATCGAAAAATTGGATTCCACCGTTTGGCTCAGCTAATTACCAGCCACAATTTGAAAAGGATTTTTTTTTTATGTTGGTTACTTTTAGGGTGGAGGGTAGGAACATTTTCCTTGTGGGAAGTTATTTTTCCCCGGCCCACCAATTTTAAGTAATCACGAGATGAAAATAAGCCCATTTTTTATACAAAAAACCGCCATTTTTCACCTTAAAAAGGACGCATTTTAAATAACTCGAAAACTATTTATCGCACGCAAAGGCTAGTTAGATATCTGATTAGGGGCAAAATGTAGATGCGATTTCATACTACAAACACGACCCACAGTTTATATTTAAAAATTTCATAGCATCTCTCCTGCGTCGGACGACGACCAAATCGACCATTTTTCGGGTCATTTTTGAAAATTTCAAAATTCCTTGACACGGCAAAATCGATATTTTTCAGGAAGTATTTCTTGCATTTCTATCATTCTTTTTTTTAATATAGCTAATATGTGCTAACACGTAGGGGAGGCACCCGGGTGGGGCGTGGTGGGAAAATCGGCAAAATATGCAGATTTATTTTACCAAAAAATCAATTTTAAATCAAATATTTTAGTGATGAAATTAACAAGGAGGGCTAAGTGCGTAGGATTAGTAAACAATTTGTTGTTCATCCATCCGGATAGGTTTGTGGTGCCTGATATAGTGCCGAAGTGCACAATCTGGATTCCTTGCGACCGTCTTTCCTAAATTTAACTTTTTTTTTATTGAAGGACGAAATTCTACCGAGGTTACAAGTCTCTGGTTTTCTAAGGCTTGGATATTTACGCTACTGAAATTGCTTACACTATTATAAGCTCACTTTTCTATAGCTTTCACTTTTTGATTTAATCACTTTATACCGCTAAACTTCAAATAATAAGTTCTATATGAAATCCACCATAGTCCAGTTTCAGTCAGTGGATTTCCCAAATGATAAAATATAGAATAGAAATAGATGACAATACAACATTGGTGGCCGTGGCAGTGGATGTTATATACATATGTCAGTTGGGAAAGCATTGAAATTTATAGTTAAAATACTTTCTTTGGTGAGAATGATTGAAATTGAAGAGATATTTCGAGATTTAGTATGGACAGATATCGTTCAGAATAACCTTTGCATATCATCATCGCTATGCCCACTTTCACGGATAGACCTTCATTATCCTCCATTAGACATTATTTTGAATATATCTTTCCCTAAACTTCTGGGAGATTACACTGGCTGCAGTAACTACCTCAATGGTATTGAATTTTCTCGGTTATTTCATATGATCCTATGCAATCTTTTGAGTAATTCTACATACCATTATTAACTAAAAAGAAAACCATACATTTTTCAATCTAGTATAATGACCAGCTTATTAAAGCTGTTCAAATTAAAGAAAAATATCGTCGTGAATACAAGGTTCACCAATATCCGGAAAACTATAAAACTTTCTCATATCTTAGGAAATTATCTAAAACTTTACTTAATCAATGTTTTAAGAGATATTATGTGGATGATACTGAGCTTTGACTTCAAGATAACCCTAAAGCTTTCTGCACTTTAAATAAACAATTCACAAACTCGAATATTTCTCCCAAAGAAATGATTTTCAAAGAAGTTACCTCGTTATCTTCTAAACAAATCTGTGAATTTTTTTCTGAGTTCATTTTGGCGGTATATTCTGGTAAGGAATCTAATCTTGATTTAATAACTGAGGAGAAATTCGCACTCCTTAGTGCAAATTTCCCTTGCACGCCCAGTAAAAGTGAAGTTCACACCTGAGCGAAGGGGTAATTCGTAACATAATTTTTTTTAACTTAAAATGCACTTACAGTATAAAAAAAGTCGAAAAAATTATGGTGCGAATTTCCCCCATAGGGAGGATATATACATTTTTTTCACAAAAATCACATATTTATAAAATTTATAACTTAATGAAAAGCAATATTACAAAATATGGTTTTAGAGGTCCGACAGGAAATCTGTACCTTAAGGAACGTTCATATAAACAAAATGTTATCTTGTAAGTAGCTAACACTTCAAGTTCAACCAGTTCAAGTTATAATCGAGAAACGTAATTTGTGTGAGCACTTTACAGGGAAAATTTTAGATGGTGTAAGATATGGCTTTGCATTTAAAACAGGATGCGAATGCCACTCGTTTTGGGCCACCAGGCGTTTGTCCTGAAAATCCATGAAGTCATTTTGGGACTTAGAAACCACTTTTCTCGAGAATCCTTTGGCCTATGTACATAGTTTTGTTGGTTATCATTTTAAGGTGGGGATTCCAGATAAGGTTGCTATCCAGAATTACTCCTAAATATTTTTTGCGTTTTTGGAATATTCTAGTGAAAGTCCGAATTACCTAAAGGCTGGGGCACTGGAGGCTAATTTTCCTGGTGAAAGAAATCATCACCATCTTGTCTGTATTTATTGATAGCCCCATATTCTAGCACCATCCAGTGAATATGTCAAAGCTGATTCAAATTTCACTTTAACACAAACGACAATGTCATCAGCACTATTGCTGCGCCTTAAATTCGGCTCTTGAAGTACAACCACAACCAAAAGGCAGCATTTAGTGGCTCTGATTGTTGGAGATTCGCCGGTTAAGGTAGTTTTTATGCAGCGTTTTTCCAGCATAATACCAATCCATTTGACGATACAGGTTTATATTCTTCTATCTACGATTACTATTTTGATTGAGTCAAAAAGTATTGTCGAAGGCGTCTTGTATGCCCATGAAGGAACATACATAATAAGACCTTCTTGTTCTGTTAGACTTTCTCGATAGTCTCTACTAGACTACTGATAGCATCCCCTGTGGATTTTTCCGGATTGGTAGACACATTGGTTGGCATGAAACGGACAACAACAGTGGCTTTAACTGGAACTGGCAAATCTGAAGTATTTTCAAATACCATATCTTCCAAGCACAACATCTTCGTCCTTTTCATCACTCGCTTTGGTCTGGTCAATTGATTAAAACAGGATGTGATGCTAATTCATCAAAATCTATCTCAGTTATCAAGCTGACCACCCAAAACAAAGGACTTAGCTTCAAAATCCTTCACCATGAACTATTACGACTGAATGCAACTACCAGGAGCCCAAATTTGGGTACAGATGTGTGTTTAATCTTGCCACAAAGTCGTATCAACATGATTTGATTGACGTTTGGCCATGGGGCACCAAACTATATGAGCAAAATATAGCAGTTACAACCAAGTTTATATAGGGACTATCGAGTTCACATAAAACTAGACAGCATAAACTAAACCGTTGGAGATACTACTTGGGGGCCATTTTAATCGAAATTTAATTAGTATGACAACAAAAATAGCTCAATTTGTTAAAAAATATCAGTTAGAATTCAGGAGTTCCAATGTCGCGTTATGTTCTAGTTAGCTAAACGTATATTTACTTTAAAATTAGAATTTGTAATATTGCTAAAAAAAAATTATCTCAGTCGTGAATAAACATTTTTATCTAGAAAATGTATGCACTTTTACTCCGATCTACAATGAATCACATGCTTAATCACATTGGATTAAATTGATTATTTTATTACTTACCAATTTATCCACTACTTAGAATACTTGGCTTAGAGATCAAATTTCAATTTACTATACTGATAATCAATTTTATATTTAGCCAACTTGAAAAAAAAAATTGATCCACTGTTGTGATCATTTTGCCCTAAATTGTATGTACATAAAAAAAAAAAAAAAAAAAAAACGTACCGCACTCATATGTTAAAAATATTCCTGGCTCCCACTTTAAATTTTATATCATCCATTACCCACGATTGGAGTATCACAGTAGGTATTGACATCGAGAAGCAGCTCAGATAAAACCACTTGAGCATCTCAGTACCTACCTACCTATCCAGTTATCGTGTTGCTAGTTAGGATTTAATCTGGAGGCTAGATGTGAGTATATACCTACATACCTACATACAAGACAAATAAAAAATCAAGAAAGGTGCATAGTGTAGCAGCATATTTGATGCAATGAAGATCATAACTCAAGTGGTGAGTGATTCCAAATAACTGGAGCAAATATTAAAAGTGTTCGATACACTTACTACGTATAATAATTTCAAAGAAAGTTTCTTACATTAAGTGCATTAACAATTTAATTAAAACCAGTGATGTAATAATGTAAATTAAATTTTTTTCATTAAATATATGTATGTACATACATTTGTATACATATAATGAAAATATCTTAATACTTTGAAGGTGACGTGAGATTTGTTAATGGAATTTCTTGTTTTCCAAGGTATTTTTATTGTTTGTGGCATCATCGACTCTAGCTGATGTTTCACATATATTGGAATTAAAGACATCTACTACTCCGCCTCCACCTCCACGCCCATATGTTTTCAGTTATTCAGCAGGACGACATCCGGGTCATATTGATCGTACACACTCAGAAGTATCCGATGGAAGTGGAACGGTACGAGGATCCTTCTCCTATGTAGATCCAAGGCAACAAATTCGAACTGTTCAGTATATTGCTGATGAATATGGATTCCATCCGCAATTAAGCCATGAACCACAAGATACAGCTGCAAATATTGAAGCCAAAGCAAAACATTTTGATCTTTACAATCGAATTGCGGAAGCTCATTCTAATCCTAATGTGAATTTTGTAAGTCTTGCTTTGTATATTTCAACTTTTTTTTTTCTTTTTTTTTTGCATAAGAAACTGAAAGTAGAGAAAAATATATTTTCAAGGTTGTCGCTGCTGAGCCTAAAGACAGTGAATCTGTAGCTCGTGCAAAAAATAAACACTTTACATTGTTCGAGAAGATTGCACAAGACCATGCACGAATTGGTGCTGAACATGAAGCTCAACGGCTGGCATTTGAAGCGACATCGGAAGTGAATCAACTTGAAGAAGAACACAAGCATTAAAGTAGCAGATGAAATTTTTTTATTATTAATTATTAAAAAAGTATTTTAATAAAATTTAATTGTTGATTATTAAAGAAACGAATCTCTTCATATTTGTGCGTATACTTATTTCTTTTAGAATATCTATCGTCAGTTGATAAATTTTAATTTATTCCTAATGAAATGTATGCAATAAATTGCTCAACTTTTATGCATACATATATGTAGATCTGGGCTTTTTCAATATTCTGTTTCGTCATTAAACAAGATTGCGAATACTTTCTCTTATATAAAGTAAAAATCTACAGAACCATCCTAAACCAGTTTGTATTAAAACCGGAATCAAGTTCTTAGTAACTATGTAAATGCATTTTGTTTGGTATTAACAATTATATATATTATACGATTTTATTTATTTACTTACATAAATTTATATGATTTCAAGGGAGGTAAAATATAATTTACAATGTTCAAAACTTTTGTTTACAACTTCAATTTTCTTATAAAAGCCTGTCAGAAGATTATACATACCTACACCTAGCACAGTATACAATCATAAAAATTTTCCTATGATCTGGATGAAAAATTATTATATCTACAAAATTCTTAAATTTTGCTCAATTTTCATTACTAGTTTAACAAGATTTAAATTTTCACAACTTCTGGGGATTGCTTCCGATGAGGTCATTGAAGAGAAAAAAAAAATCTCTTTGTAGATATGATTGAATTAAGATTTGTGGGACCTTTGCTTTTTTTTTATTAAGGCAGGGAGACGAGAGATACTAATCCTAAGCACGTATGTCATGGTGGTTCATTTTGCTAACCTTCTAGAAACTCCATCGCCAAAATCTTCCTGTCCTCTTTATGAAGCGAAGCGCATCAGGTCTGGGTTAGGTAGATTTTTCAGTTCATCCATATATAGGAGGGCAGACCCAAGCTCATCTAACCAGCTCCGGGTAAAGGCCGGACAAGCAAACAGAAAGTGTTCGGTTGTCTCAGACTCTCCTTCTGGGCAGGATAGATACTCAGGGCTGTCAACAATTCCCATCTTTACTAGATGTGCGTAAAGCGAGCAGTGGCCGGTAATGATGCCAACCACAGTTCTACATTGTTTAACCCTTCTAGCATCTGCCTGAATGACAAAAAATCCCGGGATGGTTAAGTAAGACCTCAAGGGTAGCCGTAGATCGCGTAGAGCCTGTAGTTCCCAGGCAAAAAAGCTTTTGTAGGCCCGCCAGCTTCCGGATTGTAGTCCTCACTTGCGTCCTCGGCCACCATACAAAAGAGGCATATATGTGAACATGGTCCTACGATCGAGGTGTACATACAGTGCACAGCACTCGGTCACATGCCACAAGTACAACCAAAGGTTCTCCTATATTGAGCGAAGACCCTCATATCCGCATTAACTTTTTCCTCTACATGCACGTCAGCTTCAAGTCAAAGTAGACTTCAAGGTACTTAACATAGGGAGACAGTTTCAGAGTGTGTGTGTGTCCAAAGAGCTTTGGAAGAACAAAGTATCCAAGGTTACGGAGAAGAGCACCAAGCTGGTCTTTGTCGGGTCCGTCATATCATGTGCACCAGTCCTCTCAACAGTATTGAGGCTTCGTTGCATAAAGGCACAGGCAGCAGCCGTACTGTGCCTAGAGATAAGCAGAGGGATGTCTCATTCGCATACGCTTCACATAAGAATCCCACATTTTTCAGCGGGATGTCTCATTCGCATACGCTTCACATAAGAATCCCACATTTTTCAGCCCCATGATGAGTGAGTCAACCAACATACATCAGAGTACCGGGGAGAGCAACTTTGCATGCAGGCTCACTCCACCAGCACACTGAGAGAGGTTCGGCCATCCAACTCCACAGTTAAGTCAAAGATAACTTGAATTAAGTTAACTTTTGTTAAGTACCGTCCCGTCGTCATCGTTTTAGTATTTTGCCTTTTTCAATCTTGTGTTATTAAGTATACTTTGCTATTGGACGCCATTTGAGCAAGACGCTTTTATCCACTACACGTGGACGCTTCAATAACGTATATGTATAATCCCCAGTGGTTAACGTTTCAAGATTTCTCCACCACTCAAGTTTAAATATAAAGCTGGTAAAAAATAATCTCCAAACCAAAAGTTAATCTGTGTGGGTAAGTAATTCTGCATTTTATTTAGGTGAGTTTGTTTTGCTGCTGTTAAGCAAAAAAAAATTGTTTCTTTGGTTTTGGCACCTCACATTACTATTCCCTAATTTAACACTTAGAGCGCGACATGCGAGGTAAAAAGGATGAGGACATGTAGAACGACCCTGGCGTGTCCACCGCAAGGCCTCCCCAGCATTCTGCACTACCAAACATAAATAAAATATCTGACATACCTAGCACAGCCAGCCCGATTCAAAACGAAAATCAAACTGATTCCAGTAATATTATTAACGCTATTCATTCAAAGAGCTCTTACAAAGCTTGCGACTATAGCACTCCAATTAAAACCCTTACTTTCCACAACGCTTCGCTCAAATCTGCAAACACCCAAACAATATTCTATGACATCACAGACAAGGGTCCTTTCTGAGTTCTAGTAACTAGAACCGGTAGTGGAGGCGATGAAAGTCAAAAACGTCTGAGTGATATTGGTATAGGAGCACTACTAAAGAGAAACAACATTGTAGGCTTCACAAATATCAAGCAACATTCATTTAACACTTTATTCTTTCACAATTTCGCTGCTGCAAATAAACTAGCGGCTACTGACTTATCCAAACACCAACTAAATGCCTTCATCCCTGCCTCATATGCTCGGAAACAAGGCATTATTAAGGGGGTACCCCTTGACATCACAGACGAAGAAATTTCCAACAATATTTCATCCCAGTGCCTGTGGTTGCTGTAGAAAGATTTAAAAAAAAAATTTCAGAGAACTACTTTATGCCTAGTAGTATTGTAAAACTCTCCTGCAAAGCAAATACAATCTCCAAAGAAATAGCAATTTACAGTACGTTTACATGAATACTTGAAGTATACTTCAAGTAGAGATCAAATATTATGTAAACACGCATTGACTTCGAGTATACTTCAGTCAAGTAAATCACAAAATTTTGTTCGATTTACTTGAAAAAATTCATGTAAACGCAACATCAATACTTGAAAATTCTTGATTTGTGCGAGATATGAAAACGGCAAAGAAGAACAAGAAGAAGATTATTGTTGATAGTTCAGGCTGTGATTTTGAGCACTTTTCTCAATATATTTATCTAAAAATCCGCAATTATGTATTGAGCTTAATGCAGAGTTGTCAAAAGTAAGGCGTCACTTCAAGAAAATTTCAAGTCAAGTAATTGAAATTAATTCAACCGAAAACCCCACTTGAGTTTCAATTGGATTTCAAGTCAAGTATTCAAGTACTCATGTAAACGTACTGTGATGCCTTACGACAGGTCGACTATTACATACCTGAACCAAAGCTGTGCATGAAATGCCTCAGATGGGGTCATAGGGAGCCACTAAATCTACATGTCCTAATTGCTCACTAAATGACTGTCAAGGTGGCTGCAATACATTCATCCTGTGCATAAATTGCAAGGGTAAGCACAGCGGATGTG
Organism: Dioctria linearis; assembly: GCA_963930735.1. Classification (NCBI taxonomy): domain Eukaryota; kingdom Metazoa; phylum Arthropoda; class Insecta; order Diptera; family Asilidae; genus Dioctria; species Dioctria linearis. The sequence goes on along the minus strand of OZ005741.1, from coordinate 48,404,662 downwards.
CTCAAAATCATGGCCATTAAAAGTGTAAACCGTAACAAAGTAAAGATGCTAATCACTCAGTCCTCGCCATCAACCTCTATCACTCCCTCTTCTAACAGATTTGAGCTGCTCAAAGATCTAACGGATGACATCTCGTTTCTCCCTTTAGGTTCCTCTAAAAGAGCAAGAGTCCCAGATGCAGAAGCAAACAATGTCTTCATGAAGAGCCTTATTCTAGTGTCACCAAAGCATACCCCATCCCCAAACCCACAAATTTCTATAAAATGTTCAACGAGAAAAAACAATCCAAAAATGGAACGGGTTTTATGGAGGAGAGGAAAGAGTCTCCGAAATGGAAAAACTCTTATCCTGGATAAATGAAGCCCAGCAACGACACAAACAGTGACCTTATCACCTTACTAAAAAATAAAATCCAAACATTCGTAACCAACTCAGATTTATTTCAAACACAAAAGGGATTAAACAGTGAGTCTTCACCCAGCAATATATAGCGGCTACCAGACCCTTCCCAGATTATAAAATGAAGCTACTACACTATAATATTCAAAGTTTCAATGCAAACAAACCTATGCTTGAAATCTTTTTAAAATCAAGTAACACATGACATCCTACTTCTGAATGAGACTTGGCCCAAAGAGAGTTCAATAGCGTTCTTCATAGCAGTCAAATGCAACCTTTCTTTCAATAGATTTCATTTTCAATCCGATCTGGACTGTGTAATAATTAAAGTGTTGGTAAACAGCACCAGCCTTATAATTGCGTCAGTATATGCTCCCCCCTCTGCAGATTCCAACTGTTTTAACATCGGCATTGATAGGCTGCTCACGTTTTTGTCTGGCTTCTCAAATGTTATCCTGTGTGGTGATTTCAACGCCAGAGATGCTTCCTGGGACCCGTTATCAAAACAAATGGGTCAACTACAACAAAAGAACGTATTTTCCAAAACTCCCTCTCACTTCGCTTCCAGGGAATACGATTAGTACACGCCACTGACTTATAACAATGGACTGAGCGTATTGTCATTTTCCTATAGGAAAGCATGGCACAAGTTTTATAGTTCTCTCTTTCGCCCTATGGCAGAGTTGGAGCTACCAACACAAAATATTGCATTCTGGAACATTTACTTATGCCATTTGATGTTCTTATGTTGGCTTCATCTGTAGCCGCAGAAGGAATAAGGTAAAGATAGTGTTTACCATACTCCGTCTCTTTTGCCCATAAGCAGAATTCAGTTAAGAATAAGTTTTGAAAATTAAAGTCGAAATGAGTAATTCCTTATAAGCGATTAAAATATCACTTGGGCGCAAGAATATATATTTTTTTAATTAAATTCGATTTACGGATGTAAAATTTCATCTGATTGATTGAGTTTTACATGTTTTTTATGTAATCGTTTTAAAGGGTGCTCTAACGGCGATATACAGAAACACAATATTTTTTGTGCCACATGAAATAGCAAATCGCTCAGTCCATTGTTATAAGTCAGTGGTACACGCACGCTTCAAATGCAAGTGGGGTCATCACATCACTTACCAGTCTCTTTCAGTACTAATGCAAACCCCAAAACCCCGTGCTCCAAGCCTTTTATCGATATACATAAAAAACATAAATTTTTTTATGGCAACATCAAGAAGGAGTTGCCCGATTTAGTCCATTTTTGCTAGTACAATAAAAACACCATGTACCAAATTTCAGCTTTCTATATCGATGCGTTCTCAGGCAGTGTCTAAATATATAGTGGAAAACGAAAGTTTTGTATGGCAACCCCACGAAGGAGTTGCCCGATTTGTCTCATTTTCGAACTTAAATTTACTTTTTTTTTAAAGTCCGTGTACAAAATTTCAGCTCTCTAAGTATACGCGTTCTCGATTTATCGTGCGCACAGACGGACAGACGGACGGACATGCAAAAATCAAAATAATTTTTAATATTATGCGGGGGTCTCCAATCCATTTTGCTCTACCATCATTATTTCGCAGTGTTACAAACGGAATGACAAACTTAGTATACCCTATAGATTTCATCTAGGGTATAAAAATGAGGCCTTCCCTATATCGGGTTGAGGCTCGTTGATTTTATATTAGAGCTAACATTGCTGGCTGACCCTTTGGTTACGTCAGCAAGTCGAGACATATTCTGTAAATATGAGAGCAGTATGGTTTTGTCTACAGTAGCGCCTTTACAATATAACAAGTAACTAACAAAGTCAAACTTTGTTTCGGAATCACTAGAATCACTATACACAAGAATTTTGCTTAATCTGCCACCCCTGGATCTTGCCATTGAGGCAGATGCCAAAAGGGCTGTGTGTAGATTGCGCTCATGAAACGGGAAAACGTTTTAGCCCGCACGCCACCTAACGCGATGGTACCAGATTTTTTCTTGCACGTAGCTTGTCTGTGGGTTCTCTCGAAAGGGAATCGTGGACTGAGGGAAGTGCCTTATCGAGTCTTCCCCGTCGGCTCTCACTAATGAGATACATAGCTGTTGCTGGTGTTTACTTTCTTGAGCCTGACATTGGGCTGGAGTACTCTCTTGGACAGGCCCGGTTTTAAGCGTAGGCGGCATTTTCTAATTTTTTTTATCAATCTCAAAAAGGAAAATAAAATGTCCATTATAATTGCAACAAAGTAACTTCATTCATATTTTTTTCTTGGTATTATTTTTTTAAATAACGAAATTATTTTGCTTAGGCGGCGGTGCGTTTTCCGGGAACGTTGTAATTTTGTTTACATAAATATACAAGCGTTGGCATGGATATTTCATATTTGTTTTAAAAGTCGAAGAAGAAACATTAAGAAAACATTTTTTAACAAAGTTTTACAAATATTCAGTTGTCAAGTGCATGGTGTACCATAATATCAATATTAATTATCATATTAATATATTATAACTTAAACTTTTAATTGAGCAGGTAAGTAAATTAATTAAATATAAATAGTTGGATATAAATGCTTTATTTTTTGTTTAAGTTTAAATTATTTAACCCATACAATATAATGGACCGCAATAAGAGACAACGCTTTTCCGGATCACAATACAAAAAATTAGGCTTCAACGTGAGTCAAATTCTGCCAAACAGAAGAATGCTTTGTTGCAGTTTTTGAGAAGTTCGTCAAGTAGTGCAGCACAGGGACCTATAGTAGCTTCAAACCAAAATGAAAGCAAAATTGAAATCGAGGGCGGCGGAGAAATAGGGTGTGCGGAGAATGTTATTGAAGATAGCGATTCAGATTCTGATAACGAAAATACTGCTAAAGAACCAGAAAATTTAGATGAAGTAGAAGTTATTTCCAATTTAAATAAAGTTGTTGAACAGCAGGACGTCGATGATATAGGACAAAAGGAAAATAATGAAGATCATAGTGATCAAGACCCCAAAAACAATAAAAATTTGCCTCTTAATTTTAATGATCCGGTAAACTGGCCTATAATAGACGGTAAATTTAAAGCATTGCTGGTAAAGTATGGTCCGATTCAGAAAATTCCGGTATCATTTCCCGAGGATGAAGAAGGTAGAAAATTTTCCTGCTTTCATTTTCATCGCCGAATGTCTAACGGTGATAAAATTAAACGCACTTGTCTTATATACTCTAGTACAAAAGACACCGTATTTTGCTTTTGCTGTAAGATATTCAGTCCGAATAAATTCTCCTTGTCATCGAACGACGGATGTCGAGATTGGAAAAACCTTTCTGTTATTATCAAACGACATGAAACGTCAAGTGCCCAAACCACTGCATATTTAAATTGGAGAGAGCTGGAGATAAGACTTAAATCAGCGACTACCACTGATGACATTAATCAGAAAATAATTCAATCTGAAACACAATATTGGCGAAAAGTTCTTGAAAGAATAATAACATTAATTAGAACTCTTGCTGGACAAAATGTAGCATTAAGAGGAACCTGTGAAAAGCGTTTCGAGCCAGATAACGGAAATTTTTTGAAATTTATTGAATTTTTAGCAAATTATGATCTTATTATGAAATCGTTGAATTGCTTGCCAATAAAATCAAAGATCATGTCTTAACAAAACTAAAACAAGCAAAGTACCTACTCAATTATTTTAGATTGTACCCCCGATATAAGCCACAAGGAGCAGATGACTGTTGTTTTTAGGTTTGTCAGTGCAACTGAATCATCTTCAGAAAAAGCAGCTGAAGTCATAGTTTCTGAACACTTCGTAATTTTTCTTGAATTACATGATACAACTGGAGCAAATATGACAAAAATTGTAATCGATAAGTTGCAGGAATTATGCGTAAATCTTGATGACATGAGGGGACAAGGGTACGATAATGGAGCCAACATGCGCGGAAAATATAATGGTGTTCAAGTCAGAATTCGTCAACTAAATCCCCGAGCTTTTTTCGTACCTTGTAGTTCCCACTCTCTCAACTTGGTATTGAACGATGCAGCTAATAGTTGTATGCAGACTGTCGCATTCTTTGATTTAATTCAATGCATTTATAACTTTTTCTCAGCATCAACTCACCGTTGGAATGTATTATTAAATCACGTACGCGATATTACTGTAAAGCCGTTAAGTGCCACTCGTTGGGAAAGTAGGTTAGATGCCGTTCGGGCGCTTCGATTTCAAATTAGTGGAGTTTACGATGCCCTACTTGAAATAGCTGAAGACAACACTTTAACAACTCCACTACAAGTAAAAAGTCGCGTAGAGGCTAAAGGAATAGCCAGAAATATTTCAAACTTCAAATTTGTTTGTTCCTTGGTATTGTGGTATGACATTTTATTGCAAATTAACATTGTCAGCAAAATGCTGCAATCACCACAGCATTTAGACTTGTATCTGGCTTTAGAGCATTTAAACACTACCAAACCTTTTCTGTGCGATTATCGTTCTGATGCAGCATTTGCAGAAATGATTGAAAAAGCTAAAAAATTAACAATTGAACTTGATCTGGATGAAAAATTATTATATCTACAAAATTCTTAAATTTTGCTCAATTTTCATTACTAGTTTAACAAGATTTAAATTTTCACAACTTCTGGGGATTGCTTCCGATGATGAGGTCATTGAAGAGAAAAAATAAAAAAAACTTCTCTTTGTAGATATGATTGAATTAAGATTTGTGGGACCTTGCTTTTTTTTTTTATTAAGGCAGGGAGACGAGAGATACTAATCCTAAGCACGTAGGTCATGGTGGTTCATTTTGCTAACCTTCTAGAAACTCCATCACCAAAATCTTCCTGTCCTCTTTATGAAGCGAAGCGCATCAGGTCTGGGTTAGGTAGATTTTTCAGCTCATCCATATATAGGAGGGCAGACCCAAGCTCATCTAACCAGCTCCGGGTAAAGGCCGGACAAGCAAACAGAAAGTGTTCGGTTGTCGCAGACTCTCCTTCTGGGCAGGATAGATACTCAGGGCTGTAAACAATTCCCATCTTTACTAGATGTGCTTAAGGCGAGCAGTGGCCGGTAATGATGCCAACCACAGTTCTACATTGTTTAGCCCTTCTAGCATCTGCCTGAATGACAAAAAATCCCGGGATGGTTAAGTAAGACCTCAAGGGCAGCCGTAGATCGCGTAGAGCCTGTAGTTCCCAGGCAAAAAAGCTTTTGTAGGCCCGCCAGCTTCCGGATTGTAGTCCTCACTTGCGTCCTCGGCCACCATACAAAAGAGGCATATATGTGAACATGGTCCTACGATCGAGGTGTACATACAGTGCACAGCACTCGGTCACATGCCACAAGTACAACCAAAGGTTCTCCTATATTGAGCGAAGACCCTCATATCCGCATTAAATTTTTCCTCTACATGCACGTCAGCTTCAAGTCAAAGTAGACTTCAAGGTACTTAACATAGGGAGACAGTTTCAGAGTGTGTGTGTGTCCAAAGAGCTTTGGAAGAACAAAGTATCCAAGGTTACGGAGAAGAGCACCAAGCTGGTCTTTGTCGGGTCCGTCATATCATGTGCACCAGTCCTCTCAACAGTATTGAGGCTTCGTTGCATAAAGGCACAGGCAGCAGCCGTACTGTGCCTAGAGATAAGCAGAGGGATGTCTCATTCGCATACGCTTCACATAAGAATCCCACATTTTTCAGCGGGATGTCTCATTCGCATACGCTTCACATAAGAATCCCACATTTTTCAGCCCCATGATGAGTGAGTCAACCAACATACATCAGAGTACCGGGGAGAGCAACTTTGCATGCAGGCTCACTCCACCAGCACACTGAGAGAGGTTCGGCCATCCAACTCCACAGTTAAGTCAAAGATAACTTGAATTAAGTTAACTTTTGTTAAGTACCGTCCCGTCGTCATCGTTTTAGTATTTTGCCTTTTTCAATCTTGTGTTATTAAGTATACTTTGCTATTGGACGCCATTTGAGCAAGACGCTTTTATCCACTACACGTGGACGCTTCAATAACGTATATGTATAATCCCCAGTGGTTAACGTTTCAAGATTTCTCCACTACTCAAGTTTAAATATAAAGCTGGTAAAAAATAATCTCCAAACCAAAAGTTAATCTGTGTGGGTAAGTAATTCTGCATTTTATTTAGGTGAGTTTGTTTTGCTGCTGTTAAGCAAAAAAAAATTGTTTCTTTGGTTTTGGCACCTCACATTACTATTCCCTAATTTAACACTTAGAGCGCGACATGCGAGGTAAAAAGGATGAGGACATGTAGAACGACCCTGGCGGGTCCACCGCAAGGCCTCCCCAGCATTCTGCACTACCAAACATAAATAAAATATCTGACATACCTAGCACAGCCAGCCCGATTCAAAACGAAAATCAAACTGATTCCAGTAATATTATTAACGCTATTCATTCAAAGAGCTCTTACAAAGCTTGCGACTATAGCACTCCAATTAAAACCCTTACTTTCCACAACGCTTCGCTCAAATCTGCAAACACCCAAACAATATTCTATGACATCACAGACAAGGGTCCTTTCTGAGTTCTAGTAACTAGAACCGGTAGTGGAGGCGATGAAAGTCAAAAACGTCTGAGTGATATTGGTATAGGAGCACTACTAAAGAGAAACAACATTGTAGGCTTCACAAATATCAAGCAACATTCATTTAACACTTTATTCTTTCACAATTTCGCTGCTGCAAATAAACTAGCGGCTACTGACTTATCCAAACACCAACTAAATGCCTTCATCCCTGCCTCATATGCTCGGAAACAAGGCATTATTAAGGGGGTACCCCTTGACATCACAGACGAAGAACTTTCCAACAATATTTCATCCCAGTGCCTGTGGTTGCTGTAGAAAGATTTAAAAAAAAAATTTCAGAGAACTACTTTATGCCTAGTAGTATTGTAAAACTCTCCTGCAAAGCAAATACAATCTCCAAAGAAACAGCAATTTACAGTACGTTTACATGAATACTTGAAGTATACTTCAAGTAGAGATCAAATATTATGTAAACACGCATTGACTTCGAGTATACTTCAGTCAAGTAAATCACAAAATTTTGTTCGATTTACTTGAAAAAATTCATGTAAACGCAACATCAATACTTGAAAATTCTTGATTTGTGCGAGATATGAAAACGGCAAAGAAGAACAAGAAAAAGATTATTGTTGATAGTTCAGGCTGTGATTTTGAGCACTTTTCTCAATATATTTATCTAAAAATCCGCAATTATGTATTGAGCTTAATGCAGAGTTGTCAAAAGTAAGGCGTCACTTCAAGAAAATTTCAAGTCAAGTAATTGAAATTAATTCAACCGAAAACCCCACTTGAGTTTCAATTGGATTTCAAGTCAAGTATTCAAGTATTCATGTAAACGTACTGTGATGCCTTACGACAGGTCGACTATTACATACCTGAACCAAAGCTGTGCATGAAATGCCTCAGATGGGGTCATAGGGAGCCACTAAATCTACATGTCCTAATTGCTCACTAAATGACTGTCAAGGTGGCTGCAATACATTCATCCTGTGCATAAATTGCAAGGGTAAGCACAGCGGATGTGCTCAAAATCATGGCCATTAAAAGTGTAAACCGTAACAAAGTAAAGATGCTAATCACTCAGTCCTCGCCATCAACCTCTATCACTCCCTCTTCTAACAGATTTGAGCTGCTCAAAGATCTAACGGATGACATCTCGTTTCTCCCTTTAGGTTCCTCTAAAAGAGCAAGAGTCCCAGATGCAGAAGCAAACAATGTCTTCATGAAGAGCCTTATTCTAGTGTCACCAAAGCATACCCCATCCCCAAACCCACAAATTTCTATAAAATGTTCAACGAGAAAAAACAATCCAAAAATGGAACGGGTTTTATGGAGGAGAGGAAAGAGTCTCCGAAATGGAAAAACTCTTATCCTGGATAAATGAAGCCCAGCAACGACACAAACAGTGACCTTATCACCTTACTAAAAAATAAAATCCAAACATTCGTAACCAACTCAGATTTATTTCAAACACAAAAGGGATTAAACAGTGAGTCTTCACCCAGCAATATATAGCGGCTACCAGACCCTTCCCAGATTATAAAATGAAGCTACTACACTATAATATTCAAAGTTTCAATGCAAACAAACCTATGCTTGAAATCTTTTTAAAATCAAGTAACACATGACATCCTACTTCTGAATGAGACTTGGCCCAAAGAGAGTTCAATAGCGTTCTTCATAGCAGTCAAATGCAACCTTTCTTTCAATAGATTTCATTTTCAATCCGATCTGGACTGTGTAATAATTAAAGTGTTGGTAAACAGCACCAGCCTTATAATTGCGTCAGTATATGCTCCCCCCTCTGCAGATTCCAACTGTTTTAACATCGGCATTGATAGGCTGCTCACGTTTTTGTCTGGCTTCTCAAATGTTATCCTGTGTGGTGATTTCAACACCAGAGATGCTTCCTGGGACCCGTTATCAAAACAAATGGGTCAACTACAACAAAAGAACGTATTTTCCAAAACTCCCTCTCACTTCGCTTCCAGGGAATACGATTAGTACACGCCACTGACTTATAACAATGGACTGAGCGTATTGTCATTTTCCTATAGGAAAGCATGGCACAAGTTTTATAGTTCTCTCTTTCGCCCTATGGCAGAGTTGGAGCTACCAACACAAAATATTGCATTCTGGAACATTTACTTATGCCATTTGATGTTCTTATGTTGGCTTCATCTGTAGCCGCAGAAGGAATAAGGTAAAGATAGTGTTTACCATGCTCCGTCTCTTTTGCCCATAAGCAGGATTCAGTTAAGAATAAGTTTTGAAAATTAAAGTCGAAATGAGTAATTCCTTATAAGCGATTAAAATATCACTTGGGCGCAAGAAAATATATTTTTTTAATTAAATTCGATTTACGGGTGTAAAATTTCATCTGATTGATTGAGTTTTACATGTTTTTTATGTAATCGTTTTAAAGGGTGCTCTAACGGCGATATACAGAAACACAATATTTTTTGTGCCACATGAAATAGCAAATCGCTCAGTCCATTGTTATAAGTCAGTGGTACACGCACGCTTCAAATGCAAGTGGGGTCATCACATCACTTACCAGTCTCTTTCAGTACTAATGCAAACCCCAAAACCCCGTGCTCCAAGCCTTTTATCGATATACATAAAAAACATAAATTTTTTTATGGCAACATCAAGAAGGAGTTGCCCGATTTAGTCCATTTTTGCTAGTACAATAAAAACACCATGTACCAAATTTCAGCTTTCTATATCGATGCGTTCTCAGGCAGTGTCTAAATATATAGTGGAAAACGAAAGTTTTGTATGGCAACCCCACGAAGGAGTTGCCCGATTTGTCTCATTTTCGAACTTAATTTTACTTTTTTTTTAAAGTCCGTGTACAAAATTTCAGCTCTCTAAGTATACGCGTTCTCGATTTATCGTGCGCACAGACGGACAGACGGACGGACATGCAAAAATCAAAATAATTTTTAATATTATGCGGGGGTCTCCAATCCATTTTGCTCTACCATCATTATTTCGCAGTGTTACAAACGGAATGACAAACTTAGTATACCCTATAGATTTCATCTAGGGTATAAAAATGAGGCCTTCCCTATATCGGGTTGAGGCTCGTTGATTTTATATTAGAGCTAACATTGCTGGCTGACCCTTTGGTTACGTCAGCAAGTCGAGACATATTCTGTAAATATGAGAGCAGTATGGTTTTGTCTACAGTAGCGCCTTTACAATATAACAAGTAACTAACAAAGTCAAACTTTGTTTCGGAATCACTAGAATCACTATACACAAGAATTTTGCTTAATCTGCCACCCCTGGATCTTGCCATTGAGGCAGATGCCAAAAGGGCTGTGTGTAGATTGCGCTCATGAAACGGGAAAACGTTTTAGCCCGCACGCCACCTAACGCGATGGTACCAGATTTTTTCTTGCACGTAGCTTGTCTGTGGGTTCTCTCGAAAGGGAATCGTGGACTGAGGGAAGTGCCTTATCGAGTCTTCCCCGTCGGCTCTCACTAATGAGATACATAGCTGTTGCTGGTGTTTACTTTCTTGAGCCTGACATTGGGCTGGAGTACTCTCTTGGACAGGCCCGGTTTTAAGCGTAGGCGGCATTTTCTAATTTTTTTTATCAATCTCAAAAAGGAAAATAAAATGTCCATTATAATTGCAACAAAGTAACTTCATTCATATTTTTTTCTTGGTATTATTTTTTTAAATAACGAAATTATTTTGCTTAGGCGGCGGTGCGTTTTCCGGGAACGTTGTAATTTTGTTTACATAAATATACAAGCGTTGGCATGGATATTTCATATTTGTTTTAAAAGTCGAAGAAGAAACATTAAGAAAACATTTTTTAACAAAGTTTTACAAATATTCAGTTGTCAAGTGCATGGTGTACCATAATATCAATATTAATTATCATATTAATATATTATAACTTAAACTTTTAATTGAGCAGGTAAGTAAATTAATTAAATATAAATAGTTGGATATAAATGCTTTATTTTTTGTTTAAGTTTAAATTATTTAACCCATACAATATAATGGACCGCAATAAGAGACAACGCTTTTCCGGATCACAATACAAAAAAATTAGGCTTCAACGTGAGTCAAATTCTGCCAAACAGAAGAATGCTTTGTTGCAGTTTTTGAGAAGTTCGTCAAGTAGTGCAGCACAGGGACCTATAGTAGCTTCAAACCAAAATGAAAGCAAAATTGAAATCGAGGGCGGCGGAGAAATAGGGTGTGCGGAGAATGTTATTGAAGATAGCGATTCAGATTCTGATAACGAAAATACTGCTAAAGAACCAGAAAATTTAGATGAAGTAGAAGTTATTTCCAATTTAAATAAAGTTGTTGAACAGCAGGACGTCGATGATATAGGACAAAAGGAAAATAATGAAGATCATAGTGATCAAGACCCCAAAAACAATAAAAATTTGCCTCTTAATTTTAATGATCCGGTAAACTGGCCTATAATAGACGGTAAATTTAAAGCATTGCTGGTAAAGTATGGTCCGATTCAGAAAATTCCGGTATCATTTCCCGAGGATGAAGAAGGTAGAAAATTTTCCTGCTTTCATTTTCATCGCCGAATGTCTAACGGTGATAAAATTAAACGCACTTGTCTTATATACTCTAGTACAAAAGACACCGTATTTTGCTTTTGCTGTAAGATATTCAGTCCGAATAAATTCTCCTTGTCATCGAACGACGGATGTCGAGATTGGAAAAACCTTTCTGTTATTATCAAACGACATGAAACATCAAGTGCCCAAACCACTGCATATTTAAATTGGAGAGAGCTGGAGATAAGACTTAAATCAGCGACTACCACTGATGACATTAATCAGAAAATAATTCAATCTGAAACACAATATTGGCGAAAAGTTCTTGAAAGAATAATAACATTAATTAGAACTCTTGCTGGACAAAATGTAGCATTAAGAGGAACCTGTGAAAAGCGTTTCGAGCCAGATAACGGAAATTTTTTGAAATTTATTGAATTTTTAGCAAATTATGATCTTATTATGAAATCGTTGAATTGCTTGCCAATAAAATCAAAGATCATGTCTTAACAAAACTAAAACAAGCAAAGTACCTACTCAATTATTTTAGATTGTACCCCCGATATAAGCCACAAGGAGCAGATGACTGTTGTTTTTAGGTTTGTCAGTGCAACTGAATCATCTTCAGAAAAAGCAGCTGAAGTCATAGTTTCTGAACACTTCGTAATTTTTCTTGAATTACATGATACAACTGGAGCAAATATGACAAAAATTGTAATCGATAAGTTGCAGGAATTATGCGTAAATCTTGATGACATGAGGGGACAAGGGTACGATAATGGAGCCAACATGCGCGGAAAATATAATGGTGTTCAAGTCAGAATTCGTCAACTAAATCCCCGAGCTTTTTTCGTACCTTGTAGTTCCCACTCTCTCAACTTGGTATTGAACGATGCAGCTAATAGTTGTATGCAGACTGTCGCATTCTTTGATTTAATTCAATGCATTTATAACTTTTTCTCAGCATCAACTCACCGTTGGAATGTATTATTAAATCACGTACGCGATATTACTGTAAAGCCGTTAAGTGCCACTCGTTGGGAAAGTAGGTTAGATGCCGTTTGGGCGCTTCGATTTCAAATTAGTGGAGTTTACGATGCCCTACTTGAAATAGCTGAAGACAACACTTTAACAACTCCACTACAAGTAAAAAGTCGCGTAGAGGCTAAAGGAATAGCCAGAAATATTTCAAACTTCAAATTTGTTTGTTCCTTGGTATTGTGGTATGACATTTTATTGCAAATTAACATTGTCAGCAAAATGCTGCAATCACCACAGCATTTAGACTTGTCTCTGGCTTTAGAGCATTTAAACACTACCAAACCTTTTCTGTGCGATTATCGTTCTGATGCAGCATTTGCAGAAATGATTGAAAAAGCTAAAAAATTAACAATTGAACTTGATCTGGATGAAAAATTATTATATCTACAAAATTCTTAAATTTTGCTCAATTTTCATTACTAGTTTAACAAGATTTAAATTTTCACAACTTCTGGGGATTGCTTCCGATGATGAGGTCATTGAAGAGAAAAAATAAAAAAAACTTCTCTTTGTAGATATGATTGAATTAAGATTTGTGGGACCTTGCTTTTTTTTTTTTTATTAAGGCAGGGAGACGAGAGATACTAATCCTAAGCACGTAGGTCATGGTGGTTCATTTTGCTAACCTTCTAGAAACTCCATCACCAAAATCTTCCTGTCCTCTTTATGAAGCGAAGCGCATCAGGTCTGGGTTAGGTAGATTTTTCAGCTCATCCATATATAGGAGGGCAGACCCAAGCTCATCTAACCAGCTCCGGGTAAAGGCCGGACAAGCAAACAGAAAGTGTTCGGTTGTCGCAGACTCTCCTTCTGGGCAGGATAGATACTCAGGGCTGTAAACAATTCCCATCTTTACTAGATGTGCTTAAGGCGAGCAGTGGCCGGTAATGATGCCAACCACAGTTCTACATTGTTTAGCCCTTCTAGCATCTGCCTGAATGACAAAAAATCCCGGGATGGTTAAGTAAGACCTCAAGGGCAGCCGTAGATCGCGTAGAGCCTGTAGTTCCCAGGCAAAAAAGCTTTTGTAGGCCCGCCAGCTTCCGGATTGTAGTCCTCACTTGCGTCCTCGGCCACCATACAAAAGAGGCATATATGTGAACATGGTCCTACGATCGAGGTGTACATACAGTGCACAGCACTCGGTCACATGCCACAAGTACAACCAAAGGTTCTCCTATATTGAGCGAAGACCCTCATATCCGCATTAAATTTTTCCTCTACATGCACGTCAGCTTCAAGTCAAAGTAGACTTCAAGGTACTTAACATAGGGAGACAGTTTCAGAGTGTGTGTGTGTCCAAAGAGCTTTGGAAGAACAAAGTATCCAAGGTTACGGAGAAGAGCACCAAGCTGGTCTTTGTCGGGTCCGTCATATCATGTGCACCAGTCCTCTCAACAGTATTGAGGCTTCGTTGCATAAAGGCACAGGCAGCAGCCGTACTGTGCCTAGAGATAAGCAGAGGGATGTCTCATTCGCATACGCTTCACATAAGAATCCCACATTTTTCAGCGGGATGTCTCATTCGCATACGCTTCACATAAGAATCCCACATTTTTCAGCCCCATGATGAGTGAGTCAACCAACATACATCAGAGTACCGGGGAGAGCAACTTTGCATGCAGGCTCACTCCACCAGCACACTGAGAGAGGTTCGGCCATCCAACTCCACAGTTAAGTCAAAGATAACTTGAATTAAGTTAACTTTTGTTAAGTACCGTCCCGTCGTCATCGTTTTAGTATTTTGCCTTTTTCAATCTTGTGTTATTAAGTATACTTTGCTATTGGACGCCATTTGAGCAAGACGCTTTTATCCACTACACGTGGACGCTTCAATAACGTATATGTATAATCCCCAGTGGTTAACGTTTCAAGATTTCTCCACCACTCAAGTTTAAATATAAAGCTGGTAAAAAATAATCTCCAAACCAAAAGTTAATCTGTGTGGGTAAGTAATTCTGCATTTTATTTAGGTGAGTTTGTTTTGCTGCTGTTAAGCAAAAAAAAATTGTTTCTTTGGTTTTGGCACCTCACATTACTATTCCCTAATTTAACACTTAGAGCGCGACATGCGAGGTAAAAAGGATGAGGACATGTAGAACGACCCTGGCGGGTCCACCGCAAGGCCTCCCCAGCATTCTGCACTACCAAACATAAATAAAATATCTGACATACCTAGCACAGCCAGCCCGATTCAAAACGAAAATCAAACTGATTCCAGTAATATTATTAACGCTATTCATTCAAAGAGCTCTTACAAAGCTTGCGACTATAGCACTCCAATTAAAACCCTTACTTTCCACAACGCTTCGCTCAAATCTGCAAACACCCAAACAATATTCTATGACATCACAGAAAGGGTCCTTTCTGAGTTCTAGTAACTAGAACCGGTAGTGGAGGCGATGAAAGTCAAAAACGTCTGAGTGATATTGGTATAGGAGCACTACTAAAGAGAAACAACATTGTAGGCTTCACAAATATCAAGCAACATTCATTTAACACTTTATTCTTTCACAATTTCGCTGCTGCAAATAAATTAGCGGCTACTGACTTATCCAAACACCAACTAAATGCCTTCATCCCTGCCTCATATGCTCGGAAACAAGGCATTATTAAGGGGGTACCCCTTGACATCACAGACGAAGAACTTTCCAACAATATTTCATCCCAGTGCCTGTGGTTGCTGTAGAAAGATTTAAAAAAAAATTTCAGAGAACTACTTTATGCCTAGTAGTATTGTAAAACTCTCCTGCAAAGCAAATACAATCTCCAAAGAAACAGCAATTTACAGTACGTTTACATGAATACTTGAAGTATACTTCAAGTAGAGATCAAATATTATGTAAACACGCATTGACTTCGAGTATACTTCAGTCAAGTAAATCACAAAATTTTGTTCGATTTACTTGAAAAAATTCATGTAAACGCAACATCAATACTTGAAAATTCTTGATTTGTGCGAGATATGAAAACGGCAAAGAAGAACAAGAAAAAGATTATTGTTGATAGTTCAGGCTGTGATTTTGAGCACTTTTCTCAATATATTTATCTAAAAATCCGCAATTATGTATTGAGCTTAATGCAGAGTTGTCAAAAGTAAGGCGTCACTTCAAGAAAATTTCAAGTCAAGTAATTGAAATTAATTCAACCGAAAACCCCACTTGAGTTTCAATTGGATTTCAAGTCAAGTATTCAAGTACTCATGTAAACGTACTGTGATGCCTTACGACAGGTCGACTATTACATACCTGAACCAAAGCTGTGCATGAAATGCCTCAGATGGGGTCATAGGGAGCCACTAAATCTACATGTCCTAATTGCTCACTAAATGACTGTCAAGGTGGCTGCAATACATTCATCCTGTGCATAAATTGCAAGGATAAGCACAGCGGATGTGCTCAAAATCATGGCAAGTAAAGATGCTAATCACTCAGTCCTCGCCATCAACCTCTATCACTCCCTCTTCTAACAGATTTGAGCTGCTCAAAGATCTAACGGATGACATCTCGTTTCTCCCTTTAGGTTCCTCTAAAAGAGCAAGAGTCCCAGATGCAGAAGCAAACAATGTCTTCATGAAGAGCCTTATTCTAGTGTCACCAAAGCATACCCCCCCCATCCCCAAACCCACAAATTTCTATAAAATGTTCAACGAGAAAAAACAATCCAAAAATGGAACGGGTTTTATGGAGGAGAGGAAAGAGTCTCCGAAATGGAAAAACTCTTATCCTGGATAAATGAAGCCCAGCAACGACACAAACAGTGACCTTATCACCTTACTAAAAAATAAAATCCAAACATTCGTAACCAACTCAGATTTATTTCAAACACAAAAGGGATTAAACAGTGAGTCTTCACCCAGCAATATATAGCGGCTACCAGACCCTTCCCAAATTATAAAATGAAGCTACTACACTATAATATTCAAAGTTTCAATGCAAACAAACCTATGCTTGAAATCTTTTTAAAATCAAGTAACACATGACATCCTACTTCTGAATGAGACTTGGCCCAAAGAGAGTTCAATAGCGTTCTTCATAGCAGTCAAATGCAACCTTTCTTTCAATAGATTTCATTTTCAATCCGATCTGGACTGTGTAATAATTAAAGTGTTGGTAAACAGCACCAGCCTTATAATTGCGTCAGTATATGCTCCCCCCTCTGCAGATTCCAACTGTTTTAACATCGGCATTGATAGGCTGCTCACGTTTTTGTCTGGCTTCTCAAATGTTATCCTGTGTGGTGATTTCAACGCCAGAGATGCTTCCTGGGACCCGTTATCAAAACAAATGGGTCAACTACAACAAAAGAACGTATTTTCCAAAACTCCCTCTCACTTCGCTTCCAGGGAATACGATTAGTACACGCCACTGACTTATAACAATGGACTGAGCGTATTGTCATTTTCCTATAGGAAAGCATGGCACAAGTTTTATAGTTCTCTCTTTCGCCCTATGGCAGAGTTGGAGCTACCAACACAAAATATTGCATTCTGGAACATTTACTTATGCCATTTGATGTTCTTATGTTGGCTTCAACTGTAGCCGAAGAAGGAATAAGGTAAAGATAGTGTTTACCATGCTCCGTCTCTTTTGCCCATAAGCAGGATTCAGTTAAGAATAAGTTTTGAAAATTAAAGTCGAAATGAGTAATTCCTTATAAGCGATTAAAATATCACTTGGGCGCAAGAAAATATATTTTTTTAATTAAATTCGATTTACGGGTGTAAAATTTCATCTGATTGATTGAGTTTTACATGTTTTTTATGTAATCGTTTTAAAGGGTGCTCTAACGGCGATATACAGAAACACAATATTTTTTGTGCCACATGAAATAGCAAATCGCTCAGTCCATTGTTATAAGTCAGTGGTACACGCACGCTTCAAATGCAAGTGGGGTCATCACATCACTTACCAGTCTCTTTCAGTACTAATGCAAACCCCAAAACCCCGTGCTCCAAGCCTTTTATCGATATACATAAAAAACATAAATTTTTTTATGGCAACATCAAGAAGGAGTTGCCCGATTTAGTCCATTTTTGCTAGTACAATAAAAACACCATGTACCAAATTTCAGCTTTCTATATCGATGCGTTCTCAGGCAGTGTCTAAATATATAGTGGAAAACGAAAGTTTTGTATGGCAACCCCACGAAGGAGTTGCCCGATTTGTCTCATTTTCGAACTTAATTTTACTTTTTTTTTAAAGTCCGTGTACAAAATTTCAGCTCTCTAAGTATACGCGTTCTCGATTTATCGTGCGCACAGACGGACAGACGGACGGACATGCAAAAATCAAAATAATTTTTAATATTATGCGGGGGTCTCCAATCCATTTTGCTCTACCATCATTATTTCGCAGTGTTACAAACGGAATGACAAACTTAGTATACCCTATAGATTTCATCTAGGGTATAAAAATGAGGCCTTCCCTATATCGGGTTGAGGCTCGTTGATTTTATATTAGAGCTAACATTGCTGGCTGACCCTTTGGTTACGTCAGCAAGTCGAGACATATTCTGTAAATATGAGAGCAGTATGGTTTTGTCTACAGTAGCGCCTTTACAATATAACAAGTAACTAACAAAGTCAAACTTTGTTTCGGAATCACTAGAATCACTATACACAAGAATTTTGCTTAATCTGCCACCCCTGGATCTTGCCATTGAGGCAGATGCCAAAAGGGCTGTGTGTAGATTGCGCTCATGAAACGGGAAAACGTTTTAGCCCGCACGCCACCTAACGCGATGGTACCAGATTTTTTCTTGCACGTAGCTTGTCTGTGGGTTCTCTCGAAAGGGAATCGTGGACTGAGGGAAGTGCCTTATCGAGTCTTCCCCGTCGGCTCTCACTAATGAGATACATAGCTGTTGCTGGTGTTTACTTTCTTGAGCCTGACATTGGGCTGGAGTACTCTCTTGGACAGGCCCGGTTTTAAGCGTAGGCGGCATTTTCTAATTTTTTTTATCAATCTCAAAAAGGAAAATAAAATGTCCATTATAATTGCAACAAAGTAACTTCATTCATATTTTTTTCTTGGTATTATTTTTTTAAATAACGAAATTATTTTGCTTAGGCGGCGGTGCGTTTTCCGGGAACGTTGTAATTTTGTTTACATAAATATACAAGCGTTGGCATGGATATTTCATATTTGTTTTAAAAGTCGAAGAAGAAACATTAAGAAAACATTTTTTAACAAAGTTTTACAAATATTCAGTTGTCAAGTGCATGGTGTACCATAATATCAATATTAATTATCATATTAATATATTATAACTTAAACTTTTAATTGAGCAGGTAAGTAAATTAATTAAATATAAATAGTTGGATATAAATGCTTTATTTTTTGTTTAAGTTTAAATTATTTAACCCATACAATATAATGGACCGCAATAAGAGACAACGCTTTTCCGGATCACAATACAAAAAAATTAGGCTTCAACGTGAGTCAAATTCTGCCAAACAGAAGAATGCTTTGTTGCAGTTTTTGAGAAGTTCGTCAAGTAGTGCAGCACAGGGACCTATAGTAGCTTCAAACCAAAATGAAAGCAAAATTGAAATCGAGGGCGGCGGAGAAATAGGGTGTGCGGAGAATGTTATTGAAGATAGCGATTCAGATTCTGATAACGAAAATACTGCTAAAGAACCAGAAAATTTAGATGAAGTAGAAGTTATTTCCAATTTAAATAAAGTTGTTGAACAGCAGGACGTCGATGATATAGGACAAAAGGAAAATAATGAAGATCATAGTGATCAAGACCCCAAAAACAATAAAAATTTGCCTCTTAATTTTAATGATCCGGTAAACTGGCCTATAATAGACGGTAAATTTAAAGCATTGCTGGTAAAGTATGGTCCGATTCAGAAAATTCCGGTATCATTTCCCGAGGATGAAGAAGGTAGAAAATTTTCCTGCTTTCATTTTCATCGCCGAATGTCTAACGGTGATAAAATTAAACGCACTTGTCTTATATACTCTAGTACAAAAGACACCGTATTTTGCTTTTGCTGTAAGATATTCAGTCCGAATAAATTCTCCTTGTCATCGAACGACGGATGTCGAGATTGGAAAAACCTTTCTGTTATTATCAAACGACATGAAACATCAAGTGCCCAAACCACTGCATATTTAAATTGGAGAGAGCTGGAGATAAGACTTAAATCAGCGACTACCACTGATGACATTAATCAGAAAATAATTCAATCTGAAACACAATATTGGCGAAAAGTTCTTGAAAGAATAATAACATTAATTAGAACTCTTGCTGGACAAAATGTAGCATTAAGAGGAACCTGTGAAAAGCGTTTCGAGCCAGATAACGGAAATTTTTTGAAATTTATTGAATTTTTAGCAAATTATGATCTTATTATGAAATCGTTGAATTGCTTGCCAATAAAATCAAAGATCATGTCTTAACAAAACTAAAACAAGCAAAGTACCTACTCAATTATTTTAGATTGTACCCCCGATATAAGCCACAAGGAGCAGATGACTGTTGTTTTTAGGTTTGTCAGTGCAACTGAATCATCTTCAGAAAAAGCAGCTGAAGTCATAGTCTCTGAACACTTCGTAATTTTTCTTGAATTACATGATACAACTGGAGCAAATATGACAAAAATTGTAATCGATAAGTTGCAGGAATTATGCGTAAATCTTGATGACATGAGGGGACAAGGGTACGATAATGGAGCCAACATGCGCGGAAAATATAATGGTGTTCAAGTCAGAATTCGTCAACTAAATCCCCGAGCTTTTTTCGTACCTTGTAGTTCCCACTCTCTCAACTTGGTATTGAACGATGCAGCTAATAGTTGTATGCAGACTGTCGCATTCTTTGATTTAATTCAATGCATTTATAACTTTTTCTCAGCATCAACTCACCGTTGGAATGTATTATTAAATCACGTACGCGATATTACTGTAAAGCCGTTAAGTGCCACTCGTTGGGAAAGTAGGTTAGATGCCGTTCGGGCGCTTCGATTTCAAATTAGTGGAGTTTACGATGCCCTACTTGAAATAGCTGAAGACAACACTTTAACAACTCCACTACAAGTAAAAAGTCGCGTAGAGGCTAAAGGAATAGCCAGAAATATTTCAAACTTCAAATTTGTTTGTTCCTTGGTATTGTGGTATGACATTTTATTGCAAATTAACATTGTCAGCAAAATGCTGCAATCACCACAGCATTTAGACTTGTCTCTGGCTTTAGAGCATTTAAACACTACCAAACCTTTTCTGTGCGATTATCGTTCTGATGCAGCATTTGCAGAAATGATTGAAAAAGCTAAAAAATTAACAATTGAACTTGAAATTTTTGAAGGATTTTGTGAAGAAGAACCCGTACGCGTTCGCAAGAAAGAGTAGACAATTTTTATACGAAGGTCGTGATGATCCGATAGTAGCACCAGAGCTAAATTTCAGAGTATGTTTTTTAATCGAATATTGGACATCGCAATTCAAGCAACAAATGAAAGATTTACCCAATTATCGGAATATAGCGAGTTATTTGGGTTTCTTTACAATATCGGCAGTAAGAAATTTACGGATGATGAATTATTGAAACAATGTAAGGACTTGCAGTTAGCGCTTACATCCGATGGCCAATCAGACATCAACGAGGTCGAACTTTGGGATGAAATTAAAGCTATAGGAAGACAGCTTGATACTTCGAAAAGCGATCAAAAAAGTGTGTTAAAATGTATTTACACGTCTAAATTTGTTAAAGTAGTCCCCAACCTGTCGATAGCACTTCGCATACTGCTAACGTTACCAGTCCTGAAAGAAGTTTTTTAAAGCTGAAAATAATAAAATCATATCTGAGATCACAAATGTGTTAAGATCGTTTAGTTGGTCTAGCAACGATTTCCATAGAAAAAGAAATTGCTGATCAATTAGACATGGAAGATTTGATTAGGGATTTTGGAGAATTAAAAGCGAGAAAAATTCACTTTTAATTATTATTTGTTTTCTAATTTTTTATAAACTGAATTTTTATTTATTTTGTTTTTGTTTAATTTTTCTTATTAAAATACAAATAGTATATGTATTAAGTTCAGATATTCAGTGTGTAACTATTTTTCTTCAATTTAAAAATGACAACATTTTTTATTTTTGCGGCGGCAAATTCGCATCTCGCCTACACATAGAAAACTACTAGAACCGGGCCTGCTCTTGGAAGGCGCACCACTGTCTTCGAGGCTAAAGTTTTCGCCATCTCAATGGCAGCCAAGATAACCCTTAATTTGGAAATCAAGGGAAAGGACAATGCTATCCTCTCGGAATGTCAGGCAGCTTTGATGGTCCTCAGATAGCATTTAAATTACTGGGGGCGTGCAGGTCATCTGTGGAAGTATCCCTTCAGTGGGTCCCTAGGCACATGGGATCATGGGAATGAAAACGATGACCTTCTAGCCAGGTCTGGCTCTGATTTCCTAGGACCGGAACCCGCTGTAGGCGTTGCCACTTCGGTTATCAGGTCTCTCATCAAAGATTTTCGTATGAAAGATAAGCGGAGATGGGCGAAAAGCAGTACTTGCAGGTGTACATAACTTTCTCTAATCCAAATTTGTATTAGGAATTTTTCTGACTATTCCTTGGGGCTTGGAGGAAAACAATGCAGAGCTCTGGTTGGCATCATCAGCAGGCACAGTTTGCTTCACGCTCATCTAACAGGGATGAGAGTTGTTGACAGCCCTGAGTGTCTGTCCTGCCTGGAAGGAGAGCCTGAGAAAACCGCACACTTTCTGTATGCTTGTCCGGTCTTTGCCCAGAGCAGGCTGGATACGCTTGGGTCTGCCCTCCTTTCGGTGGATGACTTGAAAAGCTTAAGAGGACAGGAAGGTTTTGATGAAAGTGTTACTAGCAGATTAGGAAAATGGGCATCCTTTGCCCTCGTAGTTGTGATCTCTCGTTACCCTGCCTTTGAATAAAAATAAAAAAATCACAAAAGTCACAAGTGAAGCGTTTTAGCTTTATTTATGCTCAAAAATTCTCATAATGTGTAAAGTATATTTATTTCAACAAAATTAATTTAAATCTATTATATATAACAAAATGTAAACTTCGTGCAGCTAAATTAGGAAAGAGCTGCACATCACATATTTCTTACTTTACACTTTATTATTTATCGAAATGCAATTTTAATATTTTAAAGATTTAAGATCCTGTCCAAGCAAGTTTTACTTATTCTAGCCGAAAATAATAAAAGGATTCTAATGACGCAACTAGAAAAATATTTACCAGATTTTATTGAATAGTTAAAAAAAACATCCCCTTTTCAAACAATTATCACCGGTAAAATCTCAATTGATTTTCCCAGGTGACGGCACAGGAAGCCTTCGAGGTAGACCTTGATGAGCTTCCCTTAAAGGATTTTGAAAATGGCTTCCTTTAAACTGAGCCAAAAGTCCTTTCAATGCACCCCGATTATGATTGGCATCACTTAATTGGCTCGGAGGATGTGGAGGATGTGGATGTGGAGGTGCATTACGAACTTTACGTGCAAGATCTTCATAATTTTCATCATTACGTTTTTGGGGACATGGAATTCCTTCTGGTAGTGGCTGTTGGGCTTGGCGGCGTTGTCGTACAAGAGGTGGAAGTTTAATTGGCATACCGGGCGGCGGCGATGGAAGACCTGGTGGAAGTGGTAGTGGTAATTGTGGCAACTCACACACCACGATTTCCTGCTCAATTGGAATATTTTCATTTAATATTTTAAACTTTTTCTTTTATTTATATAATTCACTTACCGTCGAGATCATAACACATAGTGCTACAAAAATTAGAGTAGTAGTTTTCATTCTCACGGCAATGTTGACAACATAACTGAATATCTCTCATCGTTGAGTTTATATAGTCATTAGAATTTTATCGTTCATCTTTGTATTCCGTGCTTTAGGTAATTATTACACAGAAAAAAAAAACACGTTTGTTTAACTGATTCCGATTATATTTAGGTATAATTATAATCAATCATAAAAACGGCATGAATTTCCTTCACCCAGTCAACGCTTTTTCCATATTGCAATCACTGTAACTTTAATTATTTCATTATTTCCGGATATACATGTTAATTAAATAACATTTATGGTAATTATATTAATGAAATTAAATTTAACATCTTCTTCCACTTCCGAATCACATGAATTTAGTTTCCCATACAAAAACTAAGAAAAATAAGGAAAAAAGCTAAAATTGGAACAAGACGATTATTGTTACGACACCCTTGGCCCTAGGGCCTAGATGAATGGGCGTATGTAATTTCGTATGGTCACCCGCCTCTGCAAGTTTTATTGTTAAAGTGGTATTTCTAGAATGATTCGTAGGACAGTAAAAAGCATTTCATATTCTGAAGAAAATTTCAGTACAATAAAGACGTCTAGATCTGCATACGTAAAAGCTCATACTTTATACGGCAACACCGAAAAACGATGTTCCGATTTCTGAAATTGGAATTTTATTTACTATTTTTATAAAAATGTCATGTACAAAATTTTAGCGCTCTACATCGCCGCGTTCTCCAAATATATAGTGAAAAACGAAATTTTTGTATGGCAACCCTATTAAGGATTTACCCGGTTTGTCAATTTTCGAATCTCCATTTTTTTTAAAAGGCTGTGTGGAAAATTGTAGCTTTCTAAGGCAGGCAAAGATGCACATGCGTCATGCATGCCGTTCACCAATGCAGCAATTGCTTGATGCAAGGGTACTTACTGTACTCATGCTGCAAGCATTTTTGTTTGAGCATTGCATGTACAGCTTTTGCGTGAAGCTTAGATATTTCGATGAGATATTCATAGGACGACCTTATTATAAAAATAATTCCTTTATAATTTAAGCACTTTACCTGGGAGTATGCAGTACAATTGCTCTTTTATTATGACGCATTTACATTTTTGGTGGGTAGCCTGTCTAAGTAAACGTGCTCTCGAGTTATCGAGAGGACGGACATCAAAAATCAAAATAATTTTTAAGCCCATTTTGCCTACCAGCATTATTTATATGCCTTACAAGCGTAATGACAAACTTAGTATACCCTATTATTCCATCATTTAGGGTATAAAAATTCAGTTTTGGGCCAAAAACTAAGAAAAAAACAAAAAATAAAAAAAATAAAAAACATTTTTCAAATTTGTTTTTCCCATTTATTTTTATCACTCCATACACTCTACGAAAACAGAATGAAAACTACACTTTTTTTATATAAAAAAAAGATAAACTAAAAAAATACTTTTCAGAACAGATTTTAACTACATCTTTAAATCCTATGTGATTTATCATTTTCAGTTAAAACTTTTCTATACAGCTTAAATGACACTTTGTATCATACTTTTTCATATTTGCAAATTACAGAAAATGTTTCACCTCCTAAACGTTTTGCTAACCATTTATTTTTAATTACTGCGAGTTTAAGAGTTTCACAACGAAATTTTGCATAGAGATTTGTATGCAATGCTCTACCCATGCCTTCTATCACGAGTAAATCAGTCTCATTTTTTTGTATTGCATTGCAAAGATCTGTGAAAAAAGAAATTGCAGAGTTATAATATGCATTCCAATACATATAATTTGTAAATGTATTTCACAAACCTTTTGATAATTGTCTCATATTTAAGCATGGACCTTTTTGACCATTGCCATAGACTAATAATTGCTTAGTATTATGAGCATCACGTATAGTATCACAAATACAGCTACATTTTTCTATGATATCTTCAAGCTCCCTGAATGTTATATCGTTAAGTGATGGTTCAGTATTAGCACATAAAAGAACTTTGGTACGTCTCAAAAGTAGCTCTCTAGCAAATGGTAGAATACCTAAAACTACATCAACGCCGCTATTATCGACAAATATTACCGCACATTTATGTGATGGACCCTGAAAATTATTGCTTTCAAAATTAATCTGGGACTTGTTTTATTAGTAAGTAAATTGTAAAATAAATTAGATAATATACACAATATTTACCTTTACTTACCTTTAACCTTTCTAACCAGTCATCTAATTCATCAATTAACCATGGTCGTGATTGCATTTTCGATATAGCCTCATCTAGTCCAAAAGATTTATCATTTTCTAAAATCTCAGTTACAGCTTGTGCTCCCCAATCGAAAATATTTCCTAAAATTATTTATTTTAAACATTTCTCACAATATTATAAAATGGCGAAATAAAAATAATGTAAATAAGTTAAACAAAAATTTTATTTATAAATTAAAAAAAGGTTTGGAAAAACAATGAATTAGAAAAGAATTTGTGTAAGAATAAGAAATAGCTTCCAGCAGTTCCTGCAATCTTAAATTTTGTTTTCTTCCATATTTCTTTGTTTTTATCTTTTATCAGAAATTAAAAAAAAAATGTAGCACATTCTAGTACTCCGCAAAAAAGTGTCACCCTATTGAAAGTAATTTTGAATTGAGTAAAGCATAACTTTACTTTTCGACAAACAAAGTGTTTTACCACGTACGTCTTCGTCTTGTTACAACAACTAGTGACGTAACCCGAGTCAAGCTCTAGGCCTAACTATAATGTGCATAAGCCAGCACATGCAAGGCTTAAAAATTTAACAAATGTGTCCATAAGCATGACTAACATTTGTGTAGTATTTCCACAAACTGTAAAATTCTTAAAGCACATATCAAACAGGAATGCGGGTATCCAAAACCCTCGAGAAATACTTCCCAGGCCATGAACACACACACTCCTTCACCGCCACACGAGATCCCCAGCTTAGTCCTAAAATTCTAAAATATTTGCAGTGTTCTTATCTTAGAATATAGAGACAACAGGAAGTGTTGATACCTGTAAAATTCGTGTGCATGAGCGTGGATTTTTCAGAGTATCATGAAGTAGCTCAGCATTATATTCAAGAAAGAGACAACTCTATGTTTAGCTGTCGAAATATCGAAAAAATTCTTCCTCCACCGAGATTTGTTTACGTTTGTGACAGCTGCGAAATTCCCTGAGTATAATGGCGTAGTGACAGTGAATAAGAAAATTTTCCATGGGAGCAAACGTAATATTTTCAACCATATATCTTGTTGCCCCGCTCTCTATATTGATTCTACTACACGGCTGTACTGAGCGTTCACTACAGGGGCAACAGATACTAACACAACCAGAATTTGACTACACAAAATGTGACTTATAACACTTCCTGTACTCTCTATATTCTAAGGTTCTTATGGAAGATTGGCAAAAGTTTGATTTGAATAGCTCTTGCGCCCTAAACTACTATTCATATACAAAAATGGTCTTCAAATAATCTTAAGCTTGTTTTCTTATCTTCCCAACCGTAGTCCAATTTTTATATTTTTCCTATCAAAATTATTTAAAAAAAAATTATATTAATCAAATGACTATTCCCCAAACAAAAACTCTCAAATGAGTAATAATTGCATTTGTGAATGTGCCGTTGGCCGATGAATTCGACAAGAGGTCTGGGTTATTTATTTGGTGTCAGTTCGACATTTCTGACATTTCTAAATTTATTTCAATTTACGCAAAATAGTTCGGTGTTTTTTATTTATTTATTTATGATAAGCAACTAAGCCTTTGCCCCATTGTATAAAAATATGTTACTTTGGCAAACCAAATGGCAAGTGGCAGAGTAATAAAATAAACAATAGAAAAAAAAATACTAAGATTTACTAATATGAAATTCTAAATATGCCGACAAAACGCACTCGATCGATATCCATCCCACGCTGTCCAGAAAGAACTTGTACAGGAATGAGAACTGAGTGTGCAGGTGCACTACCTATTGTCAAGCCGAAGAGTGTGAAAGTCAGTAAATCAATGCGCGAAAAAAGGACATAGTACGAAGAGCATAAAACATTAGAATAGAATGAATAAAATTAGATAGATTAGAATAGATTAGAAGAGTAGAATAGAATGAAAAAGCATAGGTTACCGAAGGGCAAGACCAGCACGACCAGTTAAGACCTCCAATTGAGTAACATTCAAAAAATCATTTCTTAGTGATTGTTTGTTAAAGAAGTGATAAAAAGTGATTTACATATATATACTTAATAATAGTGAGAAACAGTAGTGAAGTAGGTATGTGCAAGAGATTTTATATAATCGAGAGCCCGGAGCCTTGGATTATGATGAAGAAGTGCGCTGTGCTGTGCTGCAGACACAACCGGAGTTATTGCCGTAGAAAATCATTTTCCAAGCAAGTTTAATTATTTCAATAATAAAATTATAGTGTGTTAAATCAGATATAAGTGAAATTCTTATAAAAATAAACAACCGTGACAAGAAAATTTAACATTTTCCAATGCCGGTTTCTTTGTTTATAATTAAATTGTCATTGTTAATTGACAGAAGGTTTATGGTGGTTTATATGATGCCAGCCATACAAAAGCAACGCCAAGAAATATTAAGTCTGTTCACGTACTCCAATTTGGGTGACTACATTATTACATTTTCACCCAAAAGCCCCCAAACTCCGTTCACCTTCTCAGAAAATGTGGGGAAATATGTAGACATCACGCTTCATCTTCAATAATTTTTTAGCCTATATCCCAAGGAAACTCGGGGTAACTGTATAACAACTGTCAAACAAATTAAAATTTGAAATCGAGAATTGTCAAAAGCTTAAATTGTCAAGGGAAAAAAGGAAAAGGCGGCAGAATTTGAAACTGATGTTGTTCGCCTAGGTCAAAATAGTAAGTAAAATGATTTTATTTTCAAATTAAATTTGTTAGCTTGACAGTTTGTGTTTGTCACTTTCGCTTTCTGCCCAAGAACCATTGAATAATAACTAATGTCGATTTCGATGGGACTTTGGTGCAACACCAGTAGTGCACTTTTTCCAGCAGTTCAACACTGAAAATGTTCGATGGGACAATTTTTATAGCAGAAGTGCAACACAAGTTTTGCACACACTTCCCATACTTTGCACCAGATATTTTCTCGGTGTTACAAATACATATTGAGGTCGAATCGTCATCTGCTCTGTCAAACTGCACTGTCGCGATTATTTGTGAAATTTTGGAGTTGAATGAATTAAATATTTTTATTTGTGTAATTGGCTTTAAGTTAAAAAAAAATTGTTTCTATATATCAATAAACAACATTTATTACGTTTGACAGTTCCGTGTATATAATACGTGTGCCCACAAATACAAGGAATATGACAAAAATATGTTCGATGGACTTCAGTTCTGCCAGTTCTCCGCTGCCAGAAAAAGTGCAAAACTGAAATGGTCCCATCGAAATCGACATTATATTCAATTATTCAATGCCAAGAACACACAAAGTTGTTCATGTACTTTCCAAAATTGACAACTTCTCTTCTTGCATATTTTCAAATAAAAAAGTCTAAGAACAAAATCATTCTAGAAGTACGTGAACAGACCTATCATTAGAATATAAATGAGACACTACGAAAAATTATAAAATTATATATTGAAAAATTAATATAAAAATTATGCAATATAATGAGATCTCTTCTAATAAGTTTCTTCAATATTTAATAAAGTTTCAACAAATAAATTATGTCCCCGCTCTGAAAATATTGTGGTTTACTGAAACTCTCGAGAATACTTCACAAGCCATGAAGAATGAAACAGACTACCTCACTACCACATGAGAGCCCCAACGGAGTCCTCACATTCTAAAATATTTGCAGTGCTCTTATGTAAAACTGACGAAAGTTTGATTTGAATAGCTCCTCCGCTCTAAACTACTATTCATACAGAAAAATCGTGCTCTGATAATCTTAAGCTTACTTTTTTATCTTCCGAACCGAAATAAAATCTGTATACCTTTCCTAACAAAATTATTTAAAAAAAAGTATTTGAACCACATGACTACGATTCCTCAAACAAAAACTCTCAGCTGAGTAAACATTGTATGCCGTGGGCTGATGATATCGGATGTAACTGCCTACAGATTCGGACTCCAACAGCACATACATACATGCAATTATTACTCAGCTGACAGTTATTGAGCGTAAAATGGTAAGGTTACTTTGTAATCAAAACTATTTTATTATTTTGTTAAGTGAGGTATATAGTAAGTGTAGCCTTTGGGAAGCCAAGGAATCAAGCTGTAAATTACTACAAGACTATTTTCCTGTATGGATAGTAGTTTATGCCCAATCTACAATGCATGGTAAAACCACGTCGTCAAAACGATATGGATTTTTGTGTTCGCTTCCCACTCCTGCATTTGAAAATTTATGCTTCCAAAAATGTCCCTTCTCTCTGATTCATTTGACGCCATGAGCACGAGCTTATGTGTAGTAGTTAATCAGCAAAAACGATATAGTAATACCTCATGTGTATTAAGCATAATTTAGAACCATGTAGGGGAATTTAGAACAAAACAGCTGTAAACTGCAACTTATACTTTCAGTCTTGAAAGCAATATTTTATATTATTCGACTTGTCCCAAACAATTTCTTAGTTTACTAAGTTTACTATATCATAGTATAAATTATTGAGACCAAATACTTCCTTTGACGTAATTCTGCAATGAAATAGAGGAAGCAATTACATTTATGATAATTGACAGGTCAACAGCTGTTTAATTTGGCAGTTTACCACTACTTACATATTTCGTGTATTTATATGCATTCTTCAGCAAACGATATCGTTTTGACGACGTGGTTTAACCATGCATTGTAGATTGGGCATAAGGCTCTACCTACAGCATATATAAAGTCAATGTTTGGTACTTTTCCATAAGTATCAATAGAGAACATTTTAAGGAACGGACTCACAACCAAAGTTAACCTAATGACAAGTTAGGAACCAGGCGAGATTTCCGAGTGTTTTACATTTAAAATACACACGGCAAGAAAAGGAAGAAAGACAGAAAAAAAAATCGAAAAAAAATCAAACTCTCTTTAAAACTTTTATGAATAAAGATAAAAAATGTGAAGGCGCAAATTGCATGCAACGAAACAGAATGGCAAATGCTTCATTTTCGTAAATAAATGAGAAGGGGTAGAGTTTTCACTTTTTACTCTCATAAAATGTTCCCGCGCTTTTGTGAAAACCGGTTTTTGCTGAAAAATTAATGTCGATTTCGATGGGACTTTGGTGCAACACCAGTATTGCACTTTTTCCAGCAGTTCAACACTGAAAATGTTCGATGGGACAATTTTTATAGCAGAAGTGCAACACTCACTTCCCCTACTTTGCACCGGATATTTTCTCGGTGTTACAAATACATATTGAGGTCGAATCGTCATCTGCTCTGTCAAACTGCACTGTCGCGATTATTTGTGAAATTTTGGAGTTGAATGAATTAAATATTTTTATTTGTGTAATTGGCTTTAAGTTAAAAAAAAATTGTTTCTATATATCAATAAACAACATTTATTACGTTTGACAGTTCCGTGTATATAATACGTGTGCCCACAAATACAAGGAATATGACAAAAATATGTTCGATGGACTTCAGTTCTGCCAGTTCTCCGCTGCCAGAAAAAGTGCAAAACTGAAATCGTGCCATCGAAATCGACATAAGAGAATCGGCCAATGTTTTTTATAGCATGGCCAATGTTTGTTAGTGTAATTTCTATGCTAATTGAGCAGCACGTGCTGCTGTTTACATTCGTTTTGCTGTGAAGAGATTAAGTGGGAGAAATTCTTGCTGGATTCTCTGATATTTTCGGGAAAAATTAGAATTTCATTTGAGAGGAATATTACATCTCCTTTTAGCATCTGGGCCAAAGCGAAATTTATCTTTTTCTTAAAAATGGGAGGTAGTGTGACCTGATGTACATTATTATGAATAGTTTCATAGGATTTAATAAGATTTTGTCGTTCGGGTAATCCTACGTTCTCTCAATTTTTGTTTTTAACTCGTTATCTCAGTTGCACTGCAATAATTCATAGCCACGTTCTTTTCCCTCATTCATACAAAAGACGAAAGTATATGAAATTACTTGTTTCATTTTAAAAAACACCAGAAATTTCCCAATTTTGCTCTACAGCTTCTTAACTTGTCATTAGGTTAACTTTGCTCCCAACGCGCACATATAGATTTGTTTCATGGCTTGGGAAGTATTCTCGAGGGTTTTGTCATAGCCTATCCTTGTTGCTATACAGGGTGTTTCCCCCTAGGAGGTCAATAGAACAGGAGGTAGTAGTACTCGCCTAGACCAACCAAAAATTGTATGGCAAA
This sequence comes from Dioctria linearis, assembly GCA_963930735.1. Classification (NCBI taxonomy): domain Eukaryota; kingdom Metazoa; phylum Arthropoda; class Insecta; order Diptera; family Asilidae; genus Dioctria; species Dioctria linearis. The sequence goes on along the minus strand of OZ005741.1, from coordinate 48,372,993 downwards.
GGGGGGGGGGGGGCACATCAACCGTTTAGGAGTTACAGGGTGTTTAAGAAAAAAATAGTTTTTCACAAAACACCCTGTATCTTAAAAGTACATGGCGTACGGCCACAGTTAAGAGCTCATTGAGTGTGCAGAACTTCATGGCCTTTACAACGACTGGTCAACCAGCGTGCCAACCAACGTACTTTTAGCGTTAAAAAAGAAAAAAACTAAATATTACAAAACTCTATTATAACTTATCAAAAGCACAAAGTTGGGATATTTAATATTTAAAAATAATTTCATCCAATGTCTTGTTATCCCTCAGGTTGTTGTAATGTACTGGATTTATGTTTACGATTTATCGCGTGATTTTCTAATATAATTGGAGCAATCATACACTTTTCTCTTTAAATAGGTAAAATTCTAGGTGTGACATACTGAACTTATCGAAGTCTAGGAAATTACTCATTTGAATATTGTATGTCTATGTTCAATCTTAATCGCACGTTTTCGAATTGATTCCAGGGGATATCTGTTGACAGATTCACGTACTCAGTCGACGTTTTGCGCCAATCTTAAACGTTTTTGTTGAACCCGACTCCTGCCCCATGCTACGTATTTCGTTGCCCTATTTAGTTCATTTCTTAAATAGTATTTACTATTGTAATGAAAACACTAACCAACAAATTTCAGCTCTCTAGGACAACGCGTTCTCAGGTGGTGCCTAAATATATAGTGAAACACGATATTTTTGTACGGCAGCCCTACAAAAGAGTTGCCCAATTTGCCACATTTTCGAACTTAGATATACTTTTTTTTTTTAAAGCCCATGTGGAAAATTTCAGCCCTCTAAGTGAACGCGGTCTCGAGTTATCATGCAGACGGACGGACAAAGGCATGGATAAATCATAATAACTTTTAATACATATTATGCGTGGGTGTACAATCCATTCTGCTCTACCATCATTTTTCTATGCGCTACAAACCGAATGACAAACTTAGCATATGCTATAGATTTCATCTAGAGTATAAAAATAGAAACGATACAAACTTCCAGATGGAGTAGGATAGGTATGCTTTCTAATATTATTCCATATTCTACTTCCCCGAGGCTATGGATTTTCCAAAATCTGTTTTTGAGGTTTAAGTGACCCAACCTAAAGAGCAGAACACATCATATTATATATCATGAACATATTTTTACAATACAATACAAAAAGCTTTATTAAAGGCCCTATTCAAGGTCTCATAAACGGTGGGTGTATAGACCGGCAATAGATATTTAATCAATACAATATCAGCGTTACCAAGCCAACAAAAGGAGATATAAGCACAATACTTATATAGTTAAGAAAATACTCAAATTAGCTAACATGTCTTTACCTGCTAAGAGCCCTTTAACCAGCTCTATCCATTTAGCATCATTGCGAAGGGCGTCAATTTGATCTAATCGTATTTTTAAACGAGCTATTGATGCTTCATTTTCAATAGATTTTAACTCAAGCCAAGGATCAACAAAACCATGTAATCTTAAGCACGTTTCATTCAAGTCTAGCAGTGATCTTATAGTCAGCGGACTTTCACTGGAATAAATTAATTATTCGTTAAATAACCATAATAATAAGTTTTACATGATATTTAAATAAGTTCACCTGCTTTTTTCAAATCTTAAAAGCTCTAATTTCTTTAAATAATCGGATTTAAAATCTCCAGCACGTTTTTTAGCGGTGGGATCGGTTTTTTGGCTCAATTCCGCTTGTATTGCAAATTTTTTGACTAGATCCTTAAAACATTCGAACCAATAATCGGCCGCCTCTGGATCCTTTCTTAGATCTAGTGTGTCCGGATTATAAGAGATTGGTTCTTCCAGAAGTGAACACAAATTTTCTTCACACATTTGGCTATATGTTCAGACACAATACTATTTATAATTTTAATTTAATTTAGAGTTGTCAAGGAAGTAGCTAATAAAAATTATAATTTTATTCACTGTGACATTTGTCGCCGTATTTTTATCACAACCTGATTACGAATTCATTAGCATTTATAAAACCAAATACCATTGTTTAAATAACTTCATTTTAGCAAAAATATTCAACGTTTTTTTAAGAAAAGGAGAACTTGAAAACAGAATTAGTGCTAAGTAAATAATTCCAAGCAAAATAAAGTTGTAAGGTGACATCTGCATAAGCACTTTTGTGTGTAGGCGTAAGCGCGGTTGTGTCTTATTTAAAATGCACATGTGGGGGAATATTTAGTGTGCTCAAGGTACATATATAGAATGTATCACCCTGTGTAGTGTGCTTATCAATTCAAGAAAATTAGGTTCCTTTGAATTATGGCCGGATTACATTAACAACGCCGACGTCGGCGTGGTCGTCGTTTTATGTCAAAAATATTTAGAGACAGTACTGCATGTATGAAATGCATTACATTACCCACACCAACGTGGTCGGCGTGGTTGTCGACCCATCTCTAATCCTAAATTTAACGCTGGCGCTCCATTGCTGCCAATATGCCAGATCTAAATCTATTATGAAAAAACATGACAAAATGAAACGATATTTAAATTCTTGAAAATAAATGATTTTATATTAAAAAAATGTGGACTTGAAGGAAAAGAAAATATATTTTTTATTATTATTTAAAAATTTTATTGCAAACCGACAGAGATTACAAGCAAATAACTCAACTGTAAAATGTAAGTGAAATTAAGATATGGCGCTGCCGCCTAGTGTTAATGTAACTTACCCGGCGTTTTGTTCGGCGTTTGACGACGACGACCACGCCGGCGTCGGCGTTGTAATGTAATTCAGCATTACATTACCGCGTGGTCGTCGTTGCCAAAGGGCCAACCCAGACGAGAACTTTTTAGGGAAGGAAGGAATTTGGCTTAGACGTGCTATAACAATAATGTTGCTTCGCGTAGTTCCTTATATGATTACCGAAATTAATTGTGTGCGTGTTCAATTAAGTCACAGTTTTTGATATAAACAATAACTGTATGACAACTTCACAGCACGTAATGATTATTAAATTATTATATTATCACCTCAAATCGCAAATAAACATCTGTACAGCCGTCCGATGAGAAATTTCAGAAATTACGCAATTTCAAAATGGCCGCCTTGCTGTAGTATTGGTATGCTGCCCGTACTCCCGATCGAAACTTGGCATTTCGGCATTTTTCTTCCCCCGAATACTTCTCACCCGTAAAAAGTGCCAATATCCTTCCCTGTGTGGGCTATGTCAAACGGCAAGGTATATAGAAGCTTCGAGCAGGAAACTAAATTGGATTGACATGAACCGTGATAGAGCGTACACTTTTAATTTGCGTGGGTACCCCAGTGAAGTCGAGAACATTCTCGGCATATGGAGTCGCCATGCTAATTAATGGCGGGAAATTTTAAATATTATTTAAATGAAAGTCTGATACAAGGCGAGATCTATTAGATATTCGCGTAGTTACAAATATATCTACATAACACACATATTCTCATTGAACAAATTCATTGGGAATTTTGTTTGGACGGAAACTGATGGAAAAAAGAAATATTTATATCAGTTGGTAATCTGAAAAACATAAAAATTCAAGTGAATTGGGCAATTTTTTCTTGTATCTTACTACGTCTCTGCTTCAGGATACAAACAAGAAAAACACAAGTACCAAAGCTCCCGCTTTGAAAGTCAGTCCAATATGGCCGAACCTCACGCACACACAAAGCGGCATTTTGGTTACGCTTATGTACACATATTTTATACACAATGCCTACTCCATTAGTTTCCTGCTCGAAGTATAGAAGACAACTATTCCCATTAAAATTTTGACACATTGCATTTTATGGCCTATATATACAGTTTTATAGGAAAGACAGAGAGAGGAGAGAGAGTATTATGTTCTATGTACCGGCGTACTTTCCTATACATTTTCACCATATTTCGTCACTAATAGCGGAACGTGGTTCGTAATATGAATATCTTGTATTCTATATACCTCAACACATACCATGTTTATATGCAGGGTTGAACCATGGTTCAACTCAGGTTCAGCTCCATGTATACGCGGCTCGAGATGAATTTGGGTCGACTCACTGACCTAAAGCAATGGACTGACCGATTTGATATTTCATGTGGCACAAGTATTGTGTTTCTATCACGAGGGTGATTCTGATCTTTTGTCGTACTTGAATGTCAAAATATACACCTAAATGAAATGAACTTTTCTACTGATTTCTTCGTGTTTTTATCCAGCTTAGCAAGCCTTGCATTACATAGAATGAACTGAAAATGACACTTCGCATTACAAATTCTAAATATTATTTCGAATTTAAGCACTTGTATTGCTCTAATTAGACGTAGAATATAAATTTACCACAATATAAAATTTTTGTCACAACCTCGGAAGCAGTTGACTAATTTGTCGTACTTTTAGGGGTGTATTCTGACATTAATTCATGCAAATTCATTTTAGTTTATTTTGTGGTTGAAGAAAAGGATAAATTGAAATGAATATGGTGAAATGTCAAAAAATGTGACTAAAATATACGCCTAAGCTACGACAAAGAATCACTCCCCAGCACCATTTAAAACTTTTACTATATAAAAAAACATGTAAAACTCAACCAATCAGATGAAATTTTACACCCGTAAATCGAATTAAATTAAATAAATACATTTTCTTGTTCCCAAGTGATATTTTAATCGCTTACAAGGAATTAAACTCATTCCGACTTTAATTTTCAAAAGTTATTCTTAACTGAATCCTGCGTACGGGTAAGAGAGACGGAGCATGGTAAACACTGGGTAAACACTATCTTTACGTTATTCTTTCTACCGTAATTGCATCTGCAGCCAACATAAAAACATCAAATGGCATAAGAAAACGTTTTGAATCCTGCGTATGGGCTAGAGAGATGGAGCATGGTAAACACTATCTTTACATTATTCTTTCTGCCGTGATAGCATCTGCAGCCAACATAAAAACATCCATCAAAACGTTTAGTAAGAAATATTTTGTGTTGGTAGCTCCAACTCTGCCATAGGGCGAAAGAGAAAACTGTGAAACTTGTGCCATTCTTTCCTATAGGAAAATTGCAGTACGCTGAGTTCATTGCTATAAGCCAGTGGGTAGACTCGATCGCGCTTGGCTCGCGTAGTCGAGTCGAAATGGTGTCCTATAAACGCGGCTTGAGTAGTCGAGTTTGCAGCTAACAGTTGGGATTTATTTTGTTTGCTCTTTACTCGAAAGTTTTGTTAGGTTCTGTATTTATTGTGAGTTAATTTTGTTTACCTGAACAAAATTTATAACTTTTATAGCTCCATCACAAAAATAGCATAAATAAGATGTTATGTTTAACTGTCATATCAACTATATTTGAACCCGTTTCCAACTCAATCTCTCAACCCTGCGTGCTCAGAAACACGAGTCGAAAACTCAATCTCGACTCAAACAAATGACATTTATAGATTCTTTATCTAGTTGTTGATAAATTTGAATAATAATTAAATTGGAATTTATGAATTTTTCAAGCGCATTGGCTTTATTTATGGAGGATAACAAAAATGACGAAGAAATAATTAATTACCGGAATAAAAGAAAATTTTTAAGGCAGCGGTATGCCTTATTAATCTTTGAATTCAAGAAATATTTTTACAAGTTTTATAACTTCAAGTTTGAAGAATATATAAAACCATTTATATTGAATAAATTTAAACATATAAATCTAATTTCTTAAATTTACATACATTTTTTAATATTCGCTTGTACTATCACTCTCAGCAAAACTCAGTTATATTCTATCGAAATTATCGCCTGTCGAAAGTGTTACAACATACCGACTATCGATAAATTGTCGAACGTCGAATCTTTCGAAGTTATAACATCTTGCCCCAGGTCCTAAAGCCTAAAACTATCGCTTCCACAGAAAAATTAAGTTAAAGCAAATTGCAGCCAAATATCTAAAACAATTTTTTTGGAAATTATAACGTTTGAAAAAAATGCAAGCTACTTTTATATGAAAAACTCCTGCAGTAAAACAAGATAAGAAGACTGTGATGTTCGCCTGCTCACCGGCCCGCTATTCTCTTTTTCAGATATTGCTCATGGCTTGTATATTCCGAGTTACGACTTGGTTTGTAATGAGAATAATTATTCTATGTACCATGGTTGGGACCCACCGTGTTTTACCGTGTAAGTGTAGCTGAATACAGTTTTAATACAGCGGAGAGGAGACGAAGAAAGTGTCAAGCGAAATTGACAACTATTTAGTTTTTGAGTTTTTGGCTTCATTTCTTGCAAAATTTAGAACACAGTCCCTAAAAACCATGAATATATCTGTAAAACTGCTTAAGGGTGAAGAATGCACTGTATCAGTAATTATATAGTTTGCAATACATTGTTAGCAGTTCTATTAATATCCAAATAATTTTAGGTGTCACCAGAAACAAGTATAATAGAACTAAAACAAAAGGTGGAGAGACTTCTTAAAGTACCTGTGGCGCATCAAAAAATTTTACTTTTGGGCAGAGCTTTAGTGGATGAAAATAAAGTTAGTTCATATACAAATATAAAAGATGGAACAAAGCTTACGTTAGTCATAAAAAAACCGGATCCTATAAGAGATGTAATATTACGGTGCTTCCGAAAATATTACAATGAGCAACATTCTGAAAGGCTCACTGCAGAATTTATGTTAGACTTTGAGAAGAGACTAAAACAATTTAGTTTAGATGATATTGAAAGGATTGCAGCTGGTTTAATTTTGCAGGGAAATGATTAGCATTTTTCTTTAAAGCGCTGCACAGAACTGTTAATAATTTAAAAATAAACAAATTAATTTAATCGGGGTTTTTTTTGTATGTAACTTTCCATGTAAAGCTGCATACTGTAAATTGGAACTATACATGTATTATTTTATTTAGTTCATACGGTGTAGTTTTTGCGACGCGTGTTCGCCCATTTTTGTTTTTGCGACCAACAAGGAACAGGACGACATTGCGAGATACCATGTTTACATGCAGAATTGAACCAAGGTATTGGAAGAAAAGTATCCCATTAAAATTTTGACACATTGCAGCTGATACCTTTGACGTAATTCTATGACTAATGTATGTACATTTAGAAAGACGGAGGAGAGAGAGTATTGTGTTCTCTGTGCCGTACTTTCCTATTCATTTCACAATAAACATAAACATCCATTTATTTGAGCACCCCTGCCAAAGGCACGCCGAGCGTTGGGCACATCATAGCGAGTTACATAGTAGATACATATTATAGCAAAACGAAACATAAACAAGTGAGAGCAGTGGAGGCTTAGAGCGTCCGTAGTATATAATAATAATAATTATATTACGTCTCCCAATAGGGGAACATTGTTCGTAGTGTAGTGGGAATAACTATTCTATATACCCTGGGTTCAACCGAGGTATATAGAATACAAGTATTCCCATTGCGAACCACGTTCCGCCAGTAGTGACGAAAGTACGCCTTTGGCTATAGAAATATATATATGTACATATCACAGAATTACGTCAGAGGCTATCAGTTACAATGTGTCAACATTTTATTTTGAATAACTTGTCTTCTATCTACCTTTGTCATGCATCACGGTACAGATAATACAAGATATTCTCTGTACGAACCACGTTTTAACGCCCAGAATATAATACAAGCCATGAAGTCGCCGAAGGTACCGACACATTAAAAGGCCTTAACGTGCCGAGTACTGCTTTCACTGCTTTTTGTATACTCGTCATGGAGGAAAAACTAAAATATCATCTTAAACAGGTCCTAAAACCCAAAACTGTCGCTCCCACAGAAAAATGAAGTAAAAACAAATTGCAGTCAAATGTTTTCTTTCTAATAGCTTAAAAAAATAGCATGTAGAACAAATTTATGGAAATTATAGCGTTTGAACAAAATACAAGTGTTAACTAGTTGCCTATACTAGATATACTAGTTAGTCGCCAAGACCCGCTGTTACTTGTCGCCTTTCTATTTTTATATATCTATTTTCTGGCAATATGTAATATCATATTGCAAAATCATACTACAAATCATGCTACAAATCATACTACAATTTTTGTGTTCTTGCTATTGTTTTTATTGGTTTCATTCTTATTAATTTGCTATGGAATTATAATTTTTATTTTGCTGCTCTAACTCTGCTCCTTGCTACTATAGTTGCTCTAAGCCTCCAATGCTTTGCTCTTAATTGTTTGTGTTTAATTTTGCAAATATATTTTTGTATGTACTATGTAACTCGCTAAGATGTGCCCAACGCTCAGCGTGCTTTTGGCACGGGTGCTCAAATAAATAAATGTTTATGTTATGACTTTTATATGAAAAACTACTGCAGTAAGACAAGACAAGAAGAATTTGGAATGTGGATGTCGCCTGCTGACCGGCCGGCCTGCTGCTCTCTTTTTTCGACTTTGTTCATGGCTTGTAATTCTGTACGTTGCGCTCTCACCACTGACTTATAACAATGGAATGAGCGTATTGTCATTTTCCTATAGGAAAGCATGGCACAAGTTTTATAGTTCTCTCTTTCGCCCTATGGCAGAGTTGGAGCTACCAACACAAAATATTGCGTTCTGGAACGTTTGCTTATGCCATTTGATGTTTTTATGTTGGCTACAGATGCAATCACCTCAGAAGGAATAAGGTAAAGATAGTGTTTACCATGCTCCGTCTCTCTTGCCCATAAGCAGGATTCAGTTAAGAATAACTTTTGAAAATTAAAGTCGAAATGAGTTTAATTCCTTATAAGCGATTAAAATATCACTTGGGCACAAGAAAATATATTTTTTTAATTAAATTCGATTTACGGGTGTAAAATTTCATCTGATTGATTGAGTTTTACATGTTTTTTATGTAATCGTTTTAACGGGTGCTCTAACGGTGATATACAGAAACACAATATTTTTTGTGCCACATGAAATAGCAAATCGCTCAGGCCATTGTTATAAGTCAGTGGCTCTCACCCATAAAAACTGAAGCGTGTGGGCCCTACCTCTCTCCTTTTTCTGCATTTAGTGGTGGAAATTAACTTGTGCACTTGTGTCAAAATTTAATGAGAACAATTTGTATTCTCTGTACTTAGAATATAGAGCAAACAGGAATGGTGACAAGCCAGATTTTGCGTTATGAATTCCTGGTTGTGTTGGTAGTCCATTTTTACATGTATTTACACGCCATACCTATTCTAAACAACTTGTCAATTTGCAAAAAGTAAACAAAGGTTTTGTGCGGAGCATCTGTGGTAAAAAATGTTCTTTTTCTACTTTATTCTGAAACAATTCACATAATTAATTTATATAAATCTTTGCTTCTATTAACAAAAAAGATGATTTAGGTAGTGCAGTTGCCTCAAACAGGATTCCCTAGTTTATAATCCAATTTATATTTGCAAGCACTGACTGAACACTTCATTTCTGTTTTTTTAAAATTGATATGAAGATTTTAACAGGCACTAGTGGCACTATAAAACTTTGCACTAAATAAAGTTCAAAGATAAATAGTTTTGAAAAGAATTGATTCGGTATTTTTGTTAAATTTCACAAAAGAATTTTAAATTGACCAAATCTGCTCACAAAATAAAAGCACATTTGACAATTAATCACAGCTTTGACAATTTCTCTATCCAGCATCTCACTTACTCCTATGTATAATCTCCTGCTCTTGACAAATTACGCTCATGTACACGAATTTTACACGATTCAACCATTCCTGTTTAAGGCTCTGTACCACTGACATATAATAAGAATGGACTGAGCGTTCTTGCTTCAAAAATGGCACAAATATTGAACAGGCTGTGAAAACCCTTTATTTCGTACAATTGCACACCGATTCATAATTTATTATTATTTGTTAATTGGAAACACTAAAGATGTTGAAAAATAGTATTGCATTAAATTAAAATTATTTAGGAAGTTAAACTTGTTTTAATTAACCCAAAAACTCATTTGTAATATTACTGAAAAATGTGCTCCTCTGAAGATTTGCTCTCAAATTTCCTTGAGCTTGTAAGAGATAGACGTATAAAAACAATATATTTGTCTGAATTTTTATGTCAATTCCAATGCATTCCAATTAATACAGCCGTACTGTTTCCAAAATTGGTTACAGTTCAGTGTACATTTAGACCTTGAAAGAGACAAATAGATTTTAGCAACAATTTGTGCCATTTTTAACTATAGGAATTAGATGGCTCAGTCCATTCTTATTATATGTCAGTGGCTCTGTACCATGGCCCTGCTTATAAACGCAGGGGCGTTCACTGAACTACAACCGAGTTTGGTCAGCCAGGCGCCACTCTAGACTGGACTCTACTCAGTTTATTCTGTTAAACTCTCTATCAATTATAAATAAATAAATATTGCAGAGCTTTGTAGTCGAAAAGTTATAAAAAATGGTGAATCTTTTATTCAAATGAAAATTACGTGATTTATAATTGAAATGTGCTATATTGAGAGAATCATCGGAAGAAGATTTTGACAGCTCTCAGCGGACTTGATTGTTCGAACCCGCAGCTGCTTGCTGCTCAACCTTAGGCTCAGGTTATTAAATCAAAAACGCCAGTCTCATCCCAGACCAGAGGTATTTCGGATAAATGGTGATTTTTAAAGGAAGTAGAATAAAGTTAGAGTAAAGGAACATACCTAAATAACGTACACAATTATTAAAAATAAGTTATTTAAAAGGTAAGCAAATATTTTAGCTGTACTACATTTATACAATGTTTGTTCATAGGGCTTTGGAATTATTAACCAATTTAAGCATGGAAGTTATTGATATAAAACGTTTGGAGGAGTCAGTGATCCTCTTTTATAGAGCAACATCCCAGGAGCAAGCTGTAACACACGAATGGCTGTCTAAAATGCAAGTTAGTCCACAAGCCTGGTCATTTTCGTGGGAGCTTATGAGGCCAGATAAGGTAAATTTTTCGAGTGATGCTATGTAATTCAACTTAGTATTTTGAATTCCTCAAATAGGACAAAAAAAAAAGAAAAAGAAAAATAAGACCATGCAAATTTGTTGAAGGTATTCGAATAGCATTAAAACAAAGCAGCGCAAATGAATAGTATATATTTCTGTACAGTTCTTTCTTCCTCTTAAGACAACTATTGTTTAAATTTTTTTTACAATAATTTTAAATTATCTATATGTTGAGTAGTTGAACCAGTTATTTATTAAGGCTTCAGATGTTCGGTATTTATCGTCTACCCACGGTAAACGCGGAGAAAATCTGTCATCTTTAATTTCCCCTCGTTTCTATCTTCATAGTCATAGCGAATTCTTTTTTGCGACTCGGTGCTAAACCGCCACTAATACCTGCAATTTTTTTGCTTTTTTTTCCTACCACACCAGTAGGGAAGAAAAGAGCATGAAAATGACATTCGGTGTCGGTATTAGCACCGAGTTGCAGAAAGGAGTTCACTAATAGGAAATTTGTTGAATGGCATCTGAAACTTAACATGAATGCAATCTACAATCATTTGCAGAGTTTGTCTTACAAAGGCTGGTAACGAAAACTCAACTCTACTTCGAAGGTTTTCACTACTGACTAAAACTGACTAATAGTACATAAATAGACCTATTATTATGGCACGCATTTTTTTTTCTCCAACAACTCCCATAAATGGAGAGAACAAATTGTTCTGTCGATTGAAGCGAACTATTTATACTGTTCGCTTCTTTTATAAATCTGTATGAGGCGTTCTTTTGTGTATCTTTTGTTCTTCCCTGTTTTGCGGACACAAAGGAACTCAGCTAGTGTCGCAGTTCTGCTATAAAAGTTGTCCCATCAAGCTGCATTGCTAGAAAAAGTGCAACACTGGTGCTGCACTGAAGTCGCATCGAAATCGACATTATATTATGGTTAAACTTCTTCTCCGACAGCGCATCTAGCTAATATAAGAGAACACTATATTATAATATTATATTTATTTTAAATTTTTTCTATTATTTAGTAGAAGTCATTTGTTCCTGTTTTACTACTTGCGTGTGCCTTCAACATGTGAATATTTGCGGATGTATGCAGGGAGCTCCAACTAGGTGGTCCATAGAGCAGGAGGTGATAGTACTCACCTAGGACAAACGTCCATATTAACAACCCTTTCTAAGTTACATGGTGATTAAGAAAGTATGCTAGGTTTTCACAAAACACCCTATATCTTTAAAAGTATACGGTATACGGTCACCTATAACAACAATCAATTCTCATTCAGGTTCTTAATCGGCCAGTTATAATCCTCTCGGATACTGTTAGCCAGCTAATAATCCTAAATATGGCTTCCTTGGAGGGTATTATGCCTACATTGTCCCTGTGTAGTTGTTTTGTACAATTACCAGAGTATGAATAAGTTTTATGACCTGCGGAAATATGTTGTTCCACATACTACCAACTAATTTCGCTGAGCCCTATACCCGAAATAGTGTGTAGGTTCATCTCTAATGACATCAGCCAACCGTCCGTTAGGGAGTAGAGTTCTGACGTTCCAATGTTCGAATCTTGTCTTTGTACAGTTCTCTCAGATTCTAGTGACCAATTTGTTGGTTAATAAAAGTATGTGTGTTATGAGAGAAGGTCACTTGCTTTTAGCTTAGCTTTCTTCAGAAGGACGAAAGCACTTGACATTTCACAAAACCCCTACGGGGTAGTTTATACACGGAAATTGAAAATTGGGTGCATTACCAGTGAGATGTAATTCATATTTATGTGGAGTTTATAGGATGTGCAGGAGCTAGGAAATTATGAAATAATCTTTAGAAATCAAATTAACTTTGATAAATTAATAACTGAGCTCGAGTACAGGGTTTAAGTTTAAAATATACTTGTGATGGATTGACAATTATCGGATTATTATTTCATAATGTCCTAGCTCCTGCACATCCAAAAATCACACACATGGTGTCAGAAGTGGGATGGGAACAAAAATTGAATTTACGGGAAAGCAACTAAGGTGTACATCAAGAAAGAAAGAAAACGTGCAAGTAAAAACACATACATACAATTGCTGCTTCCATTATTCATACAAAAATAAATAAGTGAACCGGTGCATACATCAAAAGACGAAGCTGAAAGTAAACCGGCTAACAACAACGATACAAAAATAACAGGACGATAAAACTATAAAAGCAACGGGACACAAATTTCACGAGACAGTAGTCAAGAATTGAATTCGTTTTCTAAATCATCGGTTTATTATTTCATAATTTCCTAGCTCCTGCACATCCAATAAACCCCACATTTATTATATATATTATTATATTATCTGCAGAGCAACGTAGGAAGCTTTTAGGATGGGGGTAACAGGTAGAAAGCGCTATTCCGATTTACCGGGTTGGTTACCAAGGGTCGCCAACCCTGTCACCTCCATCCTAAAGCTGCCTACATTTACCTGCAGATAATATTGGATTAAGACTCACATCCAATTTTTAATTTAACCCCCGTAGGGGTCTTGTTTAATGTCAGTTTATGGTTGAACTGGTACTTTCGAATTTACTCAGCTCACTCTTTGATATTAGGTCATATTCAACTTGATAAATGCTAGATGATTAAAAAAAAGTGCAGGATTCATGATTCCTTATTTGAATAAGGAGTGAAACCGTCGAAAATGCTGAAAGGTAGCAAATATTAAAAAAATTATCAAAAATTAGTAAATACTTTGAATGTTTAAAAAACTACGAAAGTCAAATTCTAATTTATAAATAAATCCTAATATTTCTACACATTTCGCTCTTTTCAGAGTCAAGAGGTTCAATTTTTCGGAGCTATTACGTTACATTCAAAATTAACAAAATTTTGGCACGAAGTTCCGCCAGAGAGTAGAGAGGAATTAAAGCAGAAACTACTGGAAACTATAGTTGCTTTCTCAAATGGCCCAAAAATTGTTCTAAATCGACTTTGCATTGCAGTAAGTAACTTTATTAAAAAAAAAATTAATAAACATAAAATGTAGCATAAAATGGATTAGACAAAAACATTGTTGTTGTTTACAGTTGAGTGCATATATCGTTCATATGCTAAATGAGTGGCCGACAGCTATAGATGATGTAATTAATACCTTTCAAAATCAACAGATTCCTAATGTTAGCAGAGATATGCAGGTGTGGATAATGTTTGAAATTCTGCAGGCTATACCAGAAGAGGTGAAATCATTATCATATGTCTCTTATCTCTTGCTTTTTTAAATTTTATAATCATACAGGCAAATGCCATCTATACATCAGTGAAACGAGTTACCCTACGATGTGAAATTGCAAAAAAAATTATAGTTGTAATTAAGACATTAGAAAACTACTTAGAACATCAAACTACCCGTGAATGGTCAAGTGATGACTTTGGGAATATGGCTAGAGCTGTAAAATGTGTCGGATCATGGGTAAAGTAAGTTTATACACATGCACATGTAAAAATTGAGAGAATCTTTGTTGGGTGAATAGTTTTTTAACAATTAAAAAATCATTTCAGAAACATCGGCTATCAAATAGATAATTGTCATAAAATATGTGAGGTATTAGTTAAATTAATTAACAAATCCTATTGGCCATGTATTCAAGAGGGTGATGGGTGTATGTCAGCCGATGAAAATGAATTAGCTGAGGGTAGTGTAAAAACGCTTGTGAATATCATGATTCAACCAGAATCTCACCTTTATCCAAAAAGTGCTTTTGCACTCATAAAACTTTTTCTGGACTCCCTATCCGATATTACTAAATCTGAGTGGAAGGAAGATAACAATAATGAAGATATAGTTGCTGACATTTACACTCTAATTATATCTTCAATAGAACGACACTCTCAACTATTATTGACTGGAATTACAACGACTGATGAGGAACATGCAGAATTATATAGGCGAATAGTTAATGAAATTCTACAGTGTACAGATAAACCTGGTATTTATCCAGTTGAAGAATCTTGTAGTAGCTTAGCAATGGGATTTTGGTATATGCTGCAGGATGAAGTATTTTCAATTCAGAATAACGAAGAGAAAAATAAATGCTGGGAACATATTAAACCATTATATGCTCATTTAACGCGAATTCTAGTCAGAAAAGCACAACAACCAGATGAATCTGCAATTGATACTTGGAATTCAGATGATTTCGAAACTTTTAGATGTTATAGACAAGATATTTCAGATACATTGGTAAGTTTTTTGTAATCTTTATTTTGTGAAAAACTTTAATTTATTATATTGTAATGGTGTATAAAATCTAAAAAAATGCATGGAGATCTATTATTTATATTACACGTGGCGTCGTGAGATAATATAATAATAATAATAAAATAACAATAACTTATCGCTACACAACACCACCACAACGCATTCACAAGTTCACAAATACATATGTATTTTAAAATTTACAATATTGCTCTATTTTTAATATATTGCACACAACCTTTTTTTAAAAAACTTATAATTTTGTTCACTTTTTAAATCAGTTGGAAATTCATTAAATTTCTTGCAACTCTTATATACTAGTGAATTCTGTGTACTCGATCTATTGTATAATTGTGGTCTGAAGTTCTCCGATGCTCCTCTTACATTATATGGTTGACCCTCTGCCACTCACGTGATCATATTTAGAAGATATTCCATAACCAATCCATTTTTCATTTAGTTCAATTCTTTGTTTAATATCAAGCCATAATAAAGCATTTAACATACTACTAATAGGAGTGAAACTTTTAAGTGTAATTTTTGTAACCTGTTCAAATCACCTTGATTACATATAAACAATATTGTAGAGCAGTATTCAAAATATGGTTTTATAATACAGTTGTAAATATTTATCGCGGCAGCTCTCCTAATTTTCTTTCTAAGTCTCTTCAAAAATCTAATCTTTTTACCAATTTTTTTATATGTAATTTAAATTTAACTTTTTATCAAAAACTACTCCCTTAGTATTTATATTCGTTCACAAATTCTTTTAGTTCACCATTCATTTCAACACACACATCCGTATTACTATTTATCGTCATAAATTTTGTGTTACATACATACCAGTCACACAATAATTTTAAATCTTGTTCTATTTTTATTTTCAATTCATTGGTGTCAATGCATCGTCAGCAAAAAATACTATTTTCTATTTACTAATTTCAACACTGATTTAACGTCATTCACATATATAATAAACAAGATAGTTCCAAGTACTGATCCTTGTTGAACACCCATCGATACTTCAATTTTACTGGAAACTGTATTATGTATTTTGATGCTCTGCCTTCTCCCATGCAAGTAGCTAGGCAACCATTTAAATTCTTTTCGACGAATTCCATATTTTGCTAATTTATTTAATAAAATGCACCGGTCGACAGTTTCAAATGCTTTTCTTAGGTCTAAAGACAAAGAAAAAACACTATTTGAGGCATATATTTCTTCCTTCCATTGGCACACTATCTAATTAATCGCAGTTTCACATTATAATCAATTTATTTGTTTCCAAGTAACTTTCTAACTGTTATTGAATCAATTTTTCTAAAACCTTTTCATATATAAGCAATGTATTTATTAGTCTGAATTCTTCTGTTTTTTTTTTTGTTCTTGTCTTTCTGAACAGGATAACAGTAGATTCTTTCCATAAACTAGGGAATTCTCCACTCACCAACGATTTATTTATTATGTCAACAAAATTAACATCTCAATTATTCCAGTTGTCTAATATCATGTCTACACTAATTGAATTATAGTGCCATTTTTTAGGTATCTTTTACTTCATTATGGATTTTTTTATGAGCTGTACGTTTTGAATAAAGTATTTATTTCGTTTCTCTACCATTTCATCAGGTTGCTGGCATTTATAGTCACCAAATTGAATTTCCTTTATTTCAGATTTCGCTTCATTCAAGATAGAGTTTTTTTATGATGCGCCACATTTCCTTTTGATTATTAGTTGCATTCATTTTATTTCATCATTTTTTGCTATACATATATACTCTATGCTTATATATTTTTCTCAGTTCTTTATATTTTATTCAATCATTTACGTCATTTGTTAATCTTGCGCGTTGATATGCTGTAATTTTGCGCTCTTTTAACACAATTAATTCCTTACTATACCACGAATTTGTTTTCTTTTTTGTATATATATTTTTTTGCACTAAAAATTGTTTCATAACCTGCAGGAATTCTATCTTGCTCAATTCATTTGCAAACTCATTTTTTTAATACTTAAAAATCTCAAAACTGTCATCTTGTTTTATGTTGGAGTAATTATTTATTAATACGCTAATTGCTAAAATTTCACGATCGTTTATTTTAAGGTTGCTATTTACTTTTACTTCTATATTATTCATTGCTGTTATGACATAATCTATTAAGGTTCTTGATACATCAGTTACCCTTGTAAATTCACGCACCTTTTGTGTATACCCGTTATCACAAATAATTAAATTAATTTCTTTCTTATATATATATTTTCACTACACCAATTTATATTGAAATCACTATTATTATTTCTTCATTAATATCTTCTATAACCTCCTAAAAAAATTGCAGAATTGCCTCTCTGATGATCTTGGTGACCTACTACAAATTTAACGTTGCCTCTAGAGTATTTTATCGCCACCCACCAAATGTCTAATCCAATCGCAATGTTACCTAGAACTTCATATTGCCATTCGTTTTTAATATAAAGCGATACTCTCCTTCTTCTTTTAGAATTAGGGTCACATATTATAATTTTACATCCTTCTAAGTATAATTCCCCCATCACTAATATTTTCTACAGCATGTTTTTGTTAACATTATGAGCTCATGCTCACCACCTTTAAAATTTGATTCTAATTCACTAAAGTTATTTAATAAACTTTGAATATTATGATACGCTCACTCTATCTTCTTTTTTCTCTTTTTTTAACTATTTGATTTATATCTAATCTTAATTTAAGTTTTTCATTAGCTCTTATAAAATTGGTGCACTTATTCAGTCTATCTATCATTCAATGCCTTATTAAAACTATCAATATCAATCTCAATCACTGCAACAAATCTTATCTCATTACGTACTTTCTTTTCAACTACTTTCAAAGACTTTAATTAACTTTTATTTAAATGCTCATTCTGTGATTAATCTTTTTAAAAATTTCGTCACTTTTAAGCCTGTATTTCATCCATGTAACCCATTGTTTTGGTTTTCTTAAAACTGTCTTCGTTACTACATATTCTTTCTCTAAAGAGTGTTCAAAGGATGATTTCATCTTCTGTTTTTCATGTTTGTTAACACTTTCAATTGTAACCGCGCCGTTACCTTTAGATCTCACTTCTGTAAGTTTCAAATTTATGGGATTGACCTTTTTATTTAAATGTTAATTTGTTTTCTTTGCATCCTGTTGTTGTTTGAGTTTTATTATTAATGGTGTACCGATTTTACTTTATCCGCGTAAGTGTCTTTCTGTTTTTTTTTAATTTCTTCCATACCCTATCATCTCTCTCATTCAATTTTAGTAGACTTTTTACAATCTCTTTAATCTCACTCTCTTGCTGTATAATTCTACACTTATTTTCACACACTCCTCTTAGCACAGATTCAATCCTCTCTAAAGCGGTTTTCTTGTAACCCAGGCATTCATCACACATATACACCACATTTTTCATAGATTGTATCAAATTCACATCATAATCAGAAATTCCCGCACATTTCACACATAAAATAATTCCGCACACTCCATTGCAATTTATAACTTGCCCTGTCCGCACACTTTGTTTGCATTTTCCACAGTTTGTCGGCATTTTTAGTCCCACTTCACATAGCCCGTTATTCGTTTAACACAAATTTGCAACACATTTAAAATTCACGTTGAATTTTTTATTTATTTTTTTTTTGCACAAACTCACTTTCCTTAATCTCTATAATCAATTTAGAGTGTTTTTCGACTTCGCAGTTATTATTTCCGAACAATTTAAAAAAAATTCAGAGCTATTGCTAGACACTTTTTATTGTGTTACAACTCCCTCTATCTAGCTAATCAGATACCATTTCAGTTTTAAAATTCGGACGCAGCTCAAAATCTTTCTGATATACTTTTGCCTTTTCGAAATACCACCATCTGTTTAGGAGAGGATTATTCTAGTTGGCCTACATACCAGTTATATACAGGGTGTTTCCCCTTAGGAGGTCCATAGAGCGGGAGGTGATAGTACTCACCTAGACGAACCAAAAATTGTATGGCAGGGGGGGGGGGCAATATCAACCGTTTAGGAGTTACAGGGTGATTCATAAAAAAAGCTTGGTTTTCACAAAACACCCTGTATCTTAAAAACTACAGGGCGTATGGTCACAGTTAAGGGCTCACTGTATGCAGAACTTCATGGCCTTTCCAACGACAGCTCAACCAGCCCCGTACCCCTATCCCCTCAGAAGTTGTGAAGGTCTAAACTAAAAATTTCGGATTTTCTTTCCTTTTTTTTACTTTGACCTCTATTATTTTTGCAAAAAGGTCGTTAACATAACTTTTTTTTATAAAAACTGTAAACTGCAGACTCTCCTCTTTAAGTTGACCTATTACATCCTATGTGTTAACTGTAGCCGTTAAACAGTTATTAACTCATAACCTATTCAGGTCACACCGAAAAAAGACGATATTTTTTAAAATGACGTGCTAAGGGAACAAATTATCGTTGAGAATAGGTTTGAAAGTAGGTTTGAGAATAGGTTTAGAGCTAATAACTCTTAAAGGGCTTCAGATAGCACATTGGGTGTAATAGGTCCTATTAAAGAGGAGAGTCTGCAGTTTACAGTTTTTATAAAAAAAGTTATGTTAACGACCTTTTTGCGAAAATAATAGAGGTCAAATTAAAAAAAAAGGAAAGAAAATCCGAAATTTTTAGTTTAGACCTTCATATAACTTCTGAGGGGATAGGGGTACGGCGCTGGTTGAGCTGTCGTTGGAAAGGCCATGAAGTTCTGCATACAGTGAGCCCTTAACTGTGACCATACGCCCTGTAGTTTTTAAGATACATGGTGTTTTGTGAAAACCAAGTTTTTTTTATGAATCACCCTGTAACTCCTAAACGGTTGATATTGCCCCCCCCCCCCCTGCCATACAATTTTTGGTTCGGCTAGGTGAGTACTATCACCTCCCGCTCTATGGACCTCCTAAGGGGAAACACCCTGTATATTTGACAATAGTGCAAGACTACGCTCCAACTAAAGAATAGAATTTTTGCATATTTTCTTTTAAGGCTATCTTTAATTTAATTCCCCTCTTTACAGAACTTTTTTAATTGAAAAGTGAAGAAATCAAAAACGTATTTGACGACAGTTATTCATATTGATTTTTATTTTTTGTTGCAAAGCTTTCTACGGTATATACTTTTACATCAAAAATGTTCGGTATTGCTTCGATGATTTCTTAAGCTTTGCAAAGAAGTTAATTCTCTGGCGTGTAAACTGAAACCCGGAAAAGTAAGTGCAGAGAATAGCAATAACTACTATCATTTAATCATGCCAAAGCTGCAAAGATGGCACTAATGGGTATATCTCCTACGTTGAGCTTATTTGATTATATTTCCCTGTTAAGACAATCAGATTATTGGCATAACTCTGTGGCGACAAAACACCTTATCGAAGGGGAGAACCGATCCTTGGAACAACCCTTAATGGCTTTCGCTGCTGACCGTTACTTTTCAATGACGTAGTGATCTTAAGCCTTCTAATTTAATTCAATAAACAATGAATATACCTTATTTTCTTGTCTTATTCCAGATGTATTGCTATGATGTTCTTCATAACTACATATTAAATATATTAGCTTGTGTACTTGACGAAGCGATTATGGAAATGCAAACAAATCCGGCAGCATGGACAAAGTTAGAAGCTTGTATATTTGCATTCTATTCAGTATCGGAGCATGTTGATACTGTAGAAACAACTCAAATACCAAAACTTATGCAAGTCTTAATAGAAATACCTTATGAGAAATTAAATGACAAATTGCTTGGAACTGCTCTCGAAGCAGTTGGATCTTATTGTCAGTGGTTTAAAGAAAATCCAAATTATATTGCTTCTGCAATTGATTTATTAGTGAAAGGTTTGAATTCCTCGATGTCTTCACAAGCTACCCTTGGATTAAAGGATTTATGTCGAGACTGTCAGTTACAATTGAGACCGTATGCAGAGCCTCTATTAGAAGCATGCCAAACATCTCTTACCAGTGGTCGATTAAAAAATTCCGATTCAGTACGGCTAATGTTTAGCATTGGAAAATTAATGAGTATGCTTCCTGCGGATAAAATACCAATTTATTTAAATATTATAGTTAGTCCGTGTTTTGAAGAGCTGCAAATTATATGCCAATCTGAAGCGGTTTGTAAATTGATAAAATGAATTTGACTTTTTCATTGTGTGCTTGGTTTTTTTCCTTAATTTTAGAAAACGCCACCAGCAAAAATTAGATCTGTGTTTCGCTTAAATATGATTTCAACTTTATTTGCCTCTTTAAATACAGACGTTGAAGATGATGAACAAATTGACACTACTGCTAGTATTCAGCCTGTTTTGATGGTTATGCAAAAGACTATGCCACTTTTTAGGCAGATATCAGAGCTCTGGATAGAAGAGAATGAAGTGATTGAGGTAATTGATTTTAATATTTTTCAATTATTTTTAATTAAATTCAACCATTTATAGACAGCTTTAAATGCTCTTAAGCATGCAATTACAAATCTTGGAGAAGATTTTAAGCCCATGTTAGCTGATTTTTGTTATTTTATTATATCAGTTTTTCAGAACAGAATATGCCCACCTGCACTAGAGGTATCAAAAACGGTATGTATTAATTAATTCTGATATAACTTTGCTGTTAAATACTAATTTTTTTATAATTTTTAGTGCATTGTAATATTTTACAAAGATGAAAGTTGTAAGAGTCTTATGCAGCAGCTTTTAACAGAATTGATTGCCTACACTTTTCAGCTTCTTGAGGTTTCTATGAAAAAATCCATAAAAATTTATCAATATTTGCTAAATGTGATTATTTAATTTTTCCAGCGAACGCCAGAGAATAGACTTTCAAATATTGCTGAAACTATAGAAACATTTTATTTGTGTAATGTGAATATAATAAAAAAGCATCCGGCTGCTCTTTCAAATATTAACATCGATTTAAATAAATTAATTTTTTACGCTCTTAAAGCGGTAATGCTACCCGAAAATGGACCTATTAAATGCGGTATTCAATTTTTACAACATTTCATAATGCAATCACGCAATTATGCAATTATGACAAGGGCTGTTTTGGATCAAGGACAAGATATCGTGAGAACATCAATTCTTTGTGTAGGATGTCATACACCTAGAGCACAAGTGGAGAAATTTGCTGATATATTTTTATCACTTAACAAAAAATATCCTGTAGAGCTTGGAAGTTGGATGAAAATTTTAGGAACACCAGATTTTCCATCTCTTTTAATTGATGAAGCCGATAAAGTGAAATTTATGTCGCAGATAATAACGTAAATATTTTTATTTTGCATAAATCTATGGACCTATAATAACAATTTTTTATTTTTCAGAGAAAAGGTGAATAAACGTTTAATTCAGACGTATCTTAACGAATTTGCTGCCAAATCTAGAGGATTAGTGGAAAAGATCTAAAGTTTATATGTTTTCTTGTGTGTGTAATGTTTCTAATAATGATCGTAATTGAGTTCAAATACTACAAATTGTGATAATAGGCATTTTAGTATTATCTCACTAAAAATCTTATCTAATATAATCAATTGCTGTGTATATATTTGTTTGATTGTCGTGATAATAATAAGATGAAGATGAAGGAAGTAATAATTTGTATTGTTTTTATATTCAAATGATTATTTGGAGTCGTTAAAGTTGTGTTATCTATCGCTAACATACAGTTTCAGATAAATCAATCGCTACTCAAAAGGCTAACTTATGTCACAGTATATTCTTAAAGTAGGTAAACTAAAGATACTAAAAAGAAAGTCCAGGATTGGTAATAACAAAATACCTGAGTACTTTTATCATACAGCTCCCGTATGTGGACTTTTCCACGTGGTTATTTTTGGGTCATTCCATATCAAATAGACAATGTGTGACATGATCATGACCAATTTTGTTGAAATTTTACATTCTTGGACGGTTTGTGAAGACAAAAATACAAATTAATTTTCCCTATACAATGCGTATTTCGTGAATTTATGGCATTTTCAAAATTTTCGCAAAAATGCTGACCTTGTCTTCTTTAAAAATTCATATATATTTTTCTATTTATGCTAGGACAGTGAAATGTGGGTCATTTGAAAGAAAGGACTTCAAGTTGTCTGAGAAAAATATATGCGGAAAAGGACATCAAGAATAAGGATTTTATCCTTGAATATCTTGGAAGACGTACTTCTGATTTTATTTGTTTTTTTTTTACCTTGTCCACTAAAATATTTTAAAATTTTAACTTTGTATCTCAACGGGATCAAGGAGTAAAAAATCAAGACAGTTTCACCAAAATACATCTATAAGTACCTACAAAAAAAAAAATATTGGTTTTTATACAGGGTGTCCCGTATGTGCTCTTGCATGAAGGCTATGGATAGGTCAGGGAGAAGTCCTAACGGTTTCCGAGATAGCGGGACTTTAAGATATTTGGGTATTATCATTGTGTTTAGAGTATATAGTGAACGCAAGAATGGAAATCGGCTGTTGGGTACACTGCTCGCTAGAGGCGCCACGTCGTTGTACTATCCGAGACTCAAGCCTATTCACTGTAGTGTCCCCCAGCCCGCTGACTGGCATGCTCCGCTCACACTTCGGCACATATTTCGTAGCGTTCTCGTACCGTCGTTTGTCAGCGGTGTTTGCGTGGCTTCCTTTTCTACTTTGCATGGAATAGTGACGAGACGGGCAAACAATAATGATGTCAGATGATGTGATGAATTTTGTCGGCCGTTGAATTGCTCTAACTTTGTTTGCAACGCTGATTCGTTAGAAGAGAATCCATGACTTCATTCTTGGAATAATATATATATATGTATGAATATACCAATTTTTTCCTCTGTTCTCGCTCGTACTCACATTCTGCTTTCCCATTTTTATTGTTTTTTGTTCATATACATATGTACGTATATGCTTAGATATTCTTTTTGGTAAAATATAGGTAAACTAGAAATACTTCGTGGCATTTAAAACTGAGCCGAGCATATGGGTAGGCTGGTGTAGTTGATAGTATAAGTAGTTGCATCATAGATATAGATAATTTATTGAACAATGTTCTGACACAAGAAATTCAAGTAAGTCATGAAAATTTTATACACAAAAATTATTTTCTTAAATACCAGAAAATTTTCTAATATCAAAGTTTGCAAAGCAACTTCCGCCGACATACATAAAACTTTGTCTCAATGCCATTTTTCTAAATGATTATCCATACAAGCTGATAAAATATCAATCGAACTGCCTTCTTCTGTCAATTTTAAACCGCGATGGAAGGGAGGCTTGCATACAAGCTGTACTTCCTCGTGTAATCCCCAGGTCTATCTACGTAAGTGTATATTTTCTTATCATGCTTCCATCAATAGAAAAGAAACCCTTAATTTGGTCTTCTTCATATGGAGCCTCAAAAATGTCATCTGGTCTCAAATAACACTTAGAAATTAAAATCCACAAAAACAAACGTCATGCAAATTGATGTTAAAGATTCCCTTCTAAGAAAACATACATTTACTCCTCTGTTTTTCTTAGTACATAATTATGAAAAGTCAGTGATCCCGAAAATCCGCCACATCAATGCATAGCTAAATTAATCATTGCAGCTTGCCCGTTTCGCCCACCAATCTTAAGCAGGCCACACACGATACAACGGTTGGTCCAACTGTACCAATCTGTGTTGGCATACAACCGTTGTATGGTGTGTGGGCCAATTGGTACGAAGCATCCAACAATCAAGCTCGGTTGGATGGTTGGATGTGCATGCAGGTAAACCGCTGTTGTATATCCAACCGTTGTATGGTGTGTGGGCTTGTTGTTCAACCGTTGATCCGATTTCATTATCTATCAAGTTTTTTATTGTAAATGCGTTGTAAAAAACAAACCAAAATGGTGTCAATTAAGTATAAGGACTTCTGGGAAGAGTTTATTGATATATTATTAATTTTCAAAGACATAATCACAGCTGAAAAACAAATGCACATTTTTTTTTTTGACAACCGATGACATTATTTCGGAAGAAATTATTGCTGAAGAAATCGGTCCAACAGTTGTATCGTGTGTGGACTACCATACAACTGTTGGTCCAACGGTTGGTCAGCAGCCGTTGGACCAACCGTTGTATCGTGTGTGGGCCGCTTTCTATGCAAAGTAGATGGGTGAAGCCACCACACAAACACGAAACAGCGCCTATGGTACGGGAAGGCGAAAACGAACGAGAAGAATATCTATCCAATAAACAGTGACGCGATGCGCAAATCTAGCTGCACTGCAGCACGAACAAGAACCAAAGATTAAATTTATATCCTCACATTTAATGTGAACAGAGAATTTCTTAGATTCGGTACATCTAGAGCCATCTATTGAGTTGTGAACTCATTGCCTCTGCGTTCACTACATACTCTAAACACAATTGTATTATTCAAAATTTGTTAGATTGATATATAGTTGAACCTTTCCAATGGTATTACATTTTTGCTCCTCTCCGTTTTGAAGTTATGGAATTTTAATTCGTTTTTTTAACAACTATTTTTATCAAAAGCACGTCATCAACACCAAGTTTTCATATTGGCTTTAAGAAACCCAAAAGCTTCCCTTTAAAATGACCTGTGACACTATACCCAAAATGCAACCGTTTTTCCGTTTTTTGCACTTTTTTATGCATATCCAGCTAAAATTACTTCAAACCATTGATTATTTATAAATAGATGTGCCCAAAATCATTGACGTCTTAGGAAGGAGATGTCGCTACGTGTCTTTTGTTTGTTATTTCCAGCTTTAAAACTTCTAATAAAAGAATTATTAATGACTGGTTCGGAGTTTTGATTTAGTTTTGAAACATTTTTATATTATATGCTGGAAAAATTGTATTTTTACCATTAAATGAAAGTTTCAATCACATTTTTGGCAAGTAGCGACATCTCGTTTCTAAGAGTCAATGATTCTGGGCACATCTATTTATAAATAATCAATGCTTCAAACCCTCATTCCCAAAAGATATTGCCTACTTTCTGGCCTTATATAAAAATATATATGGCCCAACCCAGACGAGAGCTTTTCAGGGAAGGAAGGAATTTTCTTCCCTTGGCTTAGACGTGCCATAACAATAGGGTTGCTTCGCGTAGTTCCTATAAGATTACCGAAATTAATTGTGTGCGTGTTTAATTACGCCACAGTTTTTGATATAAACAATAACTGTATCACAAATTCACAACACGTAATGAATATTAAATTATTATATTATCACCTCAAATCGCAAATAAATATCTGTACCAATCCTACACCAAGTCGGCCATTTTGAAATTGCGAAATTTCTGAAATTTCTTATCGGACGGCTGTATAGATGTTTATTTGCGATTTGAGGTGATAATATAATAATTTAATAATCATTACGTGTTGTGAATTTGTGATACAGTTATTGTTTATATCAAAAACTGTGGCTGATTGAACACGCACACAATTAATTTTGGTAATCTTATAGGCACGTCTAAGCTAACCCGGGGATTACACGAGTCAGTAGAACTCTGACAGCGATTGACACTTACACAGGCTCGTGTATACCCCTACTGACTACTCTTTTTTACTGACCAGTCTGTACTGACAAGATTTCTGACGAGTCAGTACGGACTAGTCAATAAACTGTCAAACGTACAATTAAGATGGCGGAAATTGAAAATAAAGGTAGATGCTAGTGGATATTTGTGTTTATATTCCTAATCTGCTCTCTTTTGAGTGGAAAATGACTGAAGTGTTTTACATACATTTTATTGTTTATTTTGTAGAGAATAAAGACGGATTAATGAAGAAATTGTTTGATATGCATATAGAAGAGGAACGTCTGCACCGTTTGACGACATTTTATTATGAACAGACTGGTCAATTGATAGAACGCAAATCGTTTTTTGTCAGTAAATTTGACAGACGAAATCAGGACTGTCCGTCAGCTCTATTGACTCGTGTAATCGTTGCGTAAGGGAAGAAAATTCCTTCTTCCCTAAAAAGTTCTCGTCTGGGTTGGCCCTGAGAGGCATTTCTCACCAGTAAAAAGTGAAGCGTGTGGGCCCTAGTAAGTGATGCATCTTAGCAACGTGTTCGCCGGGGAGATAGAAAATTCCAATTTCCCACCTGGTTAGGATGAAGAAGAAGACGGGAAAATGGACGAGAATATTGATGCATCTGTCCTGTACAAGCACGGATGAGCCATTTTGTATAATCAATTTCGTCGATTGTTTGCGCATTGCAAATCACATTTTCGCTATCAGATTTTATACATTTCCATCATTGTGTTACGTATAATGTGCGTTTAATATAAAGGGAAGTATTTTTTTTATTTTAATTAATGATTAAATTTCCAGGGCTAGAGACCGGTCGGAATCTCCGGCAAATGACAAGGAAAAAGAAAAGGAGAAAAAAAGAACTAGTAAAGGAAGGGAACGCGAGAGAAGGCGACGGGGATCTGTTTCCAGCAGCAGTGACAGTAGCGGAAGGTGTGTTTATTGTTAATTATCAATAAAGATTGAATAAAATACAGCATATATATTTTTGTCTGTAGCTCATCAGACAGCAGCTCATCAAGAAGCAGTTCAGGCTCTCATTCGAGCTCTTCAAGTTCATCTTCATCGAGTTCTTCATCATCTTCCAGCTCGAGTAGTGGATCAGATAGACGTAATCGGAGAAAGTCTGCAACGCGATCAAGAAGTAAGAGCTCAGCAAATAAAACAAGCGTCCGTAAAGATTCTAAGGAAAGGCCCAAATCCAAGGAGCGTCCCCGTCGTAGCTCAGAACGGGACATTGGAGACAAATGTTAGTACATATCTTGTTAAACTTTTGTGCAATTTTGAAGTGACAAATAATTTATCTACAGCTAAAAAGAAGTCACCGGACCGAATAAAAGGTAGAGATCGTTCAAGATCTGCATCACTTCGGCGAAGAAAGCGTGAAAGATCTCCTACACCTAAACCAGTCAGAATACATATAGGTCGCTTGACAAGAAATGTCACTAAAGATCATGTGTTTGAAATATTCAGTTCTTTTGGGGAAGTAAAACATGTTGAGTTCCCCATTGATCGTTTTCATCCACCACACGGACGTGGAATGGCGTATGTTGAGTATACTACTCCGGAAGAAGCTGAAAAAGCTATGAAACACATGGATGGTGGGCAAATTGATGGACAGGAAATTACTGCAGCACCGCTATTGCTGCCGAAAATTCGACCACAAATGAGGAGACCAACACCTCCTATTCGTAGACCGATGCCGCGTTGGAGATCTCCGCCTCGGTATAGAAGGCGTTCACCGTTACCAAGGCGCAGGAGTCCAAGACGACGATCAAGAAGCCCAATTCGCAGACGGCGACGTAGCAACAGCTCAGATAGCTCACGTTAACTATTATCTGAAATTGTATGACTACTACATTTATTAAAATTTCTTCTTTCATTTTGCATTTAATATGATGTGGTAAAACGTGTATGTATTAAATTTTATCAGTTATAATTCAAGCAATTTTATATTTTTAATTAACGCCAATGTTTACCTTTTATAGATTTTTGATTCGATGAATTCTTATTTACTTTGAGAAGTCTGGGTGAAGCGACCTAAGTATAACAAAATACCTAGTAGGATTCTTTACATTGAACACAATACAGCCTCGAGTAGACTGTTGATTTGACAAGGAAATTATCTTTACTATGGGTCATTGGTTTTGTTAAGTGGAAGGAGATATTTTTCGTTATCAAAAGTCTATTTAATGAGGTCGAGAAAAGTTTAGAGCAGTGCAGTTCACCTTGGATTAACTGTAAAATTAAAAGAACAGGAAACTCTTGAAACACACTTGTAAAATTTCTTCTTATTTGACGAGTATTCTTGATGCAGTATGCCAACCGGTATTTTAAGGAAGAGATGAAAAGACAAAGATATCTGCGTTTTTTCACCTCTTCCCTAAAAAACCAGTTTGCATACTGCATCAAGAATACTCTTGTGGGATGGCCCATTTGGATTTATTAGAAATGTCAACACATTTACAATTGTCAAATGCCTGCTCTAATGTAGATTTCCATTGATATTTTAAGAAATGTGCATGGCAATCAATGAAAAACGAGTTCAATGAAACAACTTTTGACGCGATGAGAAAGTAATTGCAGTTCATATCCGTGTAATTTGTCAGATAGAAATTTTCTGGGAAAAATAACATCACGAATAACGTGAAAATTATAAGAATTGTAGTTGAAAAGATTTTGGCGTGATGATGATGAATTTGGCGGAGTAATAGTTGAAGATTGATATGTGATGCTCAATGACATTCAGTTGTGACATTTCTGTGTGCGTTTTTCGGTGTAACCACAAATTACAGAAGCATTCAAAATTATTTCTATTCTTGGAAGCTTATCTCCTACATCATCAAATATTTTTTAAACGTCATTTTTAAATAAATAAAATTAAGCAATTTTTGTCTATGGGGTAGTAGGTATGGGGGACAGAGAAAGATTACAAATATTGTATTACCATCTATTTCTATTCTATGTATTCATTTGGAAAACCACTGAACTGAAACTGGGCTATGGTGTATTTTGTATAGAACTTTTATTATTTATAGTTCCGCGGAATAAAGTAGTTAAACCAAAAAGAGACAACTATAGAAAAGTGGTCCCATAATAATGTCAAATAATGTAAGCAATTTCAGTAGTATCAGCAGTACATTTTATATACATATGTCAGTGGGTGTAGCACCAGGGTCCATTGAATAAATAACTAATAAGGAAACGGCATATCGGGTGAAAACGTAAGCATCTCGGCGAAATGTATTAGTGTGCTCTGTTTGTATTCGTTTCGTCATGGCAATAGTGAAACCGTTAAATTTTGAAGGGGGACATTTTTTATAATCCAAATTGCTATGTAAAATACACAAATTTTTGGCGCCCCCTTATCTTCAGAAAATATTCCGTGTCGTTGCCTATGATAATTTAAGTGACTTGTCAAGCGAATTTTCAAACAAGTGACCAGCCCTCTTGTCATCCCCCCCCCCCTCCGCTCCTTGGGTTTGACTGTCATTGAATTGCCTACTCACGTACACTGTATTCGCACGATACCCCGCTTCCTTATTAGTTATTTATTCAATGTCAGGGTCCCATAATAATGTCAAATAATGTAAGCAATTTCAGTAGTATCAGTAGTCCATTTTATATATGTCAGTGGGTGTAGCACCAGGGTATTTGACGTACATTTTTTCTAGCAGTGCAGGTCAATGGACCGATTTCGGTGTAACACTTTTGCTAGAAAACAATCGATGGAAATCGGTATAAGTTGCCATCATTCGAAAAAGTAAGCAGAAAATCTTTCTGGGGGCACTCTAGTTCATGGCAAACACGTTCAGCTCACATTAAAGTACTTTAAAAGAGCAGTTGTCTGAATTCATGAAACACGGTTTTCTGCTCTAGAGAAAGTCATTAAACAGTTCAAGTGTAAAGCAGGCCACAGACGATACAACTGTTGGTCCAACGGCTGTTGACCAACCGTTGGACCAACAGTTGTATGGTAGTCCACACACGATACAACTGTTGGACCGATTTCTTCAGCAATAATTTCTTCCGAAATAATGTCATCGGTTGTCAAAAAAAAAAAAATGTGCATTTGTTTTTCAGCTGTGATTATGTCTTTGAAAATTAATAATATATCAATAAACTCTTCCCAGAAGTCCTTATACTTAATTGACACCATTTTGGTTTGTTTTTTACAACGCATTTACAATAAAAAACTTGACAGATAATGAAATCGGATCAACGGTTGAACAACAAGCCCACACACCATACAACGGTTGCATATACAACAGCGGTTGACCTGCATGCACATCCAACCATCCAACCGAGCTTGATTGTTGGATGCTTCGTACCAATTGGCCCACACACCATACAACGGTTGTATGCCAACACAGATTGGTACAACAGTTGGACCAACAGTTGTATCGTCTGTGGCCTGCTTAACAGTCGCCGTACTTCCCGCTCAAGTTATCTCTAACAGCAAACATTGTGATGAAAAATCATCAGCGATATTTTTGCAGGATATCTTCCAGATGATTCGAAAAAAATCAACAAGAAGTTTTAAATTCGGTAATAAACTTTGATAAATCAAAATAGAAAAATAAAATAGAAGAAAGCTGATCTTTACTAACCCGGGGATTACACGAGTCAGTAGAACGAACTTTGACACTAACACAGATTCGTGTTTTCCCCTACTGTCTTTTTAACTGACTAGTACTGGCTAGTCAATAAACTCAAATGTAAAATTAAATTGGCCGAAACTGAAAATAGAAGGTAGATGCTAGTGGAAATTTGTGTTTATATTTCTAATCTTCTCTCTTTTGAGTGGCAAATGACTGAAATATATAATATAATATATATATATATATATATAATATACGTTGTAATCTTTATTTTTTAGAGAAAAATGATAAAAGGAGTTTGAATAAGGAAGAAATTATTAGTAATGCATACAGATGAGGATTATCTGCACAGCTTGACGTAGATTTATAATGAAATGACTAGTCAATTGATTGTTTTTAGTCAGTAAAATTGACAGACAAAATCTGTACTGTCCTTCAGCTCTACTGACTGGTGTAATCCCCAGACAACTTTTATTCAAACGACAACGGAATATACCGAAATTTCGTATAAAACTGAAACTTATTTATTTAACTAAATTAACTTTTAGCTTTTTGTTGGAAACAGTCTGGCCGGATTCTGTAACACGAAGAATTGGGGAATTTGGGAAATGAGAGTTGTTTTGATAGTTAATTCTACACTTGGAATTATGTCACTCGGCGAATTTGTTTTGTGAATTCCCGAATTCTCTATTCCACTTGGTAATTCTACGGTGTTTTGCAAGTGGAACAGTAAGAGAAAAAATACTCAACTGACACGATTGTCTGTTTTTGTTGTGTTTCGTGAAAATACGAGTTAACCACATATTCTGGCTATATTAAAAAAAAAACAAATTATGAATATCCATGCAATACTTACAGAGATACTATATGGATTTTGATGACTTAAAATACCCGCTAAAAATGTTAAATCACGCGAAAATAGTAAATTTGGTCGTCTTTCAATACAAAAGAGTGCTATAAAAATTTTAAATTTGCTTGTATTTAAATGAAATCGCATCTACTTGTTGTCCCCTAATTAGATATGTAATTAGTTTTTGAATCCAATAAAAGGTTTCGGAGATAACAACAAACTTATCCATCATTCGCAGCAAATCAATAAAGTCTTAAACGAAATCATAAAGATAGCAATGAAATATGAAATCTACCATTCTTTTTACTCAGAAGTGAAAAATCGTAACAAAAATTTGTAGTATTGCTTGACGTTGTAGTTCTCTGATGCAAGTCGGTGCAGTACAGTAGCTCTCCAGTCACAACAAAAAAAAACCAAGGCACAAATATTTTCATTAGAAAGACAGATTTAAATACATTTGCATGCACACGATCAAGCTTCGTATGAAGTATTCCTCTATAAACTAAAGAACTTTCAAAGTTCCATGTCAGAATACAATGCAAGTGCACAGGGAGCCAATATAGAGATGGGCAGCCAGATGACGGTAATAATGATAAGCAAATACATTTGCTTTAGTATAGTTTCAAAAATGCTGCGCTGTTAGTTCGGCTCTTGTGGACAATATCTATGAGAATTTCCGCCATACCTTTTCGGTCTCTATATATTTCTTTACTCTATGCTTAAGGTGAAAACAGACCAAATGATTACTTTTCTTATAAAATTTTTTGTACCTTTGTTCCCTTACGAAATGGTGGTGAAAAAGCTGTATTGAGTAAAACGGTTGACTGTTAAATTTGAACTGATTTATTACTAAACTATCGCGGCTTCCGTATATACAATTTTTAATGCTTGACTTAACAATAATGGAAATACTTAATAGAGGTACAATAATCGGAATGTGCTGATACAGCAATATTAGTGACAAGTTCAGAGTCACTTTGATGTTATTGCTTTTGACTTGAGCAGCATTAGAGAAAAGCTTCTCCATAAAAGCTGTAACAAAACTAGTAAAGGATTGAAAGTCAATTATGATTTTAAAATTTAATATATCTGCTGAATAGGTACTGATAAAGTAAATTCTAAATATAATGCCCGATTCAGAATACAAATCCGTTTAATTCATTAAATTAACATATGTACATGTTAAATAATAAAACACTAAAAAAATATTAAAAACTTTCCATTTTCTTGGAAAATAATAATGTTTTTTTCTTAATGGGTGTCATTATTTTTTACACAGTCTCTGACATTTTTTGCTAGCTGCGATCCACAATCTTTTAAATTCTTATTGGTTTTTGGCTGCTTGTCCTTCCTTCCCAACGAGGTAATAACTAAAGGAAATGCAAACATATGTACGATCCGTGTGCATGAGCGTACCCAAAATTGCCCTGCATTTGTGTATGTTTCATTCCCCCATTTTTGGTCCTCGCTGTAAATCCATACTTAGGTTTGGTTTGTTTTGGGTTTGGCGCATTGACGTAGGAAAACCCGTGAAATAACCGTAGGGACACGAAGCAAATATTACTCACAAAGTTTTTACCACTGAACTTTTCTTCTTAATAATTAGCTTATTTATGTTCATGTTTGCAAATTCAGTAAATACTTTTGAGTATATGAAAATAAACGCGATTAAAATTGCACAGATTGTACAATTGTGTACAGGTGTACAAATTTTACGGCGGTTATGTACAAACAATATCAGTGTCAATGTGTTAGAAATGGGTACGTAATATTTTCTCATTTGCATCTCCTTTAGTTCTTACCTCGTTGTTCCTTCCTCAATACTGCCATTACTAAAGCCCAATATATTTCAATAGGGCGGAGTTTTGGGACATTTGGAGGTTTGATGTTCTTTCTCACAAAGTCAATGTTCAAGCCAATCTACAGTTTTTTTTACTATGCTGGGTGCTAAGTCTGGCCAAAGTAGCGTAGCCATGTTGTGAGATCTGATGAATGGCAATAATCGCCTTTGTAAACACTTCTTAATGTAAATTTCCGTATTTATTGTTATCGATATAAATAGCTTGACTGGAAAAGGAGTAAAATAAACTAAAGTTAGCGCTATCCTGACATTGCATGAGGACCGAAATAATCTGTGCATCGTAGGGCAGCTCTATTTCACTACAGGGATTAAAACTATGGTTTACAAAGTCGTTTGGTAAGATTAATGATATTAATAAAACCGCAAAATATTGAAAATAAAATATATTTTACTTTAAATATAATTTTAATTTATCTTATTCGGTAATAATAAAACTTAAGGAAAAACTTTCGAATAGCAAAGTGTGTTATAATAATATTAATAATAATAATTATAATGATATAATAACTAATAATAACCACAAAGCAAATAAATGGTTTTGTGTGTGCCGTAAATCTAGCTATAAATTTATTCAGTTCACTGTTAGTACAATAAATTTATAATAATAACATTTTACACATACTTTTGTTTTCTTAAGTGTAAAACTATTCACATGTTTCTTTTGTAGTAAAGAGTAGTATAATATAGTTAACGGTGAAATTAAGTGAACGAATCATAAGCGTCGTAAGGATTACAAATTGTGATAACGAGAAAATTATTAAAATTTTATTGGGAGCATATAAGCTGTTAATGTTAAATATTTTATTGTCTTTCAAGATACTTATCGCTTTCCTTTTAATTTCTGTGTCAAATCAAATCGCTTGAAAGCAAAAAATATTATAAAATTATAAAATGCGCTACTTGCAAGAATTAAATAAATAATTAATTACGGGTAGTTCAAATTGTAGTGTTAATTGCTATTGTAGCTTACATAAGCAACATTGAAAGCCCAAAAATTATTATTAGTTTGCTTTATGTTTTATATTAACAAAATTACAAAGAGTTCAATAAAATATTCCACGTACAATTAGTTTATTTTTAATGGTTTTGGTTTTTTTGCAGACTTTTAATATTGTTTCTTGTTTATTGTTAAGTGTATTACGACTATGTTTTTCTTTATAAAAATATAACAATGCAAAATTAGCTTTTTTCCTTCTTGTATTGATTCTTAGCCTATTTTATTTTTTGCACATGAATTTTTTATGCATTCCGTTTTATTTTAAGTTTTAAATTATATAATAAATGTTGAAATAATCACCAAGCGTGATTAAGTGGAGATATTCCAATGATTAACCGCCAAGTCTGATTTAAATTTGTACAATTTCTTTAGAGACCCTGAGTTCCCCTAGCTACTTTAAATAGAGAAAAAAATAGTATTCATTCTTCACACCGAGTAAAGAAAAACTTGTCCGACCGTAAAAACTGAGGTACACCGATGATGGCTTAGGTAGGAATTACAAGTGTTATCATGACAGTGTACTTCAGCCTTGATACTGATAATTTAAGGTTTAACTTTTTTTTTCCATTGTTAATGGATGATCTAATTAATTTTTAGTCTACACTTAAGTAAGATACAGATTACATAATACTGTATGTTGTTCAAATAGGAGCGCATTATAAATTATATTTCTGCTTATAAATATTAGTTATTTGTAGTTCCATCAGGGTAGCAATTAATTTACCTTCAATCGAATTAAGTTAACTAAGCCACTATAAACATGGAAGTTCAGTTCAGAGTTAACTTAACTTGGTTGAAACGCGATCCAAATCTAAACTATCCGGACGCTGCGCCGTTTAATGATTTCCGTAGAAGTTTTATGGACGAAAAGAAGCTGGAGAACAGTGAGTGCCATAATCTTGCCAAACAAATAAGAATCGCAGTGAATTCCTAACTTGTCATTAATATTTTTCGTATTCGAAGCCTGTTCTGTTTTAATGTATAGTTTTTTAAAAGATGGTCCATATATAAGATTACATCCAACTGAATCTTTTAGTCGAGACCAGAACTGTTATTGTTGTTGTCACGTAGTATATTATAAATTTGTGAAGTTAAATTGGGTAAAAAATGCAAAAACTGATAAAAAAAACGTATTAAAGGTGGTAAAAAAGCGGTAAAACTATCAACATCTCTATCAAAACAAGATCTGTAATGCTTTTGAACAGTTTGATTTAGTTTTTAAAGCAAATTCTTAGAAGAATTTTCATTTTTTTAAAAGTCTTAAGTGAGTTTTTTCTAGTAACGGGCAGTGTACGTTGAGAAGTTTACATTAAAATTAAAAAAAAGAAAAAACGAAAAATTGAAATAATTTTGAAAAATATTAAATTAAATTAATTTCACTTTGGGATGGAAATATGCATGTTGCTTTCTGGAGAATCTGTAGGCAAACGTTAAATGTGATACCAGAACGTGAGATTTTCTTGTTAATAGATGATTGGAAGAATTCTTCAGCGTATGGGATTTAAGTAGTAAGAGGCTGAAAAAGTAGAAAATATTTCATATGTAGTTTATGAATCGATATATTTGGGAAAGGAAATGTTGTTGGAATTCAATGTGCATTAGCCACATATGAAATTTATTAAAGAAAGATGTTGGTCGGGATTCATAAGAATCCTGAATATTAGCAAAACCAACTAAAACTTGTATGCCAACACATATATATACCAAGCTAAAGAAAAAATGTACCAGAGGTCTAAATTGTAACAACTCTGTAGTGAAATGAACCAGCCAGCCAGCAACAATAACTACTCACAGGCAGTACACTAAGTTCACACATAACTTTTATGCTGAAAAATTATTAATGTGTTTAAAATATTTAAAATTCAGCATTTATTATAAATGTTGGGATAAATTTAAGAAAACGAAAAAATTCAAACGGAACAATAATTTAAAAAAAAACTATTTTATACGAACCGGTAACACTTCAAACAAGAAATAAAAAAGTGCAGTTGCTATGCTAAGCTATCGTTGTTATGCGGCTTTGAATACCGTTCTTTGGTGCCGTGCGCAAACCATGGCTGTAGGTAGGGGGTGTTTCCGCAAGAGATCGAGTCAAGTCAGATTGTCGTTTATACAAGGTGTTTCCGTCTATGTGGTCCATAGAGCAGGAGGTGATCGTAGTCACCTAGACGAACAAAAAATTGTATGGCAGGGGGTCCACATCAACCATTTGGGAGTTACAAGGTGGTTAAGAACAAAAATAGTTTTTCATAAAACACGCTGTCTGTTAAAAAGTACATATCATACGGTCACAGTTAAGGCCGTATGATATGTACTTTTTAAGAGACAGTGTGTTTTATGAAAAACTATTTTTGTTCTTAACCACCTTGTAACTCCCAAATGGTTGATGTGGACCCCCTGCCATACAATTTTTATTGGCCTTTCAAACGACTGCTCAATTAGCTCCGTACCCTTCTCAGGAGTTATTGGGGTTTAAAATAAAAATTTCGGATTTTCTTATCTTTTTTTTTTCACCTTGACCTATATTTTTTTTGCAAAAACGTCATTAACATAACTTTTTTTTATAAAAATTGTAAACTCTCCTCTTTAATTTGACCTATTATACTATATGTCCTAACTGTAGCTGTTAAAGAGTTTATAGCTGTGTTCTTGTGTGTACCTTGTTCTAGAAATCCAATATACTGGAGAGAACAAATTGTTCTGTCTATGAAAATGTATGAGGCGTTCTTTTGTGTATATTTTGTGCTGCCCTGTTCTGCGGACACAAAAGAACACAGCTATTATCTCTTAACCTAGTCTAAAAACCTATTTTTAAAGATAATTTGTTACCTTAATGACTGCAAATAAGTTGTAATTTAAAAAAAAATCGTCTTAATTTCGGTATGACCTGAATAGGTTATGAGCTAATAACTGTTTAACGGCTACAGTGAGGACATAGAGTGTAATAAGTCAAATTAAAGAGAAGAGTATACAGTTTGCAGTTTTTATAAAAAAAGTTATGTTAACGACCTTTATGCAAAAAAAAAAAAAAAAAAAATAGGTGAAATTAAAAAAAAAAGGTAAGAAAATCTGAAATTTTTATTTTAAACCCGACCCCTATAACTCCTGAAGGAGCGGGGTACTGGGCTTGTTGAGGAGGCCATGAAGTTCTGCATTCAATTAGCTCTTAACTGTGACCGCATACCCTTTACTTTTCAAAATAGAGTGTGTTTTGTGAAAAAGTAGCTTTTTTCGTAATCACCCTTTTACTCCCAAACGATTGATGTGTTCGTCTGGTTAGTACTATCACCTCCTGCTCTATGGACCACCTAGACGGAAACATCCTGTATAAATGACAATCTGACTTGACTAGATCTCTTAGCTCCCATCCCAACCTATCAATCCTCAGATTCCTTCCCGAATTCAAAAATCGT
This sequence comes from Dioctria linearis, assembly GCA_963930735.1. Classification (NCBI taxonomy): domain Eukaryota; kingdom Metazoa; phylum Arthropoda; class Insecta; order Diptera; family Asilidae; genus Dioctria; species Dioctria linearis. The sequence continues at coordinate 48,334,565 of OZ005741.1, read as the reverse complement.
TTTCAGAAGCAATGAATACCACTAATACAGCTTTCCGTCGCGCAACAAGCCGTAAGAAAAAGACATCGCGTAACTAACAGTCTTTTATCTTTTTCGGGTAATTAGCGTTAGACTAAAATAAAGTCGAGTGAATTCCAGGCCAAAATTAAAGACTGTAGGAACATTTTAAACAAATATCCCGGGATATTGGTTCTGCTAAAATTGGCAAAGTTAGAAATTAGTTTCGTTAACGCGTAAGATCTGAACTTGGAATTGATCTCTTTTTTTTTTAGTTTGGCAGTGCAACGTGGTAATCTATATCCTAGTGTTCTATTAACAATTCAGATACTTTATTTGTTATATTTTTGTTCTGGGTATCAACTGGATTAAAAATTTTATTTTGAAAAATGACTAAAATAAAGGTTCTTATTGTGAGTATCGACTGTAATTAGAAAATTACTAACCTAAACGCTCTATTCCGGGTATTGACTGCTATTAAGATTCTTATTAAGGGCATCGACTGTAATAGGAAAATTACTGACACAAACACTTTGTTCTGGGTATTGACTGTTATAATAAAGAATCCTATTGCAGGTATCGACTGTAATAAGAATATTACCAACAAAAACACTTTATTGTGGCTATCGACTGCAATAAGCATTCTTTCTGTGGATATCGACTTCAGTAAAAGTTACTAACCTCACTTTATTCTGGGTATAGCACTAACATATATAATATGGACCGCTTAACTTTCTATTTCACGTGGGCACAATTGATTGTGTAAAAAAAAAAGTTTTTACGTCGGTGGCAAAATTAAAAAAATCATTGGCGGGAAGTTGAAAAAGTGAGCACGCAGCTCAAAAAGGGATTTTAATAAAACCTTTGGATATTGTTTTGCGTATCTAATGAATATAGTTGTTTTGGTAAAACAGTTTTTATCAATAATAAACCTAAATAACTAATTTAATTACTTGGAGCTTAGACCGAAAGAACATAGTCAGTGCTTATTATACATGTCAGTGGAGTATAGACTGGAATAAAGAATATCCCAATTCCAAACCTCAATAAAATAGAAAACCAAGTGAATCAACTGCCAAACATTGAGCTGGTAAGTACAACGTCAATTGCAACAACATTTTTTTTTTAATTTACTTTTAGTATTACTTTTTATCATTTATTGAATTGTGGTTTAATATTTTTATATCATTAAATTTATATATACATTTTATATTTATTAAGTTATCGTATTAGTTGAATTTCGAAAGATAGTTTGAGTCCGATGTATTTACATAGGTGAGCAAAAGAATAAAACCACGGAATTAGTGACTTTGAATCAGCATTCTAAATTGCATCATATTTAAACATTAATTGCGTGTTCGCAGACCAGATGTTGTTAGACGGACAAAGTTAAAATTGTTTTAAGGGAAATTAAAAATTCCAAACTTGATAAAGTGGTTGTGTTGTATTAGGACGCGGGTAGAAATTAAAATTATTGTGTTTAACGCGCGGTGGTGTTGTTTGTTATTGGGACAGTTTTTTGAATAACTAGCAATTTAAATGAAGCAAATTATTAATGAAAAAAAAAAAAAAATTATGATTTCAAAACCTAAATATAGATCAAGAGTGTTAAGATAAACAAGAAAATGATGGAATCAAATTGTAAACCTATTAATTAATACCACAAAATGCAGGCAAATAGCGAAGGCTTCGATCATGGTGATTTCTTTTGAAACTAAGGCCAAGTTTAAGGATTAAATGATGACAACATTTTTAGGTAGACATAAATGGCTTTGCATGTGATTACGCTCACTGCCCCTTACTTTCATCAATTTTTTTAAAAAATCTCTTCTAAAGATATTACACTATATTATATACACATACATAATATAAATCGATTTTCTAAAAAATCTTTTTATTGAACTTATAACTCTAAATCAATTTTTTCACCTTTTTAACTTAAATGAAAATTGTAAAAAAAACAGTGTTAAGTATGAAAAGTATGAAAAAAACCATAGCACAAGTCTGCATGATATAAAATTAGATAGAATTTGTTAAACAAAATTAAGTTTTTTCGATTTGCATTTTAGGCAGTGACGTAGTATGAATGATTTTATAAAATTAAAAAAAATCTTCTGTTCTTTTAATCTAGATAATTAGTTATATTTTATAATTTATTTTTCATAGCTGTGCGAAAAAATTTGTATAAATCTTGCTGGTAAAGTTTTACAATCGAAACTAGAACATAAGTGCAAATAAATGGCAGTAATTTAGCGGGTCTTTGACTAATTTTTACATTCGCTTTTAATAAATAAATCAATGATAAAATTTATCTGTACTTTTTTATGAATGTATCAAAAAATTATTTTTGTAGTATTTTAGCATTTGCAGTAACACTGCGGTCCACTTTTCCTTATTCAGGGCTAATCCATTATGCTCTTAGTTTTATGATTGTTAAAGTATGAAATGACAAAGCTCTAAGTAGAAATTGTGGGTCGATTAGCTATTGGCCAGTAAACTAACTTACCTACTCTAGTTTTTAAAGCAAAAGTTGTTTTTTCATTAGAAGTGTAAATATGTATATATATATAAAACAACAAATATACATATATATAAACAACAACAACAAAATCCTAGCCATAGAAAAAATGAATATAACATTAAGCCACTCATTCACGTGAGCGCCCTTACATAAATATTTATTGCAAAAGTACTGGAATAGTGTTGAAAAAAACTGACTTAAAATAAAACAGAAATGCATTTTTATATTTTTTTGTTTATACTATTATGAAAAATTGAATAAATTTAATAATTTTTTTATATCCGCTGTTTTAGGGATTATAAGTTCTAATGTAAACCGTGCAAGTTATATTTAGGTAAATTCAAAAATGTAATGATTCACTGATTATGCCACATCTGCATCATGAGTTCAAAAATGCATCGGAATATCCTCAGTCATTGAATCAAAAGTTCGCCTTTGCATCACGAACGAATCTAATGCGTCAAAATTAAAAAAAAAAAACTAACTCATCATGGTAGGCGGTGATACTTTTGTTGTGTTGTGAGGCAGCTGAGGCAGCTGTGATTTCGACGCCTTAGCCACTGACATGTATATAAATGGACCGCTCGTTGAACCAAAAATGCATGAAAGCAAACGGCACCACTTTCATATTCCTGTCTCTTTCCGTGAGAGCATATTTTACCACTGAATTGTAACGATTGGGAACGAGAAAGTGTTTGAGGTTCAGCCGTATTCCCAACCAAAACAGCCTTGTAAAAAACATTACCTTCGACTCATAATTAAAATTTAACAATGTAAATAGTCCCAAAAACTCTTGTGGTAAATTCGGTAAATCCAACTGACATGCATATAAGAAAATTCACAAATAATTTAGCGCCAGATTATGACAGTTGGTATCATTGACAGTGAGAGCATACTGTCTGAAATCAAAACTGGTGCCACATGAAACAGGTGATCAGTCAGTCCATTTATATACATGTCAGTGGTCTAATGGCATAAATAGCAAAAGAATGGACAGGAATTAAAATTACCTATTGTAAAATATTCATTTTTTTTTTGATTTGAGATTTTAGTGGACAGAAGATTTATTTATATTAGAATTAGTTTCCTTCGCTTTAAAAATAGATTTCTTTCTAAAATTGATTTCACTAAATTGCTGGCACTAGGTTCTACATTTTCCGCTTTGCAGAATTAATTAATATGTTGAAAGCAATTTTTATTCATTTGTAATATTTTGCGGTGCTGAGCATTACTTTCAACGCCTAACACAATTGAAATTCAAAAATTTCGGGAGAAAGTATTAGGCCTGAATTACAATTACGACTGATCAGTCAACGAATTTCCATTACTGCGACATTCATATTTTTCGGATAACTAGACCGAGATAGTGACATGTAAGACTATTACAAGACTGAAAGAGTATGGTTGGATAGCTGAAACTATGAGTCTGTTCAGAGCAACACTATAGTCACTATAATCGCTTTTTGCGTTCAGAGCAGCCAAAAAGTAACATTTTCCCCCTCGCTTTTGACAGAAAAATGTGTTCAGTTCAGAGCGGACGCTATAGTCACTATTGAAGTCCTTTTCTTGTTAGCAGTCGGGACTGCTATCAAAATAGTCACTTCGCGTTTGAATGTGTGAATTGTCAAAGAGCATGTAAAATTGAAAGTAAATAAGTGAATAACACTAAAATGGATGTAAAGAAGAAAATTATTTTATTGCTGTTTATAGTTTTAATTTATTGAAGTCCCAATTTAGCAATTTAAGGAGCAACCAAGTTGCTTTTACGATATCGTCAAATTCACAGAGTCACTTCAAAATGCTTTCGAAGTCACTATAGCGTGTTGCTCTGAACAGAGTCCTATCACCCACCAAAATATGGTGATATGTCACTTTAAAATGTTTATATGGTATTGATGATGATATATATGAATTTTGTAGTAGCTTTATCAGATTTACAAAAATCATTTAATATAATTAATTGAGCCGTTTATTTTGGAAAGTGGTGCAAGATAATTTTTTTTGCGACGAAATATTGAAATATTTTAGTTTATATAAAAAAAAAACAATTTTAAAAATACATATTTATAGGATCTAACACTGAACTTTTGTGTGTTTTGAAGATAAAGATAATGTAAATTTATTAACCAATTATGTTTAAAAAGGAATCCTGAAGAAAATAGAAATACTATACCTAAATGAACTTTTACCACTTTCAAAATAAACCGTGCATATTGACTTCTTGATTCTTTTATGCAAGTGTGGTAAAATATATGGAGATATGCCATAATGTCGAACTGCTGCTGAGAACTTTTTTATGGCATATTTCTTACTTATTCCCTTAATTTATGGTAAATGTCTGAAAAAAATTTTTTGCCATACTTGCCATACTCTTCTTACTCACTAGTTATTTCATAAGCCGTTGTTAAAAATGTGGTTGCGTCGCTCTAATTATCTAAATTTTGAATGTCGCAGTACCTAATGGAAATTCGCCTTTAGCTTCAGCTATGCAATGCTATAGCATCATACTTAAATGCCAAACAACATGTAGCAGCACGAAACGCACGTATTTTGCTACACATGTGCCTAGCCAGACCTGTCATCTTCACAATAATTTTGTTAAGTTGTAGTTTAAGGAACCGATTTTAATTGTGTACGTATTCAAACAAGTTAAGGCCGCTACACACGCTCAAGCAAATATTACGACTTGAGACTCACAAGCCAAGTCGTACGATTTGCATGAGCATGTATATCGAAAGTCGGACTGTAGTCTGACATTAATGAAATCGGCCGAAACTATTGCGGCTTTGCTATAGAATTGAACTAGGTGAAATCGAATGTTAACTTGTGCCTCCACACGCAATGACTTTAGTTCAATTCTATTGTAAAGTCGTAAGATTTGCTTGTGCGCAATAGTTTCGGCCGACTTCACTCATTCCAGACTTTGGTCTCAACTCAAGTTCCGACTTTCGCTACACTTGCTTATGCAAATCGTACGACTTGGCCATGCACTGGTATGTTGCGGCCTTTACAGTTATTGATATTAATAATAATATTGTATCACAAACTCACAGCACGCACGTATTGAGAATTGAAATATTATATTATCACCTAAATCGCATTGCACAGCCGTCCGTTCAGAAATTTCAAAGTGTATCACGGAATTTTTTCTCCGCCCGTATGTCTCTGATCAACGAAATATGTAACATGTTGAAGCGTGTGGGCCCTAATGAGCAGCGCATGTAATGCCATATGATGCGCAAAGCTTTAACGTTTTTGAATTTACCCTTTGTTACTGGAATCTTTGATTTCATTTTTATGTAATGTGTAGTTTCGTTTTCAAATGCACATGTGTACATATGTATGTGTATATGAAACAATTTGATTTTGGTATATCTATATAAGTAATTTAGAGATAATAAGTCTTCCAAATTTCTTCACATTTATGTTTTTTTTTTTTTTTAAATACATATTGCGCAAAAATAGAAATATTTTTGATATGTTCAAAAAGAGAAACTCACGATATTACATATACAGTATAACTTCATAAATAATACAAGAAAATTACTCATAGTGTATAACATATGTACTGAGAAATTTTCAAAAGCGACAATAATAATAATATTCATGTATTAAGAACTATTTTCCATCTATCTATGTAATAACATCAATAATGAACTTATTGACTGACAATAAGTCTTCCGGAAATTCGTATGAATTAACATCAGTTTCATCAAGTTTGTAAGGACATTTATAATAAATATGTTTTTTTCTATATTTTTTATCTATTATTTGAGGCAACGAAAACATTTTGTGTTATGGTTATGAATTCATATATTATACCTATATTATGTATAGATATAAAAAAGTAAAATCATTAAAAATGTTGGCAAACTTATAATGTATATAATATTATGTAGGTATATATACACACAATTTTTCAATTAATAGGCAACTTAAGGGCTATAAAGATGTACAAATTTGATATTCAGCGGAAACAAGGCAATAGTTTTATTAAAGTTTAATTTGTTGATTTTATTTTTAGATCTAAAGACGAGTCAAAATTTTTGTCTTAAGAATTACGCAGTTCATTGGCCAGCAATTAACGTTTTACATAAATCTTAACAAAGAACTTTTATTTACATTAATTTATTAGAAGTATACGCACTATACCTAGGCAGCTTTGTACTCAATTGTACAACCCCAAACGAGCACCAATATAAGTTTATTTTGTAAATTTCTTTGAATTTTTGTTTTTTTTTTGCTTGTTTTAATTTTAAATTAAAATCAATTATAATGTAAATTTGTTTTCTAATTTTCTAAGTAAAATTGTTTTTAGCATTTGATTTTCTGTGTGTACCTTGATGCTCTCCATTTACAAAGTTAAGGTATATTCCTAAAAAAGAAAAATCAATAATATTTTGTTTTTTCATACTTTCCAAAATATAAAGTAACCTTTATAATTGTATGTATGTATACCAAATGTTTACTAGTATAGTAGATACATATAAGGTAGTAGATAGTAGCATACAGAAGCGATTTCTGCTTGGCAACTACTATTCTTATATAGCTGAATATATAGATATTAGTAGGGGGTATACGAAAAGACAAATTAGCATCATACATAATTATATAGAAAACTATGTGTGAAATTTCGTTGAAATCTCAAAACTAGTGTCGAGCAATTTATATTTCATTGCAATTATCGTAAACCAGTAGGAAGTTTTAGAATACTAGTAGAGATAATAAGTTCAGACATATAAAATTGTATCGTAAAGAGATGGATTTTATTCAACCAGTTTCAACTATCGAAAAATTTAGTTCAATAATGTTTACTTCCATTACAACTGGAATTTTTTTTTGTTGAATTAGTTATTTCAGTGGCCTGCTTCGTTGTAGTATTGTTAACTGTTTTTGCGGATTTCTTTTACGTTTACGATCACATGCGTTTAATGTTATTTGTCGTGAAGATTTGTTGAAGAAAAAAAGTTTGAATATCGGCCTCCACCAATAAACAAAAAGCTAAGAGAGAAAAACTGAAAATAGTTTAACTTTTGGTTGGACTAAGAAAAAAACCTAAGTCTACAAGCAATTTATACTTCTTTGTATATCGAATAAATATTTATGTCCATCACCTTATATAAAATACTAACATTCTTAAAGATAAATGACTTTGTATTATTTTCAAGCTAAACATCTTTCTTTTTCTGTAATTTAATAAACGTCTATCAACAAAACACTTCAGGCCCCGAAGTACGGAAAAAGTTTCGAACCAGGGTTTTCAAACACCTAATAGGCATTCTGACTTTTTTAGCTTCGACAGATATATTGATAGGAATGCAGACCCTTTTGGCTCCGACGGAGTAATAGACGTGTAAATATATGTATAGTGTGTAAAACCAAAGACCAAAAAATATTCAAGCAAACCTGTCGAGATTGGTCGCGTTCAGGTTTACATGCAGCCAGCTGTGACTTTAATATTTGCTCACATAATTAAAAGAAACTGATCAGCATTGATTCTAATAATTTGCATATAAATTGTTAAATGTACAGTGTGAAAGTCTTCAGATTGCCTGCAAACATGCACACATTTTGTTAAATGTGTTCAAATGTGCTTATAGGTAATTAAAAAAAAAAAAAAACGAAATACTGTTACAAAATCTCTTTAGAATGTCTGTTAATAGTTTCATTTATTTATTGAGTTTAGTGTCGCCTAAAATTAGTAAGAAAACTACACAACTTCGGAAAACCATATCCAAGAAAGAACGTTTTCTATTGACAATTCGATATTTACTGATAGGAGATTCGGACAATAGCTCGATGTATTTGTTTAGATAATTTATAATTAGTTAGTAACCTTTTATCGAAAAAAAACACAATTAATTACGCAGGTAATTGCCACAGATTATTTATAAAAAAAAAAAATTGAACCTCACCAAATAAGATTTGATTCAAAAATGAGCTCAATTAATTTTGCTACCGGTAAACTTATTCAAATGATTGTTAATGTTTTCCATACGCAAGCGAAGGCATTTAAATACTTGCAATCAGACACAAATTGGCTTGAGCACCCGTTTACAACATTCAAGTATATTTCAATTAAACACCGAAAAAATTTGGAACAAATCTTTGGTTTTCACAAATTGCTCCAAATTAGTTCTAATTTGTTCGAATTGTTTGTGGCTGTTTGAAAGGACCGTTCAATTGCAAACACAATCATTTTGTGAGACAATCATACAAATGGTACAAACGTGATTTTCGTTTGAGCAAACCTCAAGAAACGTAAGAAAATTTATGATTGCTTGCAGACAATTTGAAGATGTCCAAACTGTAAATTCAAAAATTTTGTATGTCATACGTTTGTTTTCGTAGTCTGAACCCAACTTAATAGATCGAATTCAAATATTTGATTGATTTTCACGTATCATAAATGCACAAATTTCACATAAAGATGACGAACCTTTGGGTCGACATTCAATAAACACAATACTAGAGCATTTATTATTACTATAGGCAAACCATTCATGATGCTTATCATTAAGGTTGTTACATGGCGTACGCTAGCTCATTTTGTCATACAAAAAATCATATTAAGCACGAGATGAATTGTTTGCAAATTCATGGAAAGATTTTGCAGCCAAAAGCTAGAATATGTTGGCATGGAACGAACCAAACTTTATTTCTACGATATGAAAACTTCCAGTTCCTATAAGATCAATGCTACAAAAAAAAAAACACCAATTGTATTTTCGAAGCGTACTGAATATCTTCCATGCCAAACATTAATTCTAACGTATAAAAAGATATACTACTGGAATACCATACTATTTACTACATTTATTTTTAAGAAACCAAAAGCTTGTTGATTTAAAAGAAAAGCTACAATGATTCAGAGAAAAAAAATGAAGAGGAAAAGATTTTGATCTTAACAATTATAATAAACCAAATCGAGTTAAGATGATAAGTTTTCAGACATTTCAGAGAATTCCTATTTCAACAATACATATGCCGATTTGAATTACATTTGCCTTTACTATAAACTTCTAAAAATGTTTAACAATTTTTCCGTTTAGTGCTATATCTTGTGGGAATCATTCCCTACATTCTACTAATAAAAGGAGGTGTTTAAAGCTCATCACCATTTGAATTGCCTACAATAAAGCCCCCGGAGTGTATTTAAATCATCACTTTTTCTTTTTATATTTCGTATATTAACCATTATTTGTAATCAAATCACCAATAACAATACCGACAAGTTAAAGTATGCAGCAAACAAACAAAAAGTTAAATAAGAATCAATTAAAAATATATATATATATTATCACTGTCAAAAAGAGAATTGCATTAATCGTGTTACCGTTTTTTTTTAAATTAAATTGATTAACGTTGCAATTATTATGTACTTGCCGAAAAAATCATATATCTACACAATTATTTTTATATTAAATATCGTCTTTAAGTTCAATAAAAATAAAATATACATACATATATAGCAAATATAACCCATTAGGGTAAAGAAAACAATAATCACATAACATAATGTTTAGTTTTTTTTTTATAGTCTATAGAAAGACATAACAAAAAGGAAGTTTTCATTAAGCAGGCAGATTACGAACTGCTCAAACTAAATCAAAGATAAACATGCGTAAGCTTTTTGTTGTATTAAATTTAAAATCCTACTGTAACAACCCGCAAGCTGAAATAGAGAAAACAAAAAACAAGAGAAAATTAGATCGTGTTAACAACGAAACAAATCTATTCTATCTGGGCAGGTAAAGGTAGGGCCTGTCCGAGAATTCATTATTATGTACACAATTTCAACATAATTCCCAGGGACCGAAAATAAATGTGTATGTTGAGAATTTTTAACAAAAAAAAAACTGGGATAAATTATTATTGTGCAATTTAGTGGAATATGGCAAAATATTTCTAAAATATTTTTAAAAAAAGTTAAAACTGTTATTTCTATCATAAAATAATATAAAGTTTAAAAAACCGTATTCACTTTTCAAACATTTCGTCGGCACTACGGCGCGGCATAAGGTGAGTCATCAAATCTGCAGATGGCCTCATTGTTTCACTGTAGTTGGGCGTTGCCATCGTCTGTCGACATCGATGATGATCTTCAAGTACTGCGAATCCCAGAAGTGTTCATTTCCTGTTCTACGAAATTTGGCTCATATTGTCCACACCATCCCCCAACACAAGTCAGGATTCACAAGGCTTTTTCAGCCCTAAAAATCATTTTCAGCACTTTTTCTCTCTTTGTTTATAAGACTGTAGTTCAAAAACTATTTGAAATTTTAGTATGTTATTCTTGAAGGTATTGACTATCGAAAAATGCAAAAAAAAAAATCGACTTCTTGAAAGTGTCACACTAGTGTATTTTGTAGCCTGACATCCACATTTTTTATTATTTTTATTATTCCTCGTACATAGATTTTCCAAACGTAAATGCTACCCCGGAGCTGTTTTTCCAAATTTGTTAATATTTTTCATGTTATAATTTCTTTTATAACATTAAAATTGAGACTCCTGTAAGTTGAATAAAATTTATTGCTACACGTTTATTTTAACACGACAATGAAGATTCAGGTAGCCAAAAAACCGGATAAATCCCAAAGTAGTTTATTTTATAAAAATAAATTTGTAAACTTATCATGATTTATTCATTTTAATTCTCAAAAGCTGCTCAGCTTCTCGTGGTGACGACAGTAGTCCAGGCAAATACTCTCTTTTGTATATATCTGCATTTAATAATACTTTATAAGTATTATTGGTAGGTATGACTGATATGTATAACTTTTGGCGCTGTCGGCAAGCACATTCTCAGTTGGCTCACTGAGAGTGCATTTTCGGTGAACTGTCTCAGTTCCATATTGAGCTACAAAAATCCAACGCAACTGAGACAAGTGAAACTGAATTTTTTTGTCTCAGTTGACTCAGTTTCGTTATTTTGTGATTTTAATTACTAATTAGAGTTTAGTGAGCTATTTAAATAAACCAACAACACTTTCCTCAATTTATTACTGTCCATTTTATGTGGTCAAAATTGGCAAATCAGCTAATTGGTTTGAACTGAGACAACTGAGACGGTTGCTCAAAGTATTGTCTCAGTTGTCTCACTGAAACAGTGCTTACCGAAAGCTGCTTGATTTTCTTTTTAATTTGGGTAAACTTTTGTTGACAGGGGTGTGTCAATTTGAAATTTCATTTTCGCTTTAATATTCATATTTCAAGATCAACAAACTACTAGTTCATAGTTAAATTTTGGAAGCTCGGAATTGAGAGCTTTATTTTCTGCCATTCAGCCTTAATAAAGCTATCTTGGTTACTTTTACTATGGTCTACTGTAATACCAATGTTGATTTTCGTGATAATCGAAAATTTTGTATTTACTTTCAATGACGCTGTCTGAATTACTCGATGAAGAAGTATATTTGCCATCTGAACGGAGTACATTTGAATGACATTATTAATTCGAGATATAAGATTGCCATACTCAGATAATATTTTGATGCAAAAAAGTTGAATGCATATCTTTTATCGCAGATTAAGGACATTCTAAGTCACATGCTATCAGCTGAATACATCCATACTAGCCTTGATTTGAAAGATGCCGAGGGACACTTAGCAAAACCTCTGTGGCAAAATTCTCAACATACAGTTTTCTACTCTGATACTGTTTGCTCTATGGTAATAGCTTAGACATCACAGATCTCGACCTGAAAAGAATTGTACTGTTGTACAAACACGAAATTCTATTTAAATAATTTGGAAACTTTTTTCAGGATAGCTGATATTTTTGTAGAGCTTAGTACGGAGATAGCTTTTTACATCATGAGTGAATTTTGTGCTTTGAAGAGTTATATACAGGGTGTTTCCCACTAGGAGGTGATAGTACTCACCTAGACAAACCAAAAATTGTATGGCCGAGGGGGGGGGGCATAGCAACCGTTTAGGAGTTGCAGCGTGATTAAGAAAAAAAGCTAGTTTTTCACAAAACACCATGTAGCTTAAAAACTACGGAGCGTATGGTCACAGTTAAGAGCTCATTGTATGCAAAACTTCATGGCCTTTCCAACGACTGCTCAATCAGCCCTATACCCATACGGCAGTGTTTTGAGGATTAATTGCGATTTCGTGCAATGCGATTTTAGGCAAAACTGTGCTAGCAAAATTATTAGATACTACTGACTCCCGCTCTTGAATTAAATCTTTCTACACACTTGATAAAGTCGCAAACAATGACATTCCAATTAAGCCGCCAAATTATTTTTATCTGACGAACGACGACGGAATAAAATCTGATCTGCGAAGACACCATTGCACACATATTGAAGATATGAGTACCGAAAAGATTTCGGGTTGATCTATAAAGATACGTTGAAATTCTGTCAATACCGCAAAATAGCATTTCAATGAAATTTTGTAAGTCAATCATAACATGCGAGAACAGGTAAAATCTGCTTGGATCATGAAATATTCTTGAAAACAAAGCACATATGATGTCATGGCCCATCTGAAAAATCTAAAGAGCATAAAGGTTTAAAAAGCCATAGCTGAAACGAAGCATATAAAATAGAGCATTCAACGAAATCCGTGAAAATTCGCAAGAAAGTAAGATCCACTTACTTGGCGTGAATTCATATTTTCAAGTTAACAGTATGAGAATCCCCTTCTCGTCTATCAACTTTCAGGTTAGCCGAATATTATTTGATGATGTAGGAAGATTTTCGCCTTCATGAACAAATTCAATATGTTTCTGTACCAATTTTTTTTTAACTAACATATTTTATTTTATTAATCACCCTGTAAATCCAGAATACTAAGATTCCCATACAATTTATTGTTTGTCTAGGTGAGTACTATCACCTGCTTCCCTTTCGACCTCTCACCAGGAAACACCCTGTATAATTAAATTTATCGCGATTGATTTGCTGTTCTTCGTTGAGGAGTGTCTTCTTCGGATCTCGACTCAATTTTTATGCGATCATAAATAAATATAAAAAAAAGAATTATATAAATTGGTTTGTTATGGAACTATGTTGAGTGATTGGCTTGGACGTGAAGTCCAGACTGCCAGCAACAAGGGACTCTGAAAACATCTGCCCTCAGAGTCAGATGGGTGATTGGGGCATGCAGTGAAGGCATACCATCTGCGCCTTCAATATTGGATGCAGGTAAGTGACGTAGAGGTCCCTTCAGGACTGAATGTGTGCCGACCTGTTGTTAAATAGGCACGAATTTTTTTTGATTATGGCAGACGGCAACAGCAGGGTTTTTTTCGTGGAACCTCCCCACAATCTCCGCCAATAGCCGAGGCGAGCTAGCGTGCCGCCCTGCAGTCAACGCTATCCGTTGAGTGATCTGCCAGCTCATGCTGGCAGTCTGGACTTTACGTCCAAGCCAATCACTCAACATAGTTCCACAACAGGTTGAGAAATTGAGTTTCCTCTTTTTGAAGTCGTTAATAAAATATGTTTATCTTTTTTGCACTTTATATTGAAATAAACTCTTTATAAAATTATTGTTTTTCTTTCTCCCCTTTAAAACTCATAAATATATGTTGACCGTAGTTGTCCACCTAAGGGAGATTTCACTGTGCATGGAAAATATATAAAATAGTTCTTTAATCTATTATAGACTTAAAAAAAAACGAAAAACTAAACATTATGCTGTGAGAATTATTATACATTTGCTGAAATACGTGTTATTATTTACACATCTTTTGTTTTTCTTATTGAATATAAAGTCGGACTATAGCAAAATAAAAACTATTATGTGAGCATAAAGAAGAAATTAAAAAAAAATCCCAGTGGAATCATATTTTACACGTATTGAGCATCCAGCTGATTTTGTTTTGTTTTTATTGAAAGTGTCTAATATACCTTCCATTCCAAAAAGAATAATATACAACATAGTTATTAATAACAGTTAATACAATACGTAAACAAAATCATCTCTCCACCTTCCTCAAAACAAAATAAAAATATTTTCGATAAAAGAAAATAGTTTTTCTTAATCATTCAATTTCTTCATGTTTTCAGTTATATTATTATTAACAACAGCCTTTTTTTTCAAAATCTATCTCTTGTTCTTTCTAGAGTTGTTTCTTTTTTCTCTTTTTTTTCCTTTCTTTCCTTTAAATATAATTAATTTTTGCAAAAGCTATTAAGACTGACATCATCCACAGTGTTTTTAAAGTTTTTAAATGGCACCTGTGTAATTTTGTTGTTTGTTTTTAATTTAATTTGATTTTATCCTTAGTTTGTTATCGTTTTTAATCTATGTATTAAATATAAATTTTAAATCTTAATAACTCTAGCATTTATTAACATCAGGAGGTGTTTTTAAATATTCATCAGCGCGTTTATGTTCTATTAGTGCTTTCACAGTACCGGTATCAGCAGGTAAATCAGACTTCCGTCTAATCAGTGGTTTTTCCTTATTGCGTTCTTTTTGCACCTGTAAAGGAATCTTTACATTATTTTTATTATTATTTTTTTTTTAATTTTGTACAACATACATACATATGTATTAGAAAAATTCCTATAAGTATCAATAAAAAGTGCATACAATTAAATAACAGCTTGGACTTGAATAATTAATTCTAAGGCCTACGCGCTACTCTTTTGTGGAACTAAACAAATTTTTTTCTTCCCAAATACAAATTGTTAAGTGCAATGTGACTTTTGAAAAATATGTTTGTGTTGAAAATTATGACGATTTTGATTCAAATTTCAATTTTGTGGTATGCATTTGAAAGAATTGTAGTAATTGATAGGACGCATTTCTTTTAGTCCCCTAATATAGGAGTAGACATAGAAAAAAATCGATTTCGTGCATAGCCAGTGTTGAGATACACTCGATTTCCCCATGTCGTATTTTGAATTTACCATAACTTTTGCTCTTAAGTAGTACGAAGAAGAATCTATTTTTAATATAAGTTTTCTGTCTAGTCTGAAGTGTGTCTGATCTTTTATGCTTGCAAAAGAAAAAGGTTATTTGAGGAAATTTATTGTTTAATTTCATAAGAAGGATGATGACCAAATCAATTTTCTAAAACAGGAAAAGTGAGGTTAGACGTTTAGAAGTACCTCATGAGGATAAAATTTAGAAAATTTACACCAAAGAAGAATTAAAAAAAAAAAAGTCAATTAAAAACTTGACCGCTATAAATTAGGAGGCTTATAAATTTTAACACATAATTTTTTTTTAAAACATTAATTTATGCACATCCATCCTCACTGGGCTTTCCTTTTTAAGGGGACACCTACACAGAACTAGACTAATTAACAATCCTGATGTTAGGAGACTGAATTAGTGACTACTCTCTCTGTCAGGTTCGGCACTTTTCGATAAACGATACAGGTATCGTTTGGCACGCACCTACTAATCCTGTCAGCTCTCACCGTAATACTCCAGATATCACTCTATAGCACACAATAATTATTAACAATTAGAAATAGATGATGGTCAGCTATTAGATCCCACATCTGATTGAAATCAATGTTATTACTGCGGGAGTTACGGGAGGAGACTATCGCTCATTTGCTAAATAGCCTATAGTCTTAACACGATGTGATAGCATTTATCTTATTTTGTGACCATCCAGTTTATTCTTTTAGCAATAGCCTATCTGAGACGTTGTGAGTGCTGCAATTGCCCGACCTTTTGGACTTATTTTCCACGGCTCCTTTTCCTACATTAGACTTTATCTTGAATATTTTGGAATGAGTCTTATTGTATCTATTTTAGTCGCCTTTTACGACAAACACGGACTAATAATTATGCACATATTCTACTCCCCAAATCATTTGAAGACAGCTCTTGTCGTAGTAAAATGACTTTTGTGTAACTCCTCTGAAATTCGTGCCAATTATAAAGTGACAAATCAATTCCGTGCAAAACGATCGCGTTATTTGAGAATCTGCGTATATATATCAAAGACGATTACCGATAGAGAATGCTGCCAGCTTCGACGTCGAATGACATCGTTGAATGCATTAACGAAATAATTCGTTTAAAAAGGCGGGTCACAGTAGAGAATATCGCGAATAAATAGGGTATTTCATATGAAAGGACACACCACAGCATCGCTGAGCGACTTCAATTTGGAAAAGTTTATGCTTGTTGGGTACATCGTTAATGGAC
Organism: Dioctria linearis; assembly: GCA_963930735.1. Taxonomy (NCBI): domain Eukaryota; kingdom Metazoa; phylum Arthropoda; class Insecta; order Diptera; family Asilidae; genus Dioctria; species Dioctria linearis. Next base: position 48,317,911 of record OZ005741.1, on the reverse strand, counting down.
AGAGTAACACAAGAAGCAAAGTTTTCAAGCAGCTCCCGAGTTATTAGATCGTTATTACACTCAACGAAATCCATTTTTGGACGCTTAGTGACCGGAGAGGAGAGTTGGACTCTTTAATTCTCACCAGAAACAGGAAAGTGTCGAGCATTTGCCACTGGTGGAAACGTGTTTTTGATCCTTTTTTCGACAATCAATTTATTGTACATACTGAATTACTGTTTAAGGGAACTATGATTATTGCGGCAACATATTGTGAAGCCATGAAGAAGCCGTGAAAGGCGATTAAAGACTGACGGCAGAGAACACTACTGACAAAAGGTACTGTGCTTCTGCATGACAATATCACACTCTCATTCGTCACATATCACGTATGCTCTCCTGGAAAAATTCAAGGGGGAGATATGAGAAAACATTCCTAACAGTCTAGACCTTTAGCCTTGTGATTTCCATGTGATCTGTAGCACCATAGATAACGTCGATATCACTCCATTGAAAAATTAAAAAAACCTACGCGAAAATAGTTATGGTATGCTCCGCAGGTAAATTTTCGAGGAAGAAATAGAAAAGTAGATCTTGTGGTAATAAAAAAAATATCTAATTTTAATTTGTTTTTTTATAGTTTAGGTGTATTTTATTCTTTCTTTGCTAACACATCCCTTACCTACCAAATAAACGAGTGCATTGCATTTTTGGTAGAACTTTTCTTATAAAATTTAGTTTAATTTTACAATTTATGACTCTATACATATATACTTTCTTCGAATCCATTACAGTTCACTTTGTAAGACCTCCAAAACGTTTTAAACACAAAAATTATATTACGAACGTATATATGTACTCACCTCTCGGGCTTCTTGCTCCAGTTTATCATACAATAAATCACAATTATCAGGAATTTGATCAAAATCATTTTGACTACTTGAAATACTGATACTTTCAAATTGCCCTATTAGTTTAGTAAATTCCGGATTATTTTTAGCTAAATTTTCCACTTGTTCCCATAATTGTTCACGTTGTGTCAATTTATCTCGTTCCCTATATTAATCAAACAACAAGAAATACGCCATCAATATATAGAAATACTAAAAACTTGCCAACTTACAACTGTTTCTCTTGCCTATAATTCTTATTGCACTCATCAAATAATTTTTGATTCATTTCCATAAAAAGTTTTAGTGCATTGTAAATTAGACCATGTATAGTTTTATTCCAATGTGTTTTTGAATTCCGATATAGAGATGGAAACATAATAGGCAGAATAACTTGAGAATTATCCGCTATTAGCGACATTATATACTCATTATTCCAATAGTATAAAGCCCGTTCGGCGACTTGAAAATGTGGACTGGATACACATTTTGAAATTTGTCGAAAGAGTGGAATCATAATCTTTTGAAATTCGGCTGGTTCAATGACATCTAATAATTCTTCCAGTTCATTTAAAAACATCACTTCTTTTGGACTGTGAGTTTTTGGCCAAAACTTTAACAGACTCCTGGAACAAAAAAAAAAAAAAATATTTTCAAACTTTAATTTTCCTAGAAATAAAGAAACCATTAAAATTTACCTTATAACTGGTTCAGATAAACTTGGATCCTTTTCAAGGAATTGAACAACACAATAAGTCAATTGTGGATGGTATACCGACAAGCTTTTCACTTTATGTAAAGGAAGTAAAACTTTTAATAAAAATTGCTTATGCTCTTCCTTCAGAGGTAGTGCAAAGCCATTTATAATACTTCCGAGAATTTCTAAGAGTTCTGCTATGCCATTGTGATGTTCTGTTTCATAAATAAACCTATAAAAGAAATGTATTTTTTTTTTTATGGAAATGCTGGTCGCTGTAAATGTATGTATGTATATCTACTATATACCTATAAAAAACATTGTTAATTTGTTTTCTAATGAATGCCCGTAATCCTAAAAATTTCCCATAAATCCTATGCAACACAGTTTTTAAAAAGTCTCGTTCTCGTGGATCCTCAGAATCAAACAATTCCAAAAGTTGTAAGACAAATTGATGATCAATATATTTTCTGGCCATGTTTGGTTGAAAATCCGGTGATTCCAGAAATCGTAAAAAAAGTTCATATACGAACTGTAAATGAGGCCATGATGCTTCAAGTGTAGGTTCATCCTCTTCTGGATCGAATTCAGCACCATTTGGATTTGATGATGGTGGCAATGTTCGAAAAAGATTAACGGAAAACTAAAATGAAAATTTACATTTTAATGAAAGCAACTGAATGACATTGGAAGGGCGAAAAGGATAGTTAGTTATATAAAGTGTCTAATAAATGATAAACTAAATATTACCATATTGATAGCTTCAGGATAAATAGCCTCTGTAATTACGCCATTATTGTTACTTAAATATTCAACCATTTCGTGAAGGGCAGCCCTTTTCACTTCCTTCCATTTTAGGTCGCTTAATGGCTCGGAAAAATCGAATAGTGTACAGCATTGTCTTAGTTTTTGAATAAATAGCTCTTCACGTTCATTAGTAGGTGTTTCTGGAAAAAATTTAAAAACAAAACAAAAATTCGTAAATGTATTTTCAAAATATTAAGGGGAATTCATTTGAATATGACTAATAAATTCCTTTTTTGATGATAAATGTAGCTAAAATATCAAGCAAAAAAAAATAGTTTAAATTTAACTTCCGATGCACAAAGATTTTATTTGATATTTCCACCAAAAGCAATAAGTATCTAAAAGATTTAGTGCTACGGTGATACAAAAGTTTGTCCACTTGGGTGTGGAGTGTTGCTAGTTGTGATTAGGTTATTTTCTATATAAAAAAAAGCTTTGTTTTTATCCAAAAAAAGTAAAAAAAAAGTTATTTCATTAAGAAATGGAGTTACCACGCGAAAATTTTCGAGTCATAATTTGTTATGATTTTAAAAACGCATTATTTCTACAACAGTGCTCGCATAAATTAAAACGGTTATTTGGCAAATGAAGCATTATTCTCAACCAATGAGTTCCTAGATGGGCAGAGCTCACTCAAGGATGAGCTACCACCCTATTTTCGCTCCAAAAGAGATCGAGCCTATCGGAACATGATATTTGATTGAGTACAACAAGTTCAGCTGCACGGGATATCGAGTCATCCTTAAACATATCCAAGTATCAAATAAAAATCAAAACAACTAAAAAAGCTAAAATTGGTCTAAGATCAATTTTTATGATACCCTAGAGATGAATGCGCGTATGAAATTTCGTATGGTCACCCATCTGTGCAATTTTGATTTTTGAAGCGGTTTTTCTCATATATTTCTACAACGGTTCGTCGGACAGAAAAAATGATTATAACCAATTTTATAGGATTTCGTATTCTGAAGAAGTTTTTAGTACAATAAAAATGCCTAGAACTGATCGTTTTCACAGTATACGTAAAAAACCAACATTTTTATATGGCTTTAGTACATTTTTGATTTTTTTTGCTACTACTATACAAACACTATGTACTAAAATGTCAGCTCTCTATGTTGTCGCGTTCTCAGACAGTGTCCAAATATATAGTGGAAAACGAAATTTTTCTATGGCAACCTCACGAAGCAGGTGCCCGATTTGTCTCATTTTCGAACTTAATTTTATTTTTTTTAAAGTTCGTATAAAAAATTCTAACTTTCTAAGTGAACGCGTTCTCGAGTTATCGTACACACAGACGGACGGACATGCAAAAATCAAAATAACTTTCAATTTTATGCATGGGTTTCCTCCAATCCATTTTGCTCTAACATCATTATTTCGAGGTGTTACAAACGGAATGACAAACTTAGTACATATACCGTTTAGATTTCATCTAGGGTATAAACAGTGTTCCACATTGTGACAGATGACAAAACTTGAATTTACTGCTATGAGTTAGAGATCAAGCGACAATCACAGCAGTAGATCTTCGCAGGCTACGTTAAAACAGGATAGTCGTACGGTCAATGCTAAATGATACATTACAATTTTTGCCTGCTATTTTTTATTTTAAGGCTCGACACGATCTGCCAATTGTCATCATTTGTGTTGTAAATTATAAAATCGACAAAATTAGAAAAGAATATTAAAGTGGCTTGTGCGGCGTTTTTGGATTATGAAGTGTTTAAAAAAACATAGCCCATATAGAAAACTCGGGCGGATTTGGCGATGGCGACCTCAATTAACTTTTCCTCCATTTTTTATTTAACTAACTTTGATATTTTCCACGACATTGTTTATTCCCTGATATTTTTATCAAGTCAAACATATGATTACAATAAACGTTAAGCAATAGGTAGGTACATACATATGAACGAAACCCAAAATCTTACGAGCGAAAAATTTGAAATTTCATTTAAATTCGACAACGTCGAATTGTCTCGTTAACATTGTGTTTTATACCATACACCGCCGTACTACTAGAAACCAATTGGCAGCGTTTTTTATGGTGTATTTTTCGTGTCACTCACGTTGTGTTTTGGCCTTTAGATTATCCGAATTCCTGATATCTTCAAATTTCAGGGCTAAGTCAACACACACCTACCTTAACTGTTCACCAATGTTTTTTTTATTTACATAAATTTTGTAGTAGAATGAAAATTAGGCTCATAAAATGTTATATGATTAAACTACTACTTATGGTGTTTACCATGGCACTCCAGGCCAACTTGCACTTTAATTGCGTATGGACCTGAAAATGTTTATTGGAAAGATATTCGTAGTAGGACTGCAATAACAGGGTTTCCTTAAATTTCCCATCCTTAGCTCTTGTTTTGAGGGTACATACACAACACGCCAACACGCTTCACTTTTTTCGGATGAGAGGAATTCCGGGGGAGCAAAAATTCCGTGCTACTAAGTTTTGAATGGGACACGAGCAGTTTACCAATACTGCTGCAAGCAAATAGTCCAGGCCATTTTGAAATTGTGAAATTTCTGATCGGACGACTGTGCAGTTGTTTACCTGCGATTTGAGCTGATAATATAATAATTTAATTATCATTACGTGCCCAAAGTAGGATTTATCTGACGGTAGAGCAAATATTCGGAATACATAACCTCAAACTCAAAGTTAGTGTTTACGTGTCTCATATGAACTATTAAAAAATGAATAACGAGTATTTTTTGAAGCTATAAGGGATCATAGTAAGCTATATCATAAAAATATTAAATATTATTTGAACAAGAAAAGAAGACTTGATATATGGCAATGCGTGTACTTGGCCAAAAATTCAACTCTTTCTGTTAAGGCATTTGCACATCGAACACCGAAAACCGAAAAATTTTACACCGGAAGTCCGCTTTTGCTTACATCAAAAACCGAAAAGTTTTTCCGGATAAATAGCAGTGATATTTAATTTTCATTAAAAGTTGTGTGCAGAGGGCTCAAACGAAAAAGCTTGATTTAATGTTTTCCCTTAAGTGGTGGTCTTTATCCATATAATTATAAAAAAAAAATCTTTTTCCGGCAAATTTACGAATGTTTTTGTAAACAGTCCAAGAGTGAGGTTAAGTAAGACCGACAAAAATGTTCGACCCGAAACGTTCCACAGTATGGAAACCGAAAAGAAATTGACAGATGCACTGCAGCCGAAATTTCGTTTTTCGGCGGATAAAACATTAAAGTTATGTTTTTCTTAAAAATATGAGATAAATATACTAAATTCTTAGATTATTCTATTTCCCTTGATTTTATTAATTATTTTAGCAAACTTCTTGCTTTAAATGGCAATAAATTGAGTTTTTCGGTTTACATTTGTCAGTTCTGGTTTTTGATGTGCTTAGTCCCTTTACTTTGCAGCTGCTTTTTGCATGTCTTATAGTATATGTATACTCGTAAGATAAAGTTGTAAAAACATTTCAAAAACTCAATAATTCCTCCATTTTTGTGATAAACTACACGAAATCTCTTCAGAACGGAACGGCTTAGAATGTGACGGTACGGAAGCATTGCGATTAGGTCTTAAGGGTCTACGATGCGAATTATAAAGTGTCAACGGAGTTTCAATAGAGGAAAAAAGGAAATTTGTATGGGAGGGGGGGGGGGGGGAGGGACCGTTGTAAGATTCATGGTGTTTTGTGAAGACCTAGCATATTTTCTTAATCACCATGTAACTCCGAAACGGTTAATATGGCCCTAACAATTTTTTGTTTCCTGTAGGTGAGTACTATCACCCCCGCTCTATGGACCACCATGGAGGAAACACGCTTTATAAACAGGAAATTAAAAAAAACAGCTGCAAACTAAAAATTTTGAGTTAGGCGGTCTTCAAAATGGCTTATTGCCAAGCTCGAGACGTCTACATTGTGTTTTATACCATACACCGACTTCTTATTAGAATCAAACGACAGCGTTTTTTTTCTTTCGTTATTTGTCGTCTCGCTCACATTGTGTTTTAGCCTTAAGGCATCCTCTAAATCCATTTCTTCTCTCCAGCCATTCAACTAATAATCTAATTCCAAAAGGAGAACGACTATTGCCAATAGACCAACCCGCCGCACGACTGAAATACTGTCGAGTTTACAATTACATTTATGATTTTATTTTTACCCAAAATTAATTATGAGTAAAGCAGGATTTACATTATGATAGCACGCATTTTTTACAGAAATTATGAGGGAGATAGTACATCGTACACGCAAATTTATTTATGAGTGACGAGAGAAGCAAACGCGATTTGTCGATTTGTCAATGTGTGCGTGCTCCGAACCATAAGAAGTTCTCAAGCATAGTAAGTTTTTATAGTTACTGAAACTAAAGCCTTGTTATTGACAACCCAAATCCATCAATTTTAACTACTGGCAAGACGTTTTACTATGATTTTATAGAAAATATTTATTAAATTATCTACCTATCAAAATGGAAGAAAATAAAAGTAGGTTTTTAAAAATATTTCGCAATTGAAAGATTTTCAATATTTGTTTATGAAAGCATTGAAATTATTTCGGAGGTAGTCTGTTTGACAGTTTGCAATTTTTACCATAAAAAGGGAGTGTACGTGTGAGGTATTGCAGTGATTGCATCGACAGCATTTAAATTTCACTATCTCCCTCACAATTTCTGTGAAAAATGAATGCTGCCATCAATGTAAATACTGCTTAAGGAGAGTTTTATAGGAGCGTTTAATTTCCCCGTATTTTTTTTAAAGTGGCATGGTTGCCTAGGTCACTCGATTAGCAGCTCCAGACTTTTTTCGGGGTTTTTTTTTAAGTCATTGGTATATAAGAACCTTTGTTGTCCTCCTTGGTGTGTCACACATGAAAGTTTTTTATCCACACACTTTCAAACATGTTGTCCAACATCATGACCAAATTATGTACATTTTTTCTTTGCATACATGCACATTGCGCGTGGACCAAATATGTTGCAAAGCTAAGCAAATTTGCCTTTATAACTATCCAGTCCAGCTGACCGAAACGTTTTTCTAGGAAACAATAAAACACGAAATTGGGATTATGAGAAGAAATCATCGATATCAGATAGATTCATCAAAATCAGATATTTTTTATTTTTTCATTTTAGGAAGTTTCAAGTAAAAATTAACGCGCTTGGAGATAATCTATGGCATTTTTGTATGCAGAAAAAGAAAATTAAATATGCATTTGAACCATGCAAGGTATTTTTCTTATGTATATATACAAGGCGATTTTAATAAAGCATACACAAAACCATATTTCTTGATGGCAAACAGATATAGTTTAAGGAGGAAAATTGTAAAAAGGAGTCCAAATTTCTCAACCGTCTTAGAATTACAGGGTGACCAAGAATTTTCAGTTTCGGCAGTGTTTTAACTCATCTCAATCTTTATAACTTCTAATTATTGGATTTTATGATGTTTTTTAGGAGAAAAGTCATCAGGTTACAGTCAACAGCGCCCGATGTATGAAAATGACTTTTTTTTTAACAAAAAAATTTGGGAACAAGTTGTTTACTCCTGGTTTCAATAATGTGGTGTCACAGCAAGATCCACCATGAACCTAAGTACATACCTCCTTAGAAAACATTTTAGCCATCTCATCACCTGAGGTTAAACCGTAGTTAATGTGGAATTGTATTCAAGCAGTAACAATGCTTGGCACAGAGAACCACAAAACGTGCCAATGGATGTCAGGATACTCGGGAATCGATGGGAATGATAACGCAGAAGTAGGTACTGTACAAAAAAGGACCATCCATACCCATCATAGGACCGGAACCAGTTTGCGGTATTTCTTACAACACCGTAAAACTTACAGTTTAAAACTGGATCCAAAACAGAATGGACTTCAATGATAGGCTCCAGACAAGCTTAAAGAATCATTAAAGGACATTCACTATAGAAGAGCCTGGATATCCTAAAGTTACCTAGGAATCGATTAAGAATCATTAAAGGAGTCCTAATCGGACACTGCAAACTAAGCAGACACATGCATTGGATAGGTATATCATCCACTGATGTATGTAGGCTATGTATCGAAGAGGATAAAAAATCGGCCCACATATTATGCGAATGCGAAGTTATTGCACACTGTATAGAGATTGCGGGCTTTTGGCTCATACTTCTTAAATCCTGCCGACTTCGAATTTCACTCAAAAAATACCACTCTTCTTAGGAAGTATGAGATTGTTGGATGAACTATAAAGAAAGCGGTGCACAATAAGCCAATAAATGGCTGCAGTGCAAGCGCCACTCGCCTCACTTAATCCCTCTAAGTTTAAATCTAGAAAACATTTCCCAAATTGATTGATATGGAAAAAGAGTGATTTCAGATGACCCCCAACACCAGACTTCTATAAACTACTTTCTATTTGTTTATCTGAAAGTGAAAGATTTTACTATTATTAAAATCTGTTTTTTTTTATGTGTTTTTATGCAATATCAACATACGAACAAACTTATGGGCCACCCAGTATTATTTAGTGAAGCTTGGGTATTAAATGTAGAAAATTATATCGGTTAGATGGCCCCTCTATTCGCTGAGCAAATTCGGATTCATTGGAGTGAATTTTGTCCTTAAATTGTTTAGCTGTTGATAGTTTATTAGTATAAAGTAGGGTTCTTGATTTCCGAAGCTTCGGAAGAATATTCGAATATTGAAACATTCAAACGGCAGAGACTCGAAGGTACCATGTGACCGATGTTCAATATTTGTAACGAAATTTTTACCCACTTTCAGTTGAGCTCACTGACATATAATAAGAATGGACTGAGCGTTCTTGCTTCAAAAATGGCACAAATATTGAACAGGCTGTGAAAACCCTTTATTTCCTACAATTGCACACAGATTCATAATTTATTAATATTTGTCGATTGGAAACACTAATACCCTAGACACACAGCACGAACTAATGAATCATTTGTACTAACCATTCATTAAAATGCCGTGTGTTACATAGTATATGTCATTATAGCTCGAAAATCAGATGATAATGAAGTACACTAATGAAGTGTTTTCCTCCTTCATTATAGCTATAATGAGGAAAAATGTGCTAGATTTGGCATATAATGTAAATCTGGAGCTCCGCTGTGCATCTGCCGATTTGAAAAATAAGAAGAAGAAATGCAAAGAAATGCAAATTACAAACTATATTATTTAATATTTTTTTAAATAAAATGTGTTTTTCATTTGGAAATTGTTAAATTGAAAATAAAATAAATGAAAACAAAGTTTATCGCGTTAATTCGATCCATATTGCTTCTTTAAGGTGATAAGTTCATCAAAACCAGTTTGACAGCACAATTTAATTAAAGAAATGGCTGTGTGTCGGCAGTTTATAATGAATCATTATAGACTAATGAGTCGTTAGTTATTTCTTCATTAAGAGTGCTGTGTGTCTAAGGCATAAAGATGTTCTAAAATAGTATTGCATTAAATTAAAATAATTTAGAAAGTTAAACTTGTTTTAATTAACCCAAAAACTCTTTTGTAATATTACTGAAAAATGTGCTCCTCTGCAGATTTGTTGTCAAATTTCCTTGAGCTTGTAAGAGATCGACGTATAAAAACAATATATTTGGCTGAATTTTTATGTCAATTCCAATGCATTCCAATTAATACAGCCGTACTGTTTCCAAAATTGGTTACAGTTCAGTGTACATTTTGAGCTTGAAAGAGACAAATAGATTTTAGCAAAAATTTGTGCCATTTTTAACTATAGGAATTAGATAGGATGGCTCAGTCCATTCTTATTATATGTCAGTGGTTGAGCTATTGAGCCAGATTGTGACATACTAATAGATTTTACATGACAATACATTTTTGTACTGTTATATAATATAAAACCAAGATGGTGGCTACATTATGCCGGACGAATTTCGCCATTGAGATTATAACACATTTACAAAAGTCTATAAAGAACAAAATAATAAATAAAAACAATTTCCACAAACAGATTTTTATTCAATTTTCTGTAGATAGGCTTCGAAGTAAGTACTTCTACTACTATAGCTGGCTCGAAGTTGTTAATTATCGGAAGCTTGGAGTCGAACCCTTCGAATCATGAACATGGTATGAATGCTTCAAAACTTTTGAAGCATTGCAGTATGAATGCTTTAACGAGCGAATGTGTTTGATTCAAAGTTTGTTAAGCTGTCCTTTCGTTTATTTGTCCGTTCCACCACCAAATATGATAAGACTCGTGCGCCATTTTGAATTTTTGTTATATAAAAATCTAAGTTTATTTTCATCTAAGTAGTCAGCACTAGCTCAACGAGACGAGAAGGGAGTGAAATTAGCATTAAATGAAATATATTTATATATTCGTATCATAACCAATCCCCGAAAAACTAATAAAAACTGACACTTTTTAAACTATTCAAAAATAATTTCAGGTCACTTTAACTTAATCGTAACAACACTGCACACACAGGGAAAAATTCATGCTTCGAAGATTCGACAAAACATTCATGCATGCTTCGAAGGATTCAACTTTGAAGTCTATCAATAGCCCTAGTATAAACCTTGCTATTAGAAAAAAAAAACGTTGGAAAAACAAAATCGAATGCTGATAAGTCTGACGATTGATGTCACCAATTTTTGAGACTCCGAAGCATATTTCAAGCGGCATATAAGCCGTGGCGTAGTCCTTTTAGGAACCACATGTTATCCAGTCATAAGTGATTCATTTTGTGTGAGACGAAATTTTGCAATATTTCTTCAAATTTCACATTCACTGATAGTAGGTTCCCATCAGTATTAAAAAAAAAAAAAAATGATGCTGCCAACTTTACGCGGATGGGTCGCTCATATATTAAACAACAATTTTCACTACCGCAATAACGACTATTCTAAAAATGAGCCACATTGCTCATGATTATTTCATAAAAAAATTCGAAATCATCAATTATTGATTGATCTATGTTGACGGTTGTTTCTTTGAAGTGATTTGAATTATGGTAACATGATCCAGTAATTTTTTTTTAATTTTGTATAGAGCAGTGTATGGAAGATTGAGACTGCTGAGAACTATGACGAACAGAGGTGGTAAGCTCTTGTTCAACACTGCTGTCCTGTACGCTTTGAATATTTTTAGCCGAATGTACGGTTAGAGGGCAACCACAGCCTCGAATTCCTTAAAATTCTCTCGGTCAAACGTATATAATTGACTTTTTACACTGCTCTTCATATTACAAAATTGTTACCGGTTTTGTTTGTGGATGTACCTGAATTTCTAAATAAGCTGAGCTTTAGGATTCACCTTCCCGAACTTCAAGATATTCCTTGTCATTTTTATGTTATAAGCGGGGAACACTCACATATGTATAATATGCTTCGAGAATTTATGTTCCTCTTCACATAGTCGACACAGTTCGCTGTCGGATTGGGCTCTTCATAAAATAATAGACTGCAGTGAACAGCCTGAGCCTGAGCCACTGTCTGCTAAGACTAGTAGTTTTGAGCATCTGGAGAGAGAAAGAGAGAGAGAGAGATGAAGTATTCTTTCGTCTGCCTCATACCAGGCGCACTACGCTAGAGGAGATCCATTTGCCTGTTTTACCATTTCTGCAGTTCACACCTAAAGTGGCTTTTTGGTAGGGCAAATTTTGGGTAGGGATCTGTATATGGATTGTCGGCTTCGGTTTAAGCCAGATCGTCCACTTTTTCATTTCTGTTGACTCCTTTGTGCCTAGGAACCCAAAGCAACCTTACTTTGTTTTCCATGGACAGCATATGGAGTTTCGAGTTTTTAAACAGTTTCCGAGGTAAATGGTGATTAAGAAAATATGATAGTTTTTCACAAAACACCCAGTATCTTAAAAAGTACAGGGTGTATGGACAACTTATTATATGAAGAGCCGTATTAGCTCAACCAGCGCCGTACTAAACACCTCTCCGGAGTTAGAGCGGTCTAAAATAAAAATTTCGGATTTTTTTTTACCCTTTTTAATGTGAAAAATCCGAGTCCTTATATTTGAATTAATCAATTAATCAGAAAAGGAGGTGGTAATTGGCAAGTTTTTTTTTTATTGCCCGTACTATTTTTTTTATAAGGCAGGGGGCGAAAAATCGTAGGCTCTCCTTCAGGCAGGACAGAAACCTCCGCCTTAAAAACCCCAACTATTTTAGAATTTCACAGAATTTCATGCAGCAGAAAGATTTTTTTTTTCAAATTAATTTCTGTCCATAATGAAGAACAGGTTTGAATTGAATGGTTTCATTGATGAATTCTTCCTTGATTATGAACAAACGAAGATCACACAGGCAATTATAATCAAATAAATTAACTTAAAAAAAATTATATAGGTACTATAGTCCTTATAATAGCATATACATATTACATATGTATGTACCTATATACAGTTATCTCAAAGATTTAATCATGCAAATTAGAGATAAAGTTTTACACACACGGACGACATAATACTCTATGAAGGAAAAAACATCTTTTAAGCAGCACTCACATAATTTAGACGGAATCAACAAACGTTTTTTATAGTAAAAGAAAAAAAATTTAATGCACACTAAACACGACATTGATTTGCTGAACCGTGATAATAAAATTAATAAAAATATTTATCTATACATACATATATGCAATGTGCATAAAAAAGTTATTTGCGGGTGTGTGTGTGTGTGTGTGTGTTTGAGGGTTACCACATCATCGGTGTTGTCTATTTAAAAGTAATTTCTCATAAGTACAATAAATAAGGTGGAAAATAATTTCACATAATAGAAATATTATAATATATGTATAAGTTATAAATTAGAAAAAATAAATCAATTTATTAAGAAGATAATTGATGTAGAGGTGCGAGAGTGTTTTTGTACAACAACAATTAAGAATTTATTCAGTTCATATACATTTATAGAATATGCTAAAAAGTATAACTACACAAAATATGCAACACAAAAATATTTTACTTTATATTTTATATTTATAAAATTGATAAAAAAAAATAATCTATAAAATTTTGTTAATAATAATATTAGTAAACACCTCTTAGCAGGGGTAGAGAAATAGCCGCTGTGGCCGATGGTGCATGAAAAATATTTCTATCCCTTGCACGGCCTGGACTTCCGGTTATTTGGTGAAGCGGTGGTTGTAACTGCGGTGATATATTTCCTGCGCCATTCTGAAATCCACTTAAATTATTTGTGCCAACCATTTTGGTCACATTTTGATTTCCTCCTCCGCCTCCTTCTCGTCCAAGTAAATTCGTTTTTGAATTGTTTAAATTGTTTTGTTGATTCGTCGACTTAAAATTATTTTGTGAGGATGACTGTTATTGATGAGAAAAATGAGATTTATGAAATAATTTATGAAAATTATGTTTTTACACACGCACACACACACACAGAAAGCTTTTCTTTTCTTCTTTTCTTTATTTAGCATTTTTTCTTTTATTTTTGTAAATATATATACTCAAAATATAGTAAATATGAAATTTATTATGATTGAATGTATAATTGTCGAACTTTCGTGACAATCGTGTATATAGTTTGATTGTGATGAAACCAACAAAAGATATTTTTTACTAACGTAACTAAAATAATTCACGTATGTATATTTTACGAAAAAAAGTTAAGCCTTCAAAGTTGAAAAACTTTAAAACTCAATAAAATGCAAATTTTATTGCATATTTTCGTAGAGTATAGAGGTACATATGTATTGCCAAAAATCGATAAGCTGCGGGCATACAAAGGTCATTTTAAGTAAAGGTACACTAATAAATTTCAACTATAGTTTACATATTATTAAGTTGATGAATGGAATTCGATATGAATTCAGGCGATAAACTTTTAACGAGACTTTTTATCAATAAAATTACAGGAATGCTCATGAAATGTTTCAAGATCAATCAATGGAAAAGAAAAACTGTGTAATATTACACAATAATTTTACAATAAAATTTTATGTATAATATTTACACCACTTTGATAGGAATGGATTTAGGATGAGAGAAATGAGGAAAAATCCATTTAGACCTATGAAATTCAGAATCGGCCACTTTAATTAATCAGTACAGTGAAACCGACCAGTAGGTATTGTTGTGTATAATTGAGATGCTGATCAAATTTAATCTGTTCATTTTTAAAAGAATAATGTTTTTGACATAGGCTGCCCTGTTTTTATTTCACAGGCAGGGGACGAAAGATCCTTAGCGCGGAAGCCAAGGGACCGCCGTGTGTTAACCTGCTAGAATAATAGAAAAGATCTCTCACCAAAAACATATACCTGTCCACTTAATGAAGCGCATCAGATCTAGATAAGGTAAGCTTTTCAGCTCATCCATTGATAGGACGGCAGACTCAGGCGTATCCAGCCTGCGTCGGGAAAAGACCGGACAAGCGTATAGAAAGTGTTCGGTTGTCCTAAGATGTCCTTCTAGGCAGGACAGATACTCACGGTTATAAACAATTGCCGTCTTTGTTAGATGAGCGTGAAGGCAGCTGTGACCAGTGATAATGCCAACCAAAGTTCTGCAATGTTTTTTTTCGAACCCCAAGAAAAAGTTAGTGAAATTCCTATTAGGCTCACCAAGAAAAAGCTTTGTACACCTGTAATTGTTCAGGTTCGCCCATCGCTGTGATTCCCATTTATGCGAACATCTGATTAGATAAGAGAGCTGATCACCGAAGTGGTGCCACCTTTCATTCCCCATGATCCCTGCAGTACTCCAGTAACTTAGATGTTATTAAAGGCCAACTCAAAGCCATTAAGGCTGTCTGACTGTCTGAGAGGATAGAAATGTCCCTTCTTTTGATTTCTATATCAAAGGGCTATTTTTGCTGCCATTGTGATGGGGAAGACCTCACCCTGGAAAACAGTAGTGTGCCATCCAAGGCTATATCATTAGTGTGAGAGCCGTCAGTGAAAATATTTAGAGCGCACCGAGGAAGGCTCGATGAGGCTTTTCCCTCAGTTCTCGAAAACCCACAGAGCTGCGATGGTCAAGACGAAGTTCCGGTACAATCCCATTAAATGACATGTGGGCCAGAGGGTGTCTTGTTCCAGCCCACAATGAGTAATGGGAAGAACCTCTGCAGACATCGTCCCAATGAGCGTAACCTACACACAATCCTTTTTGTATCTGTCTGAATAACAAGATCCGGGGGGTGGCAGGTTAAGTAAGACCTCAACGGCGGCAGTAGTCGTGGATCACATGGAGCCTGTAACTCCTAGGCAAGCAAGCTTTTGCAGACCCGCCCAGCTTCTGAATAGCAGTCTTCACTTGCGCCCCCGGCCACCATATATGATAGTTTTACCAGCTACCTAGGAAACTCAAAACTTTTACACCCAAATATACATAACTATGTAAATTTACTACGTTTAATATTGGAGAATTTTGAGCCAATGCTTATCGTTGTAAAATTACATAGTTTGTTTTTCGAAAAGAACTAACAACTACATATAAAGAAAGGATGCGATGTAGATGAACTCTTAGTAAATAAAGCACCTCTGAAGGAGAAATAATACAAACTATGTATGTATGTATGTTTGATTAATTTAAGCATAACTAATTTTACCACATCAAAATGTGAATAAATTAAATTTGTGGCTCGTGTAAGTGCACAGAGGTAAAATTCTGTCGACATTTCAAGTAGTTGTTTTACTGACTTAACCGTGCAGTTGTTAAAAGTGAGGATTTTCCGGTTTTGAAATGGGTATATATACGCAAAAGTTTCTATGCCTTTTTTTCAGAAGCCTTTAACGTGTGTTCATTTACCCAACATGATTAATAAAATCGTATCTTCTTATAATAAAAAAATAGGCCAATCTAAAATGACAGCATACCATCATAAAATATGAGGATGCACGTAAAATTACATTTTTCCTTATATGTATACTAACTTCTATGCCAACTAAATTGAAATCAACATTTTGTAAACTACTTTCTTCACTTACTTCACCTTATAATTGGTTTACTCGAAAGTTACATTTATTATCTTAAAATTTTTTTAAATTACTGAAATTAAGACATAGGTACTTGTAACAATCATGTTAAATTTGGTTATAACTTGTTGCTATTGACTAATAGGAGAGAGTTTGTTGATCATGTGAATAAGACCATATATAAAAAAATTGTCAGCAAAATCACACACATCAAAGATGGATTTTTATGAGCCCAGTACTGAAAAAACAGATTTTGGGAAAGTATTACAATTGAGACTATAGTATTGAATGTCTGAAAAATATGCGCAAGAAGTACATAGGATGGAAATTTTGTGTCGTTATTAGCATAACTGATTTGCCATCATGTTACAAATAGTCGGAAAAATGATTGGGTTTACTCGATTTCCATAAAACGAGTTTAACATTAAAAGTAACTAAAAAGTTACAGAGAAGTTAGAGAACTGGATCGATCGATTGACTAGTTTTGAGCCAAAATGTACTAAAGCTGATGTTTATTGGCATTTCTCTTTCTAATAAATTTTTTTTAAAATGTAATCTAAAGGTACGGTTACATATTGCAACTTTTACTGCAGCACAGTAAAAAAAGATGCGCTACTCGAGGGTTGCAGTGTGTAAATACCTCTGAAACATAAAAAGTTGCACCTGCAGCTTTTTCGTGCTGCCGTAGTCTCGAAAGGTTGAATGTGTAAGCATCTAAATAGAAGGTTGCAGTCGCAGTATAAAAATTTAGTTTGGTTGAAACATTTGCTTTTTAAGATGTTGCTTAAATTTGTGCGGTAAGTATAACCAAATTTTAATTTCAAATTCTTCAAAATTCATATAGTTGCGTTTTTTTTATTATTATTATGTTATCTGTAAAATAATAACTAATGTAAATAACTCGATAACTATTTCCTTATAAAACTATAGCTGTTGCTAAAATTCTCAAAGTTATAGCTAACTATGCAATGGGAGATATTGCTTTCCTCATAAAGGCGCATCTTTTAATTTTATAGGAGGAGTCATTTGCAGTAGAGTTTCTTCGAAACCGCCACCTGATAAGCTCAAGAAATTTTTATATAAAATTTCATCTCCAGTACGTACATAGATAATTCTTTCTTTTATTAGCTATCCATTTTTGCACCCATTTATTCTTTTACAGCTTCTTAATACCATGTTTTAGCAAAATTCTGGGGTCGGATTTTTTATAGTACGGAGAATTGTGGAATTTGGGAGATGAGAATTGATTTGACAGTTGATTCTCAACTTGAAATTCCGTAACTTCGCAATAAGCAATTCGAATGGAGTTCCGTTGGTTTTACTTGTCATTTTTGACGACTTTACCTGCAAATCCGTACTATTTGCGCACGGATTTCAGCTTCTTTAGCCGTAGGGAACTGCGTCGAGATTTTAAGTCTTTGATTGTATTGATAGTTTGAACTAAACGTGGAAATCTAACAGATTTCCATGTTTTTTTGCTTATTATTTGCGTATGGAAGTTAGAGAGAATTCTAAGACTTTTTCATGGCGTTTCTATATGGAATTCCTAGGGAATTCAATGCTTTTTCTGCATTTTTTAATTAATGAAATCTAACAGAATTCCAGATCTTTGCACTCCTGCTAATATTATACTTTGTACTGCAAACTTAACATATTTATGATATTAATCATGGTAAAAACAATTATTTTCTTCCAGCTTTATTTATTTTCCACAGAGCCAAATGCCCACTTTTTACCTACATAGTAGGTATCTGCACTTATAATTTCACCACCAAAATGATTTTCTATTTCTACAGACAGTTTGGTTTTACCAGTCGATGTAGACCCTAAAATAACAATTAAAATGAACTTTTCGAAGCATTTCATTCAAAATACAGAAGAAAAATTGGATATCAAGCATCGCACAAGAAAATAAAGTCACGAACTGTCAAAACAAAATTGCCATTGACATTTGACAATGCGAAATTAAATTTTTCGTATACCTTGAACACATTCGTAAAGCTGAAAATGTAAAAACAGCTGTGAGTGTGGGAATGCCGTCACTTTTTTCAACTGGAATTCTGTAAGATAATTCCACATTTGAAATTTTTGAATTTGAATTTGTTTTGAAATTCTCCGATGTTTTGCAAGTGGAAAAGTAAGAAGAAGAATTCTCAACTGAGAGTACTAATGTTTATTTTTGTTGTATTTTGAGAAGGTAGGTAACCTAGGTAACCTACAAATTTTCAAATTAACCGGTGGGAATTGCAATCTCTATTTTCGAATTTCTCTCACGTTTGCTCTAATTCTCGAAACATGTTAGTGAATTGGGAATGGAGAATTAATCGGAGAAAACGAAGATTCTCATTCCCCAAATTCTCCGTGTTACAGAATTCGGCTCCCTGAATGAACGAAATACATGATGCTATTTTCTTTTTTTTTTATTTTCACTCGCAAAATTTTGTCCACAAAAGGCTTCAGAATTTAAGTGAAGACTTTTGACAACAAAAGTGGCGCGCAGCAGCAATTGCTGCTTATGTAAACACCTTTGCAACTTTTTTCGAAAGGTTGAAGATTCTGAGCTGTGCGCAACAAAAACTGCAGGCTACGCACAACTTTATTCCACTACGTGTAAGCACCACTGCAATCTAAAAGATGCGCAGCATAGCAACGAAAATGCAGCACAGAGTGAAATTTGAACTTTGAAATTAACATAACAAAACGTCATAACAATGCCATATCGACAAACAAGCAAACAACTGTCGCTGTCAAAATAAGAAATTCGAAAAAGAGACAGCTGATTGCACCATCAGATTGCTTCGAAACTGCCTAAAAATTAACGTACTTTGATTTTTATACTTCTGCGTACGAAAAAAAAGGATGCTAATTGCGCAATTCTACTCCACACCGCATTGTAAATGTGGCATTTCATATTGTCCATGTCGGTGTTAGATTTATAAATTACTTGGCACTGTCAGTCTTTTCTTGTAAGAATGACAATAACATTTTTGCAAGTGTGTTTTATGTATATTGTATATATATATATATACAAATTAATATCCACTCTCAATGAGACGTTATAAAGCTTATTACAATCTAAATGAAATGAAAGGTTATATAAAAACAAAACGCTTCTCCTTTATATGTATTACATTCAAAGTAATTCGTAAATTATACAAGGTTAATTATTTGCTAATTGACGTCGTAATAATTAGGAGAAGGCATACTTCCACTAATTAGAAAGGACCTAATTAGCATGATCGAGTTCAAAAGCTAAGCAACAAGCTTGCACGAAAGAAAATTAAATTTACTCAAATTTATAAACACAAATTTATTTTTAAACTCTCTCTCTATTAAATGAATGGGCGTTAAATTGATTTTCCATAGAAAATTGAGATAAATGTGCGTGCGTCTGAATAGAAAGTCGAAGGTATTAGGAAAATATTTAAGAAGTTTTACTTTGTGTAAGTACATACTTATTTCGGAAGATACCTTTTTTTCCTTTCAGCAAAAATTGTGAAAAGAAATGGAAGTTTTCTTTGCCAGAAGAAATTAGGCATTCAAAAGGCTTTGAAATAGAAGTCTTTATCCTTTTTGTTATAAATAATACTTATAGTGACGTACCTGTACCAACACATCGTTTTTATGAAGGATTAATATACTTATTCATGGGGACAGTTTGTAATTTATACGTAATTCTAGATTATCTTCAAGTAGATCAATTTTGAAGATTTTACAGGTTATAAGATATATGAAGATTCAAAGAATTGAAATTTTTTTACTAACAATAATATTATACAGAGTGGCTCTGTAGTGAAGTAATAAAGAACAAGTAATCAATCACTCCTATGTTCTACTAATACACCGGAATCGTCCAATTCTTGGACAGCGATTATGATCTCGACTATCATAATCGCTCTCTCTGGATTTAGCTTTGACAAGGTATAGACGCAATAAACTAAACTTAGGAAATTGGTCGTGTTGTGATTACATTTATTACCCTTTAATAAGTATTCCCCCCGGAACATCTCTATAAAATGTAACAAGAGAAGTTAGAAGTGTTAGAAACAAAAACGGTGTATGGGGATTTGTTATTTTTGGTAATTTTTCTCGCAGCACCCTGTAGCTTTCTTCTTTTGCAACTTATGAAGGGATAATAAATCGTCTACGCTTTCCAGCGAACCATCATTCCACTCCCTCAAGTCGCTAGTTATAGGCGTCAATGCTAATTTTGCGTAGATTTGTATAAAATTAGGGGCGATTTCTATCATCAGTAGCAAAATCAACTAAATAATCATAAAAACTATTTATCTTGCAAGAAAATGTAAAACGGTTATCAAGCATTTTGGTGTAAAAATTAGGGATTGAAAATAACAATTATTTTCATTTTTTCTAACCAAAACATCATTTAGAAAAAGTTATAGGAGGATTAATTGGAATGTAGCATTATGATTTTTAATACCGAATCTTCACAAATTTCCTATCCTTTTTAAAATTATGATTTTTATTCGAAATTATAAAAAGTAACTTTTTTTTTGGATTTATATTTTAAAAATCAAAAATAATAATTAAAAATTGTTTTTTATTTTAAAAATCAAAATGATTTTTAATTAAAAAATTGAAAATAAAAATCGGGAAATGATTTTTATTTTAAAAATCAACAAAAAATTTAGACCAATTCTTACTATACCTTAGATGAAAGCCTGTATGTAATTTCCATCCACTCCCATCTGTCGTAAATTTTCGGCATATTTCGACCCATATTTAATATTTTTTTAAAGCACCCGAAAAACAATTTTATGAAATGATTTTTATTTTCGATTTTTAAAATAAAAATCATTTGCAGATTTTGATTTTTGATTTTAGAAAGAAAATCAGTATTAAGTAAAAATCGTTAAAATTAAAAAAAAAAAGATTTTTTTTTCTTATTTCACAAAATTTGTTTCTAACACTTCAACCCATCTCCTGTTTCATTTATTACCACCAATTCAAAATCACTCTATAAAGCCAATTATAGTGACATACATAATGATAACAATAAAAATTATGTATTATATTGTATTTTCAGTACAAAGATCATAATATTACAATCTTAAAGTGTACCAAGTGAGCTGAGTGAGTGAAAAAACAATTAGATAGACTTGAATTTTTAATGGGGCAACATTTAAACATATGACAACAATAAGTTTGCCGAAAGTTCTAATGTTGCTCGCTCATTGAATATCATGTGTCAATACTTTCACTTGCGATGATATTGGAAAAAGTGAGAGTTCTGGGCATATTGAGATCTACAATGAGTGATCAAGAGATTCTTGCATCTAAGCCGATTGCAGGATGTTAAACTTTTCGAATAGATACGTAGGCTGTTGGTTATTAGTCTGTGAAGAAATTTTAAACTGTTCGGCGAAACAAGCATGAGAAGATATATGAATAAAGCAAGGTACATATAGTTTAAAAACAAAGCTGAATGCATCATTGTATGCTAACAAGAGACTCGTTCGACAGACTGAATAAACATCAGAGAATACCATAGCTACGACCATATGTGAACTGAGGGACCACTAAAATCTTTACTAATTTCATCCGAATATGAAGGGAGAGAAAACTAGAGCTTATCCGCAGGCTTCCATATATTTTTTCTACTGTCACACTTGAACGTTTACAAAAGTTGAGCTTTGAGAACAGTTCAAAGCCCAAGGCTTTTAGCTGAATTGCCATATGAATGTACAGTGTTGTTTTTTATGAATATTGGGAACAATTCCATAAATCGGTAAACAATTTCACTTAATAGGATTAAATTCCAAGTTAATTTTCGCAGGGATCAATTATATACGCGCTCCAGGTCTTCATTGAATTGGCATAATGCAGTTCTAAATCAAGCCTACTTAAGATAAAAGCATTAAAGATAATTTAACCCGTTTCAGTGAGATCTCAATTACCTTTCCCCTTTATATTAGATTTGTATGTTTACTCGAAAGTTTTTACCCAGGCTTTTACACAGACTCGAACGTTTTTTTACCCATAATGTGTATGTTAACTTCTCGGACTAGAAAAATTTAATAGTTGAATGATGATTTTCAAGTTGCCTCTTAACTTTTTTCATTATCATCTGGTAATATCCCCTCTACCGAAAGAAAGTTTTTACTTGAATTTTACTCAGACATTTTTACACAAAAGTAGACCTATTTACTCGCATTTTTTTATTGCATAGCCAGACAAATAATTTTTACTTATTTTCAACCATATAGTAACGGAAAAAACATTATATATATTCCAGTTTCCAATTTTATGTTTTTTAAAATCAATATTCAATATACGAAAAGTTTCAGTAAAATCGAAGGATACGTATATTCTGATATTCAAGAAATTTTGCTCCACCGTATTTTTTTATACCCTAAATGATGAAATCAGAGGATATAAATTACATAAGTTTGTCATTCCGTTTGTAAATGTGGCCATAAGAAATTTTAAGAATAAAATTTGATCAAATGTATTTTTGTTTGCTACTTCAAATAGTGGTTCAAATTTATCTAGTGAGAGAAAAAATTACGAGCCGTGTCGAATTTATCTGCGAAGAAAAGGGCTTCTGTAGCTTCTGTGTGGCAATTACAACAGAAGACAAGAAGTGGCGAGTTCACGCGTGATCATCTTGTAAGTGAACTCCAAGTAAATACATCTTGTGACTTACAAAATTTCTTAAGAATGAATTTTGATATTTTGAATGAATTATTCGCATTAGAGACAGTGTACAAATATATGAGATTCTACACCAAAATATCTTTCTAGCTTCAGGAAACTTACTTGATTTTTTCTTTTTTTAAGTGCAATATGTCCATACATACATTTGTAAAATTGTGATAAATAAATAGAAAACATAATTTGATACATTTGAACTGCTGGGGGAGATATGCGAAGCGATAATTGGTGCATTAAAAAAATTATATTGAAATTAATTAATATTCAATAATACTTATTTCATATAATTAAAAATGAAAATAAATTTACTTAAAAAATATTAGAAAAACCGTTAAAATGATGGTAGAATGCAGTGAATTTTACATTTTTCATAACATTTTTAAGGTGAAAAATCAGAGTTATGCGTTTGCCATGATAACCTTATAGAAAATTAAATAAAAAAGAACTATGTCAATATCTTTAGTTCATCAAAAGTTAATTATTAACATTTTTGTGGAGTCACTAGAATTCTCAATTGGAAAGATTAAAACAAAAAAGTATTAATGGCAGAATTTTTTTTCCAAGTGAGTATTCTCGAGAGTCCACAAAAATGTTGCTTTTGACGGACTTAAGATATTGACATGGTTATTTTTTATCCTTATTAAGGAATTTTTTAAGAACGAAGGATAAAAAGGTACAGTTCTATCGTTTATAACTGCCACACCCAATGAACAATGTTTGTCCTATATAAAACTCGGAGCTCTGCTGGGAAATAAATCTTAATGTGTCATAGTAAGCCAGATTATTGTCTTACCGAATTTCCAGGGAATTGCACTAGACTCTTATGGCGATACAGTAGAGAATTCCATATCATGCTCCGGGAATAAAATTTAGTGTTGATATAGGAATAATAATTCATATAATGTACTGTCATATTGCAGTGGATAACTTATTTAGGCACAAATTATCCTATATAGGTAAAGTGGTTCTAACGTAAAATCATTAAAAGACAATAGATCCTATTTGAGTCTGTAAATTTAATATTCATGTGGATTATTTTGGATGCGCAATGAGATTATACCATACATATATATATTCCTTAAAATTAATTTTTCACAAGGCATATGATAGAATATTACAACGACTAAAGTTTTACTGTTATTTAACACGCTAGATCGAAAAAAAACGAAGCGCCTCAAAAAAAATAAATATATAGAAAGTTTAAGGTTAAAAACAGTTATGTTCATTTGGCTCTCAAAATAAATGGAACTAATGTAAATTTATCTATTTTTCAATAAATTTATCAATATTTCATTATTTTCATGTTTCTAGCTAATTTGTACCAAAATATTTAACCCTAAAAAAATTCGTCTTTTTTTATTAAAAACGGCCTTCCAAATATTCAGTAAAGATGACAACTAGGAGACCGGTACATAGAAAATAGATAATACAGGATTTCAGTTCTCACTTAAAGATTAAAAATCTTGATATAACAGATAAAATTTCATATCAGGACTTCAACACCTACATAAGCATGAATAAACGTTTATATAGGTAGCAAGTTCCTATATTAAGATGTAAATTGCTGTGTTTAGAATAGTTATTTCTACATATATAGCATTTGTAGTGCTATATAAGCATAGTAGAGAAAGACCGAAACAAAAACATTCATATACCACTTAAGTTCCTATTTCGTGGCGAAAATTTCTATATGACAATTCCGATCGGTCAGCGTGGTGTGCTTTTAAAGTCTTCCAGATGCATAATTCATTTCGGAAGGCATTTTACATTTGAGCAACCATTCGTAAACATACTATATCTCGAGATGACCACTTTGTATACCACCTTGTATACCCTATACCCAACTATGCCTAATTCCATCAAATGCAGAGGCTCTGTAACTATAAAATCATCTCTCATATTCAAGGGAAGCACATGCCGAGACATGACACTTTAGCATCTCCTATGAGCTTTGATATAGGAACACAATTTCCAAGTGATCCCCTTGATCCTATATGAAAGTTAAGTTTGATTGCATATATGAGCGTTGATATCGAAAATGAAGTCTCACTGATATTACTTATTCCCCGTATTCTTATATAAGGGTTCATTGAAGGTTGATTTTTGATATGAGACTTGATATATGAACATATTTCCCAAGGGCTGTACTCCCCTATATAAATTCCCCAATACTGATTACGATTCTCTGGGAATTATAGTCCTATATACTAACGTTTATAGCACTAATGTTCAAGCAATAGATTCTTCATATAGGACTTATACTCCTTAGACACATATAAAACAACAAATGTAGATATAACACTCTAGTTATTTCGTTAAGACCTACATACCTACAAGATCTATGTGAGAACTTAAATATTGATCGAGATTTATATAGGAGCCATATGGGAAAAATTCGAAATTTCCAACACTTGAAGTCTTAACGATGTTCCTTGTTAAATTTGCTAACGGATCGAGACATATGAGGTCCTGTTAAAAAGCTCACAATACATACTTTTTATCAAAACCTTATTTGTCGTCCTACTGTGTTTCGAACAGAAGTTATTACGTTTTATATGAGCTCACCTCCTTGAACACGCAAAAATATTTCAGCCGTTAAAAAATGAGTGAAGGAGAGGTCTTACGAAAAAAAAAATGCTCATCGTGAACGCTTATCACAAAATTGTAAGGAATCGATTGGCACATTTTGGAACACTTCTTTACGAGTCACGCTATATATTTGGGCACTGCCTGAGAGCGCGTCGAGGTAGAGAGCTGAAAAGTTTGTATATAGCCTTTTCATACAATTATAACAAGTAAACAAGTAAGGAAGCTGGAATTGGTCTAAGACGAATTGTATGTATGGTTTCTGAAGTGGTTTTTCGTATATATTTCTAAAACGGTTCGTCGGAGAGTAAAAATGGTTATAATCACTTTCATAGGATTTCACATTACGTTAAAAAACCGTCTAGGACTGATCGTTTTCACAGTATTATAGGATTTCACATTCTGAAGAAGTTTTAAGTACATTAAAACTGTCTAGCACTGATTGTTTTCACAGTATATGTAAAATTCCTAAGCTTTTATATGGCAATACCAAGAAAGGGTTGCCAGATTTAGTCTATTTTCTAAATTTTATTTACTATTGCTGTAAAAACACCATGTACCAAATTTCAGCTCTTTACGTCGACGCGTTTTCAGGCAGTGCCCAAATATATAGTGAAAAACGAAATTTTTATATGGCAACCCTACGAAGGAGTTGCCCGATTCGGCCCATTTTCAAACTTAAATTTACTTTTTTTTCAACAAGCTCGTGTGCAAAATGTCAGCCCTCTAAATGAACGCGTTCTCGAGGACGAACAGACGGAACAGGCTTGATTTTTGAAGTGAAGAACTTTTTAGTACAATGAAAACGTCTAGGACTGATAGTTTTTGGAATATATGTGAAAATCCTAAATTTTGATATGGCAACACCAGGAAGGGGTTGCCCGATTTAGTCAATTTTCTAAATTTTATTTACTATTACTATAAAAACACCATGTACCAAATTTCAGCTCTGTATGTCGATGCGTTTTCAGGTAGTGCCAAAATATGTACATTTTTGTATGGCAGCCTTATGAAGAAGGTATGATCCCTTTCTCGAACTTAATTTTATTTCTTTTTTAAAAGCCAATATGCAAAATTTCTCTAAGTATATGCGTGAATACCAACGGACAGACGGACATACAAAAAGCAAAATAACTTTGAATTTAATGCATGAGTGTCCCACCCATTTTGCTCTACCATCATTATTTCTAGTTGTTACAAAAGGAATGACAAACTTAGTATACCCCGCGATTTCATCAAAATATACTAAATGTGGCACACCTTCTTGGTGTTGCCATTCAAAAATTTTGGGTTTTTACGTATATTGTGAAAACGATCAGTTCTTGAGAATATAAAATCCAATGAAATTGGTTATAATTATTTTTTTTATTCGACGAACCGTTCTAGAAATAAGTTCGAAAAACCACTTCAACACTCAAACTTTCACATATGGGTGACCATACGAAATTACATACGGGCATTCCTAGGGTATCATAAGAATTGGTTTAGCTTTTTTACTTGTTTGTATATAGCCTCAACAATTACATTTCAACAAAGGCCCTGTATAATTCTCTAGAATGTTCTGCTCAAAAATAAAAACAAACAAAAATTTAAAGATGCTTCGGAAGGTAGAATTTTTATATATTTTTTTCAAAATAATATTACTTTGAAAAAAATATCCTTAAAATATATTTAAAAAAAAAACGCAGAATCTATTACCTGACCAAAGTCTACAATTGTAAAAATTTTTGGATAAAGGTCATTGCTCGATTGTTGGTCGAATAAATAAAAAAATATCAGGAAAGTTTATCAAAGACAGCACCATGAGACTGTTTCCAAGGTAAAATAAAATCCATTATGAAACTGAATATTTTTAAATATATTTTTTCCACCAAAAACAAATAATTCTAGAATGTATTTCGGTAGGAAAAAAAATCACAAGAGAACTTATTGTCCTATGAGTAAATAAATAGTGCATAGTCGGTTTTGTTATTCAGTCTTAAGCGCAATTTGTATCGAAAAATGTATTATGTATAAATAAATTGATGGCCAAATGACAATGGAGTTTTACAAGTCGAATGTCTGGAATCGATATCAAGCTATTATTGCATAAAAAATGAAAGTAATTATTGGTCAAGGTGATTGGTTTTCGTAAATTTTTTATTTATTGTCGAACACCCGTTTCAAATGAATGCAATTCAAAAGGAAAAAGAAAAAAATGCTCAAAGGGCGGTTTATTGTTTTCGAAAATATATATATATATTTTTTTTATATTTCTATTCTGTTTTATAATTTTATTATTATTAACTGTCTTCGTATTAACCTTATGACAAGTCGACCACAAATTATTAGAATATAAGTATATATGTATGTACATATATTTAGGGCGAATTTACTTGAATCAATAATGAAAAGTTACAAATTCATATTTAATACGGAATGCGTAGAATTTAATAAAATCAATGTCAACATGCGGTCGAAATATTACCCTAATTATCAACATAATGTACATAAAATCTCCTTAATTAGTGTACATATTCATTACAGAATATCATGAGTGATAAAAAATTAATTTTAAATAATATTCACATACACATAGGTAGGTAAGCGAATATAATATTTTGTTGTAATCTAATTGATTTTGACTGTTGTAATTAATATGTATGTTTGCTGTTCCGCAATCACAGGGAAACTAATTGACTAGTGAGCTTTTCTCCTTTGTAGATTGTCTATCTGAATCAAACAGAATTTCAATAAGGGAAATTTTAATTAAAAGTGCAAAATGGAAGATTTACAACAGAACCGGACGTCAAACAAATCAGCTCACAGGTGAATGAATATGAATAAATTATACAGAGTAATTTCAGAGAATGTGTGAAAAAAATGACTCAGGATGATAGATCTTGACTAGTGAAAAACGAAAAACAAAAATTGTGTTGTTGGAAGATAGAGGTACAGAGTACGTGAGGGGGAGGGGCGATTTGTACGCTGACCAGTTTCACATTTTAATGAGTATTTTAAAAAAAATCATGATATTGACGTCATTAATATCTCATTTAAATATGTAATCGAAATGGGCCTTAAGATATTTCATGTTTTTTTATTTATTTATTTTTTTGTATCCGCGCTAATATCCAAAAAATTTTAATTCGAACCAAAATACATAAATACAGACAATTCTCTTTTTACACGATTTTCAAATTTAAGATTTTTTGTTACATGTGGAGCTTATTATTTTAAATAGTAAAGTTAACAAAAGTTAAAAAATGGTGTGTCCCGCCTTCAAAAAGTATTAGAACGTCTTTACTTTAGAAGATTTAAAGAAAAATTTACTGCTATATTGGTACGTAAGGTTGTACGTACCCTTGTGTATAGAATTATCTAGTGATTGCGAAACGAAGTTTGACTTATTCAGATGGAAAAATGGGAATGCCTGACTTAGATAAGGTTTACTGTTAACAAAAGGCATTAAGTAATGAGTACGTGAACATATCTTACGTTGACCTGGTTCAGGAAGGCAAGCGTAATATATTGATGCGCCATAGTTTTTAGTATGCTACCTCCTTTCAGGGAATACTTAAGAGAAGGCAGAGATAATGAAAAGATGTATCTATTCGTGTGTTGTTGTCGAAAAGATATAGAAATTTCGGCTATATTTGCACCGGCTAGTTCGAGGGAGTGCGTGCAGGTCGAAAATGAGTCATATAGTTTCATTGTTTTTCTACGAACAATGAAGAAAGGAACATGCGTGCAGATGGAAAATAAATATTCTCATTTGTGCATTATTTTAGAAGAGCTGAATTATTTTCCTTTAAATACGAGATTCGAATAAGTGAAGACGTGCTTATTTTCTGCATATTCTAAGAAAGCACGAACAGTTCTTCCCTTTACCTCCCAGTGAAAAGGAAGGAAGAGTGCTTCCCTCCACCAACCTGAGAGAGAGTATAAATTGAATGGTTCTTACCAACCGTCCGGAACTCGAACGTTAGACCTATGCTCACATATGCCTCCTGTGTAAGGGCTGAACCACAATAAAAGTGAATAACTTTACGAAATTAAACGAGACTGAGGTTTACTTACAAAAAATTAATACTTTTAGCCTAAATATATATCTCATTCCATAAGAGTTATTATCTTGATATTTAATGTTTTCAATTTTGAAAAGTGGTAAAAGTGAAAAAATTAACAAATGGAAGTTGATGTAATTGAAGAATTGTGCCTTCTATTAATTCGCAGTGCCCGAATGACATTTTATGTGTTAAATTTTGAAAAGTGGTAAAAGTGAAAAAATTAACAAATGGAAGTTGATGTAATTGAAGAATTGTGCCTTCTATTAATTCGCAGTGCCCGAATGACATTTTATGTGTTAAATTTTAAAAAGTGGGAAAAGTGAAAAAATTAACAATTGGAAGTTGATTTAATTGAAGATTTGTGCTTTCTATTAATTCACAGTACCATTTTTATTCCATTTTAAGTTTTACATTGCACTTTTAATCATTTAATAATAATTTAACTGTTTGACACATCGCGTTCTTGCGGAATGTGCGATTCTTGCCGCACTATACTTACTGAAAATTGGATATTTAAACTTAACGAAAGTTCCCCTCACACGAGTGTTAATTTGTTTACGCCTGTAAAATTGAAGGGCGCGTTCGCTTTACGTAAGTAAATCTACTTACGTATATTTCTATTGTGGTTTCGCCTTAAGGTGGTCGAGGGGACTGTGATCCGGAAGCTGGCGAGCCTGCAAAGCTAGAATTGGTTTAATAAGACCAATTCTTATGATACCCTATATGAATGCCCGTGTTTAATTTCGAATGGTCACCCATCTGTGCAAGTTTGATTTTTGATTTGACTTTTCGCATATATTTCTAGAACGGTTCGTTGAACAATAAAAATGATTATAACCAATTTCATATAGGATTTCATATTCTTCAGAACTTTTCAGTACAATAAAAACTTCTAGGACTGATCTTTTTTACAATATAGTAAAAAACTAAAATTTTTATAGAAGGTGTTGCCCGATTTAGTCCATTTTTGAAGCTTTACTTACTATTACCTGATGTGTAAAACCTGACAAAAATGCGGTCCAACTAAAACGAACTAATGGCCCTCTAATATAGAAAGCTCTACACATTCTCTCTCCCCCACATATATTCTTCGCAATGATAGCTTTCTTTGATTGAATAAAAAGTCAGAGCTTTCAAAAAGTGATCCGGGATTATATGGAATTTTTCACATCTAGATGTAAGTTGTCTGAGCTATTACTATGAAAACACACTGCAAAATTTCAGCTCTATACGTCGACGCGTTGTCAGATGTGTAGTAAAAAACTAAATTTTTGTATGGCAACCCTACGAAAGAGTTACCAGATTTGTCCCATTTTCGAACTTAAATTTACATTTTTTTTTAAAAAAGCCCTTGTGCAAATCTCTAAATTGGTGTTGTCATACAAAACTTTTCATCTACGGTATAATATTATTATTGCTCTTAGACCAATTATAAACTTTTCTCTATTTATAAGAAACTGGACACTTTCTGAGAGAGTGTACACGGCGCGGTGTTTTCATTTTCCTAATATTGTGAGGGAGATAGTACATCGTATACGGAAATTTATTTATGAGTGACGAGAGAAGCAAACGCGCTCTGCATTTTTTCCAGACCTCGATCTATAAATGTGTGCGTGTGCGGAACCATAAAAAGTTCTCAAGCATAGTAAGTTTTTATAGTTACTGAAACTAAAACATTGTTACTGACAACCCTAATCCGTAAATTTTGACTACTGGCACCACGCTCTACTATGATTTTATAGAAAATATTTATTAAATTACCTACCTATCAAAATGGAAGCAAATAAAAGTACGTTTTTAAAAATATTTCGCAATTGAAAGATTTTCAATATTTGTTTATGAAAGAATTGAAATTATTTCGGAGGTAGTCTATCGTCCAGAAAATTTAGAGATATTGGATATTCCAATTTAATAATTTAACTGTTTGACAGTTTGCAATTTTTACCATAAAAAGGGGAGTGTACGTGTGAGGTATTGCAGTGATTGCTTCGGCAGCATTTAAATTTCAATAAACTATCTCCCTCACAATTTCTGTAAAAAATCCATGCCATCAAGCCTCGTTTTTACAATGTGTGCGTGTCTGGATAATTTTACTCCCATAAAAAGTTGCATCCTGCTTTATTTTTCTTATTTTAATTTTAAAAAAACGCTCATAATGTTGTTAGTTAAATTCCAAGCTGGGATCTCAATGGATTTACAGATGAGTCTTTTTTTTTGTCATTAGAGGTGTAGTTATTTTTGTGAAACAAATCATACAAATTTGTACCTTATCCCATAAAATTTTTACATCATTTTTACTCTTCTCTCTCCTAAGATATGATCCTTTTAAAACATAGAAAGAATTTTTTCAATATCTATTTCCAATCAAAAGTTATCAAAATTTTTATAAATAGGTATTATGCGAAAAGTGAAAAATTTAATTTGCTTAAAAATAAATAATATAAAGAAAATATTGAAATTTAAATGTGTTTTATTGCTAAATGGGAGTTAAAAATCATAATTCATTTAACTTGTTCTAACTTCTCGGCTTTATTTTAGGAACTTTTCACATTATACCTCATAATTTCATAAAAAGTATACGGATTTAAATAAAGATAAATAAACGAAATAAAATAATAAAATATATAAGAAAATATCATTAATTTCATTGAATTAGGATCTATTCCACCTGAAATTCAGAAAAGCACATTAAAAATTGTCGGCTACAGGAAACTTTCAAGGTGTGCCCGTACCGCTTTTTTGGCTTAACTTTTCTCAGATTTCTATAGATTTCAAAATCTGATATGTCATCATCATGGATATCAAAATTCTAACACAAAATCTGTATCCTTTAATTCTTTCCGTAAATTGGCTTGTAATGGGTAGCTAATCCGTATTGTCATTTCAGTAAAAATGTGCACTGATTATAAAAAAAAATACTTGCTTAACGACAGACGCACGGTCCCGCAGACCGCTGCATACATATTTCCCCAATAACAAAAGAAATAATCACCGCATTAGCAATCGGTAGTGAACTAAAAGCTATATGGAGTTACTGTAAAGACAAAAGCTGAATAGCTTACGTTGACAATGATATAAGATGAATTAGATTTCTAGCGGTCCCTGGGACCGCGCATCTGTTATTAAGGGTTAAAACTTTCAAATATGCTAAATTAAAAAAAAAAATCCGTGATGGTCGAACCGAAAAATCTAACAATTTTGGACGATTTTGCATGCAATGACCCCTATATAACAAGAAAATGATCAACAAAATTTCAACCACTATGCTGTTTATTTTACATATCGGTTTGTAAATCATTTGAGAACATAGCAAATTAGGTAACCCTAAAAGATCATCCAATCTAGCTTATTAAGAATATTTAGGACCTCTATATGGGAGATACATAGACTGAAATAAGTATCCAAATATAAGTGAAAATCAAAACTTTCAACTAAAAGAGTTGCCCGATGCTATTTTAAAATAACTGTGTAGAAAATGAAAATGTATAGTTATCGTACGGACACGCACACAAAAATCAAAATAACTTTTTAATATTATGCATTGGTATCCAGTCGATATTTCCAAATCATTATTACTTCTTTGTGTTATAAATGGAATGACAAACCCTCTGACATTTTACTTTAGGTTGTTTTTATGTTTGTACAAATTCGAAACTAAAGAAAAAATGCTATAACATTGTAACAATTTATTATTATCAAAAAAAAAGCTTCCTGAGTTTGAGTAGGTAATAATGAATATAAATTTATATTGAGAATTTCTAACCTTATTGCTATTATTATTAGATGATTGCTCCTGCTGTAACGATGGCATATTTGTGAAGCTTCCAGCTGAATGTGATGTTACAAACTTAATATCCTTTTCGGCAGCTAAATCTAGTCCGCTATGAAATGATGGTGATTTTGGTATTCTTAGACCGGCTCCACTGCCGGAATATAGCATAGCACTGACGACCATTTCATCAGCACAGTTTTCATTTCATATTTTATAGTTTAATTCACTTTTTAACTTTTGATTCTTTTAATTTTTACAATGTTTTTAGATTTTTTTACTCTCATATATTTATAATCGCGTGAGACAATAATTTATGCTTTGAACTTTATATCTGGAAAGGGAGGAGCGAACTTAAAAATGTCAAATTACTGCAAAAATTGCAATTATAAAATTTTATGCATATTTAATTATGAGCTACTAATGGGCAATATATCTAAAACGTACCTAAATGAGCTTTTGAACATGTTTAACTCTATAATTACGTTCGCATGGTAATTGGGTTTTACGAAATATTATGTAAATAAGCTTAAATTTGTTGATAATAAAAAAAATTAATTTATTTATAGAAATAAGTTTTTATGTTTAAAACAAAAACCATTGAAGCTTTTAATTATTTTACAATTAATTAAAATCTATTATCGACTTCACGAGTTTTTTAATAACTGATAATTTCACGGAACTTTTACAGATTAAGATGACTTGAAAACTTACGTAAAATTTTATTAAAAATATTTTGATATGTTTATAAATGGAAGCATTTTATATAATGGATGTATTTAAAAAAAAAAAGTATGTAACAAGTTTGTACAAGTCTTTGACGTAAAAGAAATAAAAAATTTCTTATATTTTTCAATATGAAATTAAATTTGAACACAGTTATAAAGGTTTTCCATAAAAACTTAAATGTTTTTCCGGGAAGCTCTTAGGTAAAAATATATTTCCAATAAAAAAAAGACAATAAGCCTTGGAAGATGTATGGGGAATTCTAAAATCTAAAAATAAAATTTAGATCGATCAACTGTTTCCGTTTAAATATTCCTTGAGATGTATAAGTCAATCAATAAGGTTGCATTATTTGTGAACTATTGATTTGAATCAATAAACAGCAACCTATTAATTAATTAAATTAAGGGTTCGGTTATTTCTAAATTTTAATAGTAGACTAGAAAATATAGTCAAAAATAAATACTACATATTACTATGTCCCACATATAAAGAGATTTTATTTTGAGACCTCAGCAAAACACCTTTAGTTTTGTTGTTTGTTTTTATATAAGTATATAATTATTTAGTTGATGGTGTACTATTAAGCCGCCTCCACACGATGCTCACACTTGTCACATGTGTCAAATGTAGGGAAAAATCACATCGTCTGGATGAATAATACAGCAAATTCGTGTTCACTTGTGAAATGTGCGGTACATTGCCGCACAAACTAAATTGTCGGGAGGGTTATACAAATTTATGTGCGCTGGTGCGATCAAGTTAAAAGCGAACTTATCACATAAACAAGTAAAAAAACATAGAACTGGTCAAAGACGAATTCTTATGATACCCTAAGATGAATGTCCGTACGAAATTTCGTATGGTCACCCATTTGAGAATTTTTGATTTTTGCAGTGGTTTTTCGCATATATTTCTAGAACGGTTCGTCGGACAGAAAAAATGATTATAACCAATTTTATAGGATTTCATATTCTGAAGAATTGTTTAGTACAAAAAAAATGTCTAGGATTGATAGTTTTCAGAGTAACCGTATAAAAACTAAATTTTTATGTGGCAACATCAAGAACGGGTTTCGCGATTTATTCAATTTTTGCAATTTTATTTGCTATTACTATAAAAACACCATGTACCAAATTTCAGCTCATTATGTCAACGCATTCTGCGGCAGTGTCCAAATTTTTGTATGGCAACCCTACGAAGGAGTTGCCAGATTTGTCTCATTTTCGAACTTAATTTTACTCTTTTTTATACCCTGGATGAAATCTATAGGGTATACTAAGTTTGCCATTCCGTTTGTAACGCACAGAAATAATGATGGTAGAGCAAAATGGATTGGACACCCCCGCATAAAATTAAAAGTTATTTTGATTTTTGCACGATAACTCGAGAACGCGTTCACTTAGAAAGCTGAAATTTTGTACACGGAAATTAAAAAAAAAGTAAAATTAACTTCGAAAATGAGACAAATCGGGCAACTCCTTCGTGGGGTTGCCATACAAAAATTTCGTTTTCCACGATAAATTTGGACACTACCTGAGAACACCTCGACATAAAAAGCTGAAATTTGGTACATTATGTTTTCATACTAATAGCAAATAAAATTTCAAAAATGAACTAAATCGGGCAACCCCTTCTTGGTGTTGCCATATAAAATTTTTGGATTTTTACATATACTTTGAAAACGATCAGTCCTAGACATTTTTATTGTACTAAAAACTTCTTCAGAATAAGAAATCCTATAAAATTGGTTATAATCATTTTTTCTGTCCGACGAGCCGTTCTAGAAATATATGCGAGAAACCAATGCAAAAAATCAAAATTGCTCAAATGGGTGACCATACGAAATTTCATACGTGCATTCATCTAGAGTATCATAAGAATTGGTCTTAGACCAATTCTAGCTTTTTCACTTGTTTTTTTTAAGTCTGCGTACAAAATTTCAGCTCTCAAGTACACGCGTTACAAACGGAATGACAAATTTAGTATACCCTATAGATTTCATCTAGGTAGGGTATAAGAAGGGACATTGTACCAAAAAATTACGGCATTTTTATATATACATAGATCTTGGTATTTCATTTTGGATTTCAGGAATCGGACAGTCCGCAGATCCAGGTATCCGGATATCCACATATTAGTAAAATCAAATATCAAGATCTGCAACAATTGTGATAGATCCATTATGAGAATTAAGTAAATAAAAGTCTTCTATAACTATTATAACTGACTGTAAAATATGAAAGTGCCGACCAGACTGTTATCGAAAAAGTGGAAAGATAAAAGTCTTAGTAAGTCTTATGACTTAAATGAATAAAAGTCTCTGGCAACAGCTATGGACTGAAGCTTATAAAACTCTTCTAAGACAGTTGTCTTGAGACTAAAAAATTAAAATTCTTATGGGAGTTTTATTAATAAAAGTCTGTGATAACTCTTAGCACTCAGCTAAAAGAATAAAAGTCTAGCAAGACTGCTTTTATGAGACTTAAAAAAATAAAAAATCTTTTGGGACTCTTATCATAAGACATAAATAAAAAAAAGTCTTCGGTATAGTTACATAATTAACTTTAAAATAAAACATTTTATTAAAACTCTTATTATGAGACTTAAAAGTTTTTTTTAGCAAATATTAACTATTTGCCATTACGTCTCAAGTATACCATTCAGTCTTGATGGGACTTTTTTAGCTGATTGCCAAAAATAACAACAGTTACTTACGATCCCTGCCATAACATGTTAATAGATATCAGCCACCATCTCTTTTTCGTTGGTTTTTCTTTTCTTGCCATAATGACATATGCTGAACTAGCTAGAAGTATACTTTCTCCATTTCACCATTTCACAGAGCATACTAAATATCAAATTCAAAATATTAAAAAAATGTGCGATTAAGAGCGAGTAAAGCTCGCGCATTCAAGGTTCCGTATCAGAACTTTATCAATGAACAGCGATCAACGGAGCTTAAGTATATTTGTAAATCTAATCCAAATTTGCTTATTTATGATAACTAACAGACGGACGCATGTTTTATAAATTAACACAAAAAACATTTATTTCCAAAAACTATATGAGACTGATAAACCTAGAATATCAGGGGAGGAGGGAAGTAGTGTTTTTTTTATCTGTTTTGGACTTTAAGTTAACGGTTTTAACATTTTCTGTCATAACTTTTTAATTTGACAATATTTTTTCTTGATTCTTTTTTTTAAATAAAAAGAACTAAGTTATGAACTTATAGCAGTGAAAGTCGTTTTAAAAAATTAAATTCTTCTATTTTTTTAAAAAATTTCAAAACGAAAATTCGCACCCGGAACTCCCAATTTTTTGACTTCGATTCAATTTTTTTATGGAAAAGTAACACGTGGGTATACTTTTTCTACTATATGTAATCTACAATCGATTATCTTTCTAACTGTTCTCAAAATGCGATTTTCGAAGGTGTAGCATTTTTACAAATTACAAAGACTTTTTCACTGTAACAAAATGATTTATCAAAAAAAAAAAAAAAACAAGAGAACAAGTTACATTCGGTTTTAAGACGAGTAATTTTATACCCTAGATGAACATAAGAGCTAAACAAAGTGAAAACAAAAGTTCTGTATGGTAACACCAAGAAGGGATTGCCCGATTTAGTTTATTTTTAAAATTTTATTTACTATTTTTATGAAAGCGCCGTGTACAAAATTTGAGCTCTCCACGTCTACGCGTTCTCAGGCAGTGTCCATATATATAGTGAAAAACCAAAGTGTAGTATGGTAACACCAAGAAGGAGTTTCCCGATTTAGTACGTTTTTTAAATTTTATTTACTATTTTTATGAAAACGCTGTCCACAAAACTTCAGTTTTTTAGGTCGACGCGTTCTCAAGCAGTGTCGAAATACAGGGTGTTTCCCCTTAGGAGGTCCATAGAGCGGGAGGTGATAGTACTCACCTAGACGAACCAAAAATTGTATGGCAGGGGGGAGGGCAATATCAACCGTTTAGGAGTTACAGGGTGATTCATAAAAAAATCTAGGTTTTCACAAAACACCCTGTATATTAAAAACTACTCGGCGTTTGGTCACAGTAAAGGGCTCACTGTACGCAGAACTTCATGGCCTTTCCAACGACAGCTCAACCAGCCCCGTACCCCTCTCCCCTAAGAAGTTATGAAGGTCTAAACTAAAAATTTCGGATTTTCTTTCTTTTTTTTTTACTTTGACCTCTATTATTTTTGCAAAAAGGTCGTTAACATAACTTATTTTTATAAAAACTGTAAACTGCAGACTCTCCTCTTTAAGTTGACCTATTACATCCTATGTGTTAACTGTAGCCGTTAAACAGTTATTAACTCATAACCTATTCAGGTTACACCGAAAAAAGACGATATTTTTTAAAATGACGTGCTAAGGGAACAAATTATCGTTGAGAATAGGTTTGAAAATAGGTTTGAGAATAGGTTTAGAGCTAATAACTCTTAAAGGGCTTCAGATAGCACATTGGGTGTAATAGGTCATATTAAAGAGGAGAGTCTGCAGTTTACAGTTTTTACGCCATACGCCCTGTAGTTTTTAATATACAGGGTGTTTTGTGAAAACCTAGCTTTTTTTATGAATCACCCTGTAACTCCTAAAGGGTTGATATTGCCCTCCCCCCTGCCATACAATTTTTGGTTCGTCTAGGTGAGTACTATCACCTCCCGCTCTATGGACCTCCTAAGGGGAAACACCCTGTATATAGTGAAAAATCAAAATTTCGTATGGCAACACCAAGAAACGGTTGCCCAATTTAGTCCATTTTTAAGTTGGTTTTGCGATTTTAATGAAAGTCCCGTGTACACAATTTGAGCTTTCCACGTCTACGCACTCTCAGGCAGTGTCCGAATATATAGTGAAAAACCAAGGTGTTGTATGGCAACACCAAGAAGGGGTTGCCCGATTTGTCCCATTTTCGAAATGAAATTTACTTTTTTTTTAAAAGCCCGTCTGCAAAATTTTAGCACTTTAAGGAACGTGTTCTCGAGTAATCGTGCGGACGGACAGACAGACGGAGAGACGGACAGACAGACGGAGAGACAAACAGGCAGACAGACAAACAAACGAACAGGCAAAAATCAAAATAACTTTTAATAATATATGCGTGGGTGTCCAATCTAATAATTGGAAAAAAAATGCCATTAGTACAAAGTCGTTACATTTACGGGTCGGCCACTTTCCTTACAAAAAATATTAACGCGAACTATCAAAAAATTGGAGTTTCGGGATCGAATTTTCGTTTTGAAAAATTTATAAAAAATATAAGAATTTCATTTTTTAAAACGACTTTTACTGCAATAAGTTCATAACTAAGGTCCCTTTATTTTAAAAAAAGAATCAAGAAAAAATATTGTCAACTTAAAGTTATGACAGAAAATGTTGAAACAGAGTGTTCCTGAAAATCCAAAACAGCCAAAAAAACACTATTTTCGATTTGAGCGAGATTAATGAATTTCACTGAAATTTTGAATAGAAGTTTAAAATTACATTAGCTAACAAATTCTGAATTAGCATTTAGACATCATTTTAACACTTTTGCAAATCCATACATTTTTAGGGGCACCCTAATTTATATATACATACTTAACGGACCTCGGACAGTAAAACTTTAATATCTATTTCCATATATGTAGATACATACATATGTTTACATACCGTGGAACTTCTGTTTTTCCAGAATATAGAAAAAAAATTGAATTTGTTTATGGCAGCCCTAAGAAAACATTGCCCGATTTAGTTCGTTTTTGAAATTTCATTCAAAATTGTAATTGAATTCTATGACAAATTCCTTCTAAACATTAGCGATGACATGATTTTCATGAAGGGGATTACAGTGACAAAAGGGAGCACCTCAGTTAGTTCACGTCAGTCTTGTAAAATTTTAATTACAATTACTATTAGATTAAAAATTGTTTATTATCATTGAGATTACCTATTTGCCAAATTTTGATTAACATTACCTGGTAATGGCAATTCTCTGCGATGTATTTTCACGGTCTTGACAGAAAGAAAAAAAGGAAACTAGTAAGGGAAATCAAGAAGGAGCCCCCTTTAAAACTGACGAAACTTTAAACTGATAAATTTTTTCATCATAGTCAATTGATTGCTGCTAATCACATTTTATCTGAAATGTTTCTCCAACAGTTGCTCTTGCCCAAGAATGAACTCGCACGTTGATAGAAAATTGTTAGTACTTATTTTTTATTTTAATTTCTACTTTCAAATACTTTTAATTACTTTTAAATAGGGGAGACTAGGGCTAATTGGCATTGTGCTTCTAATTCATTCCGTTCTTGCGAGAGGGCGTAAATGTAGACGTCACGCCACGTGATTTTGTTAGTGCAGCGGCACATTCCATAAAAGTTTACATAAAGTAAAGAGAAATTAGTTTTTAATCGATAATTTTCAGGATTTTTGTTGTCAAATACTTGTGAGCTAAGAAAAACATAATTTTTTGTGTGGTGGGTTGGATGCTATATATAGGTCGCTAAATTACCCTACATATGTATGTGTAGGTTATTTAAAAGCTTCTTGGAATGATATATGTGTTGTGTGGTAGCAGAATTGCTGTCGTATTTTGAAATTTCATCAGTAAAATGAAAATAGTTACTCGATTTCCTTTTATTCTGTGAACGCAGTCTTGATCAAACACAGTTCTTGATAATACTCGTAAAGCAGTGATTTTGCAATGTGGAAAAAACTGAAATTGATTCTGTGATAAAATTTCTTATTTTGGAAGGTTTGACGACTGTATAAAAACTCATGAAAGCCTTAAGAAAAGGAGTCTGCGCCGTAATTTTCGACTGTGTCAAAGTGAAGGACGGAATTTAAACGTAGTCCTGCAAGCGTAAAAACGATTCTCGTATAGTGGTTGTCCGAAAAGTGTACAACACCAGAAGTCATCCACAAATTCCGTGATATAATTCTAGTAAATCAACAAATCAAGGTATTGGAATTACCTGAGTACGTGTACATTTCGGATGTATGAGTATTTCATATCCTAAGGATATGCATTGGGTATGAAAAAGCTGTATATTTACAGAGTTGAGTAAAACCCTAGCAACCGTTTCGAGAAAAAGAAGAATTTATGATTGTTTCTTAATTTTAATTGACTTATAACAAAGATCTTATTGTGCTCCAATCATCAATAAATTGATATAGTACCTATTTAATAAAAAAAACAAAAGATAACTGTAAAATAAATCAAAAAATAGCAATGTGCAAAACTAAAGCAACTTTTTATAAATAACGACTCCTTCCTCAGTACTTCGTATAATGCCTCTCTTTTAATTACTTTAGCACATCTTCGTAGTATAGACACTATTAAACTAGTAATTATGCTCGCAAGTACCTATAGTTTCCCATTCTTTTTCAATTATATCACAGTATTAAATTCAGCACTTTTGCAACTAAGAAATTATCATTTGCTTCTTTTCTTGGCTTGTCTATAATTTTTATAACTTACTTTGTTTTAAATTCCGTTGACGGCACAAATGGTTCTTTTTTGCAGCAGTGCAGTGTTCATATACTATTGTGACAATACTATTTAACCTATATTCCAAACTTTTCTACCATGAAATCGCGGTTCCAACTTAATTGACGTAGTAGGTATTTTTTCATTTATTTTACAGTTATGAAATCTTTGGTTTTTTATGAAGTCTGCCAATTAGTGGATAAAAGCATAATATTATTTTTGTTAT
The DNA here is from genome assembly GCA_963930735.1 of Dioctria linearis. Taxonomy (NCBI): domain Eukaryota; kingdom Metazoa; phylum Arthropoda; class Insecta; order Diptera; family Asilidae; genus Dioctria; species Dioctria linearis. The sequence goes on along the minus strand of OZ005741.1, from coordinate 48,276,101 downwards.
AGAAGTCAATTAAAAAAAATCATAAATTCTTCTTTTTCTTGAAATGGTTGCTATTGCTTCGCACAGCACTGTAAATGGGTGCCGCATTTGCTGGTCATTGATCAGAAATGCATGCGAGTTCAAAAGCCGCAAATATTCTTGGACCATGGCTGTTGAATAAAAACAAACAGATTTTTTTTCTTGGATCTATTTGTAACGATGGAGGAAATTTGCGTTCACCATAATGCTCTAGAGGCCAAAAAACAATCAAAGCAGTGGTCTGAAGCTGTTCTGTTCTGCTACAAATGTAAGCCAAGTCAACTTCATCGGCCAAAAAGATAATACTTAGCATCCATGTTCTATAGAACGCAATAGAAATTGTTATGATTGATTAACTTGAGAGGAATGAAACAACCACAGGAGCATACTATGAAAGCCTTTTGGATCAGGTAGACGAAAAAATTTAAGAAAAAAGATCAAGTTCAGCGGAAACGAAATCACTACAACAGTGCATCTCACAGGATCGCTATTCTCCGGATTTGGCGTCCTTAGATTACCATATCATCCCAATGTGTCAAAAAATTTCTGATTCAAATCGAAATGGAAGAGCGCAGTTGTGCCAGGCTATTTTAATGATCTGCCGGTAAACTATTATGTATAAGATCTGGCCATAGAACTATTGGGAGAACGTTAGACCAAATGCAATTCAAAGGGAATAAGTATATTTAAAAATAAAACTATTTTCATAGCTATATATGTATATGGTGTTTTCATTTTCAACCAACTCTCGTTTCTGTAAGTATTTATTTGAAATCAAAAATGTTTAATGATGGGGCAAAAACTTTGTGTTGCGGAAATTAGAGAGAATATATAAGAGAGCAGTTTGAAAGATCCGTGACTTTTGAATTTCCCGCGGAGTAACTTTAAATGCAACACTTCTCTCGCCAACTGCCATCTATTAATATACTACTGTCAAATTTTGAGCCAGTTGCGTAATTTTGTTTATGTTTGACAGCAGTCCACCTCGTGAATTTTAACGAAAACGGAAGAAAAAGTGAATTTCGTGTACTGGTTAAGCATAGAAATAGTCGATAAAATCGCTGAAGCTGTAGGCATTTCAACTAAGTGGGTACATCACATTTTACATCAATATTTGGACATGGAAAAGCTATCCGCGCGATGGGTGCTGCGTTTGCTCACACTCAACCATCAACGCAACCGTGTGACCACTTCAAAGGAATGTTTGGCGATGTTCAGCCGCAATCCCAACGAGTTTTTGCGTCGTTTCGTAACCGTGGACAAAACATGGATGCATCACAACATACCAGAGAACAATCAAGACAGTGGGTTTCACCGGGTGAACGTGCACCAAAGAAGGCCGAGGTGAGTCTGTCGACAAACAAGGTCATGGCCACAGTTTTTTGGGACTCACGCGGTGTCTTTCACATCGCTATTGATTTGCGCAAAAATCCATAAATTGGGCTACGAATTGCTAACCCATCTAGCATATTCTCCAGATTTAGCACCTGCGACTTTTTCCTCTTACCAAACCTGAAGAAATGGCTGAGCGGTAAGAGATTTGGGTCTAGCGGAAAGGTCATCACTGAAAAAACGCCTATTTTGAGGGCCTTGAGAAAACCTATTATTTGGCAGGAATAAAAAAATTGGAAAAACTCTGGACTAAATGTATCGACCGGGCGGTTACCATTGAGAGGCATGGTAAAAGCATGACCTTTGGAAATTTCTTTTTACCTAAAATAAATAAATTTGGAAATGGGTTTTAACGTATTTTATTGTTCTATCAATGGAGAGTAAATGGCGGCTCCAGCTCCCTTCAAACAACGCCGTGCATGGCGTGTTTTGGTCTGTGCGGGGAGCTCCAAACTGCCAGTTATTCCGATACAAATAGGGTTGAAAATGATTAAACTAGATAAATATTGGGGGGGGGGGGGGGGCTTACCGGTTTTCGTTTTCAAAAAAAACTTCTGAATAACAAATGCCAGCCGGTTGAAAAAAAAATTTGCCTTTTTTTGCTTCAACGGATGAAAAAACTATTTCTAAATAAATTTTTGACAAAAGTCGCTTCCTGATGCCCCGCAAATTGAATTTCCTTTTAATTGCACAGAGATTTATGTGAATCGGTTCATCCGCTGAAGCTGTCGCCCCGCGCGCTGAAAAATGTTCTCAGAAAAACTAATATAAAGATTAACGTTATAAAAAATCTTGACAGCTTACTTCAGCTATTCCAACACCATACATAGGCCCTTCTTCTTCCCCAAGAACTGATTGTGCTCAATCTGAAGGTTAACGGTTACCCGAAATTTTTTAGGGTACCTCAGGTAGTGAGAAAAGGTCTTTCCAGCCGTCGGACGGTTCCGCTCTCAACAGGCAGTGAATTCTAAAACACTTTAGATATGAAAATATTCTTTTATACGTGTTCTAAACACTTTAAAGATGATAAATATGTAAGAAAAAATTGAATTTTTCATCGTCATGAACGGTAGCCTCACCTTAAAGGACACTACATACATATATTGAGCAATAAAACACTTTCTTGCCGAAAAAAAAATATCTTTTATTCAAAATGTCACTGATTTATTAAACTGCCTTCGTACAAACAAAAAACTGAAATAAGTATCTACATGGGCTATTGATTTTTGAAGTTTCGAAGTATCGTAAGAAAATTCGAATATCGAAGCTTCAACCTTCAACCGAAAGAAATTCGAAGTTTCGAAGCAACCATGTGACCAGTGTTCAATATTTGTTATGCTATTTTTCCCCACTTCTCGTTGAGATATTTAGCTAAAATGCGGCACACTTATAGATCTTGCATGACAATACATTTTTGCACTTTTATACAATATATGTAAAACTTAGATGGTCCGATTCAATTCAAAATTAACGGTTTTCGAGGTAACGGGATTTAAAAATATTTGGGTATCTTTTTATAGATCACTCTGTAACTTCCGAACGTTACATCCCATGATGGATGGTCTATAAATTTTTCCGCTTTTAAGTTAGGTTCAACATAGTTAAAAATTCGCAATTTTACTACTGCTTTTATCAAAAACAGGGATTTAGAATTTAAAAAGCTCAAAAGCTCGCTTTAAAATAACCTATCACATTCTATACCCAAAATGAACACATGTATCCAGCGAAAATGGCCCAGTATGTAGTATACCATATACCTTCTGAGGACAAGACAATATTTTTAAGATTACACAAACTTTAGAAAGACAAAATTTACTGTAGATAGGCTTTGAAGTAGCTGATTCCAAGGTTCAAATTGTCCGAAGCTTGGAGTCGATACCTTCGAATCATGAACATATTGTATGAATGCTTCCAAATTTTTGAAGCATCGAAGTATGAAAGCCTTAACAAGCGAATTTGTTTGATTCAAAGTTTGTTACGCTGTCCATCCGTTTGTTTGTCCGTTCCACCACCAACAAGACAAAACTCGTTCTGTCATTTTGAATTTTTCTTATATAAAATGAAGTTAATATTCATCAAAATTTTCGATCAATAGCTCAACGAGAAGAGAGTGAAACTAGTGTCAACAGTTTTGAGCCACATTGGAGCTCCAAATGTAATGAAATGTATTTATATAATATATACTCTGATCATAACAAAGAGTTAAAATACGCCTATTCCCCCAAAAATTCCTGAAAACTGACACATTTTAAACTATTCAAAAATATTTTCACGTCACTTCGAGTATTATTTATAATTTATATTTTAACCTTAGCAACACTCATTGAATAAATAACTAATAAGGAAACGGGGTATCGTGCGAATACAGTGTACGTGTTTAAGCAATTCAATGAGAGTGTGATCTAAGGTCGGGGGGGGGGGGGGGGGGGGGGGAGAATGACAAGAGGGTATACTGCCTATTTTGCGTCAGTTCAACTTTTCTGACATTTCATATTTTTTGAAAATAAGTTTCAGATTTGAATTCGCGATATTGTAATAAATAAATAATTTAACAGGATTTTTACTTAATAGTAGTATGCAATAAGTGTAAAATCTTTTTTGAACGATATTTTATGTAGTAGAGACTCCAGAGTCTTAAAAAACCGTAATGAAGTGCGCTGTGCTGTGCTGGAGGAACAAACGGCGTTATTGTCGTGGAAAAGCATTCTTCAAGTAAGCTTAATAGCTTTACTAATTACTTATAGTGTTTCTAGCAAAATAAAAGTGAAATATTTATAAAAATAAACAGCCATGGCAAAAATTTTAACATTTTCCAATGCCGGTTTGTTTGTTTACAATTGAATTGTCATTGCTGTCTAAATTATGTCAGTCATACATAGCAACGCCAAGTGCATACAAACACAGCACACTAATACATTTCGCCGAGTGGCTCACGTTTTCACCCGATATGCCGTTTCCTTATTAGTTATTTATTCAATGGCAACACTGCACAGGAAAAAATTCACGTTTCGAAGCTTCAGCAAAACGTTCATGCTTCGAAGGATTGGACTTCAAAGCTTCAAATCGCCTGCTTTGAAGTCTATCAACAGCCCTAGTATCTACCTCCTAATATTGTTAGAGATGCATTTATTTATTTACTGATTTTGAGAATTGCTTCACAACTGTACAATATCTCTGTGAGAAGTCTGACGAGATACTGCCCAACAGATGAGAAATGTTATTGCTTTTCAAAACAAAGGATATGCCTCTCCAATGCAGACAAACAATGTTGTAAGATTGATCCTTCTAAATGGAGAAAACTCAGGTTTTGGGAGCGGCTTTCAGTTTTTTGAGCGAAGGTATTGTAAATTATCTTAAAAAACAAAAAAACAAACAAAAAACAATTAAAATAAATTAAAATTAAAAAATTATCAAAAATCTATTTATTATGTACATCCGAGCTCCGGGAATTTTAAATACAATTAAAAGGCCTTAAGGATTATCGAAATTTTTAATTACAATACCCAAAATAAAGTAATGGTAATGAAAAATATTAATTACCATAAAAATAATTATAATGAAACCATGATTAATTAATTCATACATCTACTTAAAATCCGACTGCTTAGCGATACCGATTTAGTGTAATATATTAATTTGTAAGCCAACACTACAACAAATTTTCAAAATTCCTCAAAATATTTTATGCAATTAAAATTCAATGACAACAATAATACTATGAAAAATTTGAATCTACATTCGTTTAAATGATAAAATTCATTCCATCAAAAAATTTAAATTTATTACAAAAGTCCGATTAAATTTTCATTTACTTTACGAACAAGAAATGAGAAACTACTTATTAAACAATTTAACAAATGAAAGTTTCACATAAATTAGTACGAAACACAACACACAGATGATATTAATGAAGTTCACACTACTGTTGTTTTCAAATGAGTGCACACAGATTTTATGCACAATAAAATGTAATCAACAGTTAATTTCCAGCTTGAAAAGCACAAACTCGCGCTATATGTAATGAGCTCATCTTAGCAAACAGAGCTTATCACACTTTTGATATCTCGTAAAAAAAAAAGGAGAATTTGTTAATTAATTAAGTTAAGTACACGCGAGTTGGAGAAAATTTTAAAATAAGGTAAATGAAAAAATAAAAAAAAATCAACAACAGCTGTTGATGAAATCCTACATAATTTCAAGGTAATCTCTTGACCGTTAAAATAGTGTATGTAAGTATGCGACTAAATATAATATATGAATTTCAAAAATTAAGCATTTCAAGAAAATGATTTTAAAGGTACACAAAACAGTAAAGCGTCTTAGAAAGATATACGGTGGAAAGTAAAACATTGAAATAATTCGTCACACTTCCACTTTCGTGCCAATGAGATAGTGTCATCTTCTACAGACACGTTACCCGGGGTTGATAACTATGTACATAAAATTTCATTGAAAAAAGTAAACAGAAGTCAGAATATTGAATTTTCTTTTTATAATATGTATATGTAAGTTGGAGTAATATTATTGGTCTAAAACAATATTCTTGTTATTCCGTAACTCTAAAATAGCACTTGTGGGAAACTGAAATGTATCATTGTTCTCTTAGGAAGATCTTTGCAGAAAAGGAATATTACACCTAAGTAGGGCGACTCCACTTTTGTACCCACTAGAATTGAGATCTAAACATTGCTTCAACAAGACGCACAATAAAGTTACATAGCTTAAATGGGTCTCAATGTTGGAAAATTTCACCAGCCTTCAAAAATCAATACATGTCCTTATTATCAATGTTAACTTGGTCAACAAATCAATAAGTGACAAGCAAGTGGCGCTGTTGATAAGCACAATTAGTTCCAAGGAGAGAGCTTCCCGAATCATGTGCATCGTTCAAAGGAATTCACTTCAGATAATTAGGGTTGCAAGCAAAGTTAGCCTAGTGATTTTAATCTAAATGAAAGCACTACAAGGGCTAGGTTCACGCAAATCGACATCAGCAATCGACATAGACTTATTATGAAAATGACTGTCTAATCGCCAGAATTTCAATTTTGGGTTTACGTAATTAGACGTATCGATGTTTTTTTTTCAGCTTAACCCGCTGATAAAAAGTTGGTGGCAAATAAATGGAACCGCTGCATTAAAATCGTTAAGTTTGACAGTTTACAATGCAAAAAATCGGTAATATTTAAGTGTCAAAATGTCAAAATAGATTTTTTAATTGAAAAGAAGAACGAAAACATTAATTAAGTATCCTTAATTTCGCTTACTCCTTTGATACTCATACGGGCTCCAGAGGGAATGCAGCATGTGTCAAACGCGATTGCATGACTAGATCATTGAATAACGATCTTGACAATATCCTCGCTTGGGGCAAAGCGAATCGAGTCGAATTCAATGCGCATTTAAAACCCAAACTGTCTCGTCTCTTTAAAACAAGATCATAATTTCTCCACTCCCGTTTCATTTGATGGAGCACTGATTTAGGATACACCGTCCTTATGCATTCTTGGCTGGACAGATCACATATCTTCTTTGTTGCCAAAGAAGCATCGAAGTCTTCGATTTCTAAAAGGGTGTAAAAATAGTTCAGCTCATCAAATCTAGCGCTCCTCTACAAGTCCTATACATCAGGCCTAGAATGGAATACAATTCCCATATCTGGGCCGGGGCTGGTCGCACAGGATTAGCTTCATTGGACATTGCCCAAAAGCGAGCTTTCAAGCTCATTGGCGATAACTCATCATATCGACTCACTCGAGCACCGCCGCAATCTCGGATGCCTTTCGCTCCTCTATCGCTACATGAATGGTCAATGTTCTGATGTGGAGAAATGACTTTTAATACATTACATATGTCACTTACATAGACTAAAAAAATTCAAAATTAAAAGAGGTGTGCAGAGAGAAAACTAGTAAGACCTCTTTGTACTTTGAGCACCTTTGAGAACCAGTTTATAGTTAAAAATTGCAATACTTATCTTGAAGATCAGTAACAGCTCTTTTTGATAAATGTTAGTCAATTTCGTGGTATGAAAAGAATAAAGAATAAGTGTACCATTGGTTCACACGTAAAAGTAGTGCCCGTAAAGAGTTCGACTAAAATTTCACGAAAAATAAGCCAAAAACCAAATTTTTATTTCGAACGAGCAGCTACTAAAGAAATATGCACCATCTTCGGGATGAAGTCAAACAAACTTTTATTTACGACCATGTTTTCTGGATAAGATACATTATGTGAAAGTGGTCACCATTCTTCTTTCTTCATTCGAGAAATTTGCGCTTAATGGCGAAAGCTAATATTCTTATAATTTTTTGTCTTCGCTCACAACCTAAAAATTACATATACTGGACAAAATGGTCATGCAAATGTTTTAAAAATCTTTTATAGAGAAGAAACTCGAATTTTTCTAAGTTATACACATTTCCAAAATTTGTGAACTTCTTTTAACTTTTAAGTTCAAATAGAAGAAAAATCTTTAAAAGTATTTCAAGCTATAGGAATCTATCAAGGCCATATACGGAGAGAAAAATAAAAATTCACAGTGAAGTTTAAAATGCATATTCGATTGAATTCGTTTCATTCAACAGCTTTTATATCAAATCAACAGAAAACATCTTTAAATTGAAAGATTTTCTAAAAATGCGTAAACCTGTGTAGGTTTAAAAACGCTTTCAATTTAATAATTCACTTTGAAATGAGAAAATAATTCCTATTGAATGCTTTGACGTTCAATATGGTAGCTAAATGCATTTGGATTTTCATTAACCGGTCTGTTGTTTGTTTTGAAAGCATAACACCTTCACTTTGATCGTCAACAGTGTTAAATTTAGTATTATTTTTTTAGCTTTGCTTCAGTTCGTTCACATTTCGATCGAGTCTGGAGTCTGCTTTCGCAACTTAAAGGTTTCCTTTTAATTTTGGTATTTCGCCTATGTTCACCCATTTGAATACGATTCTAGAAGCTGAATTTTGAATGGAGTACAAGCCTTTCGCATCTAATGGGGATAATGCATCCCAAAAAAAGAAATGCGTTTTTAGCTGTTGGGAGTTTTTCGTAAGTATATTAAAACTATACATTTCGTAGTTTTTAGTGTTTTATGATCAAAGTGTTCTCTTTCACTTCGTTCCTTTGAAATACTTTTTGAAGCAAGTCGTGTTTTTGAGTAGAGTGATTTTGTTCGACAAAAGTACGTGTTTTAGCGGTATAATACCCCAAAAGTTATATTAGCTGGTACAATACATCCCAATAGTTTTGAACATTGCTGTTTTTATATTTTCAGTTTTTATTATTTTAAAATGGAAAGGTTCACACAAGAACAAATTCGAGCCTTGAAGGAATCATCTGATGACGAAGACTGTTTCAATTTTTCAGATTCTGGCTCTGAGTATGTACCGAGTGATAGAGAAATTGATTTAGAAGAACATCTATCCATCCAGCTATAGTAGTTCCCTTTTTGGACCAAATTGATGACGTTGATGATAAGAATATCATAATACCAATAAAAAATATAGAACTTTGGAATTTGTTTCCAGTAAACTTCAAAAATTGGAAGAACAATGGGCTGCTTTTGAGAAAACAGACTCCATCATTCAAGAACATGAGAATTTCGACGAAACTCATAAATACTTCAAACAATCATGCTCTGATAAAACAGGGATTGGTACATCCTTATCACAGCAATACTGTCCGATGAAATCCATTTCAACTCATGAGGATAACGCAAATAACCCATTTCACATCGCACCTCCCAAAAATTCACAAAAAGGTACCAATACTGATGCTATGCAGGAATGTGGAGACCAGGATCAGTCTAACACAATACGATTTAAACTGCAAGAAGATAGGCAAAAGTCTAAATCACGTATAATTCAGTCTATCGAACTTAATTCATATTCGCAATTGAAAATGATAATATTGAGAATATTGCACCAAATATTATAGAGATTGTACCACCAACTTTAAGTGCTCAGCCACAAGATGTCTGAAAAGAAGATTTTCAAAATTGTCCGTCAAGAAAAACATACCACGTAAATGCATTCCATCGATCTTGGTAAGTTTAGATAGATCAAGTACAGAAATAGAAATATTTCTAAAGGTGTTTCCTAAAAGCTTATTTATGGTGATAAATGACTTTACCAACAAAAGATTGGATATGCTTCCCAATTCTGAGAAAATTCCAAAAACCGATTATCATGAAATTATGATTGTTATAGGAATTACTTTAATAATGAGCAACAATCGCTTACCAAATTATCAATCGTACTGGGGTCGAATTCACTAACTCGGAGAATTGGGGAATTTGGGAGATGAGAGTTTTCGTTTTCTCTGATTAAAACTCCCTAATTCTCGATTCCCAATTCACGAACATGTTCGGAGAATTAGGTAAAACGATGGAGAATTATGGAAAATGTGAGAGAAATGCGAAAAGAGAAATTGCAATTCCCCCAGTGATGCCAGATTGGGCGCTTTTCCGCAAATTGGGCTACATTTTTACAAAATCTACGCTTCGATTTTTATGAAAAGTGCCCAACGCCCAATTGGGCGCGACACTGTTTTTTCTGCGCCTTTTGGGCTCTATTTAAAGATATAAAATAGAATGGAAAATAGGTTTTATTCACATGAAGTGATATTGAATATTTCATTTTAACTAAATAGAAGAGGGGGGTTAAGTATTTCGAAACCCGTATAGTATACAAGTATACAGGAAATTCTCCGTCTACTAAAGACAAGTACCGAGGTACTGGTCAGTTATTGGCTTTGTAGCCGAAAATCAAAATTTCGTAAAGGGTTTGATAGCTGAGGTGAAGACAAGCAAAATTATAAGGTGAAGTGGGGATAAGACGCGTCGTTTCGGCGGAGGGGGGGGGGGGGGGGGGGGGTTAAGATTTTTAGTACTTCCTCCACTTTACACCCTGTAACTATCTTGATATACACCCTAGCAAGGTGGCATCTCAGATGATAGCAAACCGTCTAAGCTTTCCAATGAATGCCCAATCAACCTTCCTGTTACCTTCCGTCGGAATTAGTAGGACGTCAAAGTCAAAAAATTGGAAAAAAATTCCGAATTTTTTCCAATTTTAACGATTTTCCCGCCAAAATGCATGATAACTATACAGTTTTATTACAAGATTTAGAAACCTCGGAATGTTACCTTTAATTTGACTAAGCACATGTACCTGCCTAAATGCAACCGTTTTTCAGATATTCACGTTTTTTTTATTCATAATTTCATTAATCTTGCTACTGACGCGCCTACTATTATGTAATTCCACGCAAAATTTGCAAAATTAATGAAATTATGAATCATAGAAATGTGAATATCTCAAAAACGGTTGCATTTAGGCAGGTACATGTGCTAAGTCAAATTAAAAGTAACATTCCGGGATTTCTAAATCTTGTAATAAAACTGTATAGTTAACATGCATTTTGGCGGGAAAATCGTTAAAATTTGAAAAAAATTATTCCAATTTTTTGACTTGACGTCCTACTACTTCCGACGGAAGGTTGAATGGGCATTCATTAGAAAGCTTAGACAGTTTGCTATCATCTGAGATGATGAGGGTGTATATCTAGATAGTTACAGGGTGAAAAGTGGAAGAAGTACTAGAAATATTAAACCCCCCTACCGCCGAAACGACGCGCCTTATCCCCCCCCCTTCACCTTATAATTTTTTGCTTGTCTCCACCTCAGCTATCAAACCCTTGAGCTAGGTGCACCAATTATGAAAGACCCTGTATATACATTAGGTAAGAGTGGCCCAAAAATGTATGGCTTTGCAAAAGTGTTAAAATGTTCATTTACAATTTGTTACATAATGTAATTTCAAACATAGTGTTTTTTTGGCTGCTGGTGTGGTATTGGGTGAACTAGCACTAAAACCATTTCAAAATTTCTATCATAACTTTTTAAATTGACAATATTTTTTTTTTATTTTAACTGAGCCAAGTTATCAATTTATTGCAGTGAAAGCAGTTTTAAAAAATGTTATGTTTCTATTTTTTATAAATTTTTTAAAACAAAAATTCGGACATGGAGCGCCAATTTTTTTAAAGTATAGTATCGCGCGGGTATACTTTTTCTAGTATAATGCAATCTACAATCGATTAAATCGTTAAAACTTAATCAAATAGCAACCGCTTTATCAGAAATTCACCCTTATTAAAAACAAACATTTCGGAGCCTTTTGGGCGATCTTTTTTCTTCATTTGGGCGGTTAGTCCATGGCATCACTGATTCCCACCGGTTAATTTGAAAATTTGTAGGTTACCTACTAGGTTACCTACCTTCTCAAAATACAACAAAAATATAGAATACTCTCAGTTGGGAATTCTTCTTCTTACTTTTCCACTTGCAAAACATCGAAGATTTTTAATAAGTCGAGTAGAGAATATGGTAATTCTCAAAACAAATTCGCCAAGTTACAGTATTCCAAATGGAGAATTAACTGTCAAATCAACTCTCATCTCCCAAATTCCACGATTCTCCGTACTATAGAACCCGGCCCCTGGTCAAAGAAAAAATCATCATGTTATTGATAAAAAATTCCATATCACGAGACAAATATCGTTTACTCATCTCAAAATTATATTTCAATGATCCAGAAAAACCTGTAGATTTTTCAAAAAAGCTATTATATTGACAAAGTTGTGACATGTCTAAAACATACATACTTAAAATGCAGAGAAGAAAGTTCACATCAATCAATAGACGAATCTATGGCTAAATTCAGACCTGTAAAATTCTAAGTACAAGTACCAGTACCTGGACTTGAAATATTTTAAGTACAAGTACAAGTCCCGGTACTGGTACTTTAAAATTTTTCAAGTACAAGTCCCGGTACTGGTACTTAAAAAAAATTTCAAGTACAAGTCCCGGTAATGGTACTTTAAAATTTTTCAAGTACAAGTCCAGGTACTGGTACTGTTCTAGTATTTAAGTACTAATGTACTTAAGTACTTTACAGTCTGGCTAAATTCAAGGGTAGATCAGTAATGAAGCAATATCTACCGATGAAACCAATAAAATGCTGTATTAAGATCTGGGAACGTTGGGTTCATAAACAGGATACACATATGATCTTAATATTTACAGTAGTAAAGAAAATTTTAATCAAAATGGAACAATGGGTGAAAGATACACAAATTAGTTAGCTCTGTTAGAAATTCGGATGTATCATTTTGTTTCGATCGGTTCTTTTCCACAGTGAATCTTTATATCATATCTAGTTGTTGGTACAATCATGTCAAATCGAAAAAATTTACTTAAAATTAATGCAAAACTAAATAGAGGCGAGAGCAAAATATTTAATAATCAATTTGGAACTACAGTATCGTTCTGGCAAGACACTAAGCAGGTAATTATGGCAAGTAACTGTCATTATAGTGATCTTACCGAAGTACAAAGAAAAGTCAAAACTGGCGAAAAGCTCTCAATTTCTTGTCCAAAATCAATTTTATATTATATTCATTTGATGGGTGGCGTAGATCTTTCGGATCAAATGATCAACCGAAAGTCAGCTAAATGGTGGGAGAAAGTTTACAAACTTTTAATGACAACATGTGTAAATGCTTGGATAATTCGAAAGAACTACACCACAAAAAACTTAATTACTTGAATTTTTTGTCAGAATTAGGCTTCTGCTAATGGTGGCAACTGGAAGAGAAAATGCTAGTTATAAAAGGCGTAATCAGGCTGAACGTCCTGCTAAGATTTCAAAAAATATTTTATAATGTAGTTGATCATATGCCGCTAGAAGAAACTTCACGAAGACGTTGCGTAAAATGTTCTAAAGATAATTCCGGAAAAAAAATAAACGTACATATTTTACATGTCAAGCCATTGTGCTTTCAATGCTTTAACCATAACCATACCATAAGAAAAATTAAGATTTTTTTTTTATATTTTTATTGATTTTCTATATATAATTTTTGTTTTTATTATGATCGGTTGAATAAACGATATTTTTTGTTTTTTATTATTGTTTTTTAATTTGCTCACATCTGTTGCGATGTATTGTCCCAAAGTAACTAGCTGTTGGTACGATATATCCCCTTACCTCTGCTCCAAAACTATGGTATGAAAAAATTTAGAGTAAAAGTACCTTTCATTGCACAAGGCATATCTAATTGATCCCTTATCTAGAATTGCAGTGTATCTTAAAAAAAAAAAAAAATCCACGCGAAAGGGTTAACGCACACTGTCGACATTTTTCCCGGTTATCACTCAAAATTGAAATTGTGGCAGAAACAATATTTGGTTCAGTTGTGAGTATGCAATTTCTGGAACTTAAATATTAAATAATATAAGCTGTGTTATTTTGTGTATACACCTGTAACAAAACATGGAGTGAACCAGTCCCTAAAACACTGGATTGCACACATGTTGAACAATAGAACTCTCTTTGCCGAACTGGGAGGGGTAAGCAGAGTAAAAATAGTTTAGAGAGGCACTCTTAACTCGATATCTTATCACCTTTGTAGTGGGTACTCATTATGGATGATCTCTAACACTCTAACACTTACCCGGATGGGTACAACAAAGCAGTATATTACGCCGACGACCTGGTGTTCTTGGTCACCGGTAGCTGCGAATCTGATCTGAAGCGGATTGATGTAAAAATCGATCCAAAGGGACTGGGCTCCGGATTTCGGACTTTGCATTAAAGATTGAAAATAGATTTATGTCTCTTTACTAAGAAATGGAACACTACCAGATTGAATCTGCCCTCTATCATTTGGAACTCAAGGACAGAGTAAAATATATTGCTATCATATTAGATAGAAAATTAAGCTGGAAACCCCAGAGAGCGAATCAAGCTCTTCGAGGCTTCACGATCTGCTGCAAAACCATAGAGAAAAAGTGGCGACTTAAAACACAGACGATCCTTTGGAGAAGATTCAAAGATTATGTCTCCTTAGTGTAAGTGGTGCTCCCAAGTCAACCAGCACGAGGACTCTTGAGGTCATCCTCAATACACCCCATTTATATACACGTCAAGAAGGGGGCGTCAATCGTTGCGCTGAGGCTGCACCTCAATCGGACCTGGATTCACACTGGTACAAAGGTTCCACATGAATCCATCTTTGAATTGGTGTAGTCCATCGTACCTCCTCGAGACTATGCTGAGGAGCAACTTTAATTGGAAAATTCCAGATAGGGCCGAATGGGAATCACATTCTGTGCTTCAACCATTGACAGACCCTATCATATATACAGACGGCTCCAAATTGGAAGAGCAGGTGTTTTCTGCGTGCAGACTCACATGGAAATTTCCATTCACCTTGAAAGCCATGTAACGGTTTTCCAGGCGGAAGTCAAAGCCATCCTTGAAGCAGGAAGGTATCTTCTAAGCTCAGATACCTACTAAGAACAAGGAGATTGCAATCTGCTCGGACAGCCAGGCAGCTGTCAAGACCTTGTTAAAACCTTTTACAACCGCCAAACTTGTATTTGAATGTAAAACTACCCTGAATTCCCTTTCTTGGAACAACGGGGTACTGGTACTTTGGGCGCCAGGTCACAGCGGCATTAGCGGGAATAAACGGCGGACGAACTTGCTCGTCTTGGTGCAACCTCGGAGAAAATCTCGGGATCGCACCAAAACACCTTTGCATGAATGACCCGTCAGGTAGCACCACAAAGGAGTTGTGGGCCTTACCCAACCCAAATAAAACGAGAGAGTTACTGGGACTAAGCAAGCCAACCCTGAGAACTGTAGTGTCAATTCTCACTGGATACTCTCTTCTCAGGGGTCACCAGCATAGGATGGAGCTTGTTGAAGATCCGGTATGCAGAGGATGCGGAGAGGAAACTGAAACGGTGACACATTTTCTTTGTCACTGTTCGACCCATTCAGGAAAACGTCACAGATTCCATGGCTCACACCTCCTGAGAGAACTGCATGAAGCCGGAAAGAAGGGTTGGGAGGCCATTTTGAATTTTGTTAGATCGTCCGGTTGAGACTTCTGAGCAACTGCTAATAAGTTTGGAGTATGAACAATGGGCCTTGTTGTAGCCTACGTTCCAGGGACTCTTTTCGGGTCCCAACCTCGTTTCATTCCAATCGCAATCCATCGCTTTGTAATACACTAATACACGCTCCATAAAACATTCCTGGAGAAAATTGTTCCTATTGCTGCAAAAGTCTGCCGTCTGCCATCGAAACTGTGTTTAGCCCTTAATTCCTATCCTATTTCTTACTTCATTCTGTTCTGTTGCATTGTGGGCCTTGTTCTCCTCTTTTGAAAGCTCAGAGCTCAAGCATACATATTTTCAAGTTCATCAAATGAAAGCATGAACGCACAATATTTCATTGTAACGCATCCTATTCGAACTGAGCAGGCGAGATAACTGTGTACTTACTACATATTAGTTTTTTTTTTAGATTTTGAATTCTAAGTTTGTGCAATTGTTTTAAATTTCTTCTTTTTTATCAAAAATTTTTGTGACCGTGTTAAACTGAAAATTAGTATTAATATAAATGGAATTTTTCCTCATTGTTTCAGCCATGTTAAACCGAAACCGTGCAAATCGAGGGTTAGGTGTACCTTGTTCTAGAACCCCCTTATACTGGAGAGAACAAATTATTCTGTCGATTGAAGCTAACTATTTATTTGTACTGTTCGCTTCATTTATAAATCTTCTATGAAAATGTATGAGGCGCTGCCCTTAATTGGTTTAATTAGTTACCATCAACTACTTCGTCATAAACATATTTTTAGTGAAAGACTTACATATACAGAAGTATATAATGTACACACATAGTTTAATAAGTTAAATTTTATCATAAATAAACAAGTTATCAATTAGAAATCTAAAATTTTCAATGTTTTTAACAGTTTTATATTGATGGAGAATAGAAGAATTTTAAGAACTTTTATTTTTAACGATTCTAAATCAAATCATAAATACAAGAAGAAAAAACAACCGCATCGTCCGGGGTTTCAAAAAAGTGTAGGTTCGATTCCCGTCCGCGGGAAAAATAAATAGTTTTATATTGTTGAAATGAACACATTCAATTAATTTTGAACGTATATGAAATTCAATTTGAATGAGAAAAATGTTCCATTTCTTGAAAATTTTATATGCTTGAAATGAACGCAAGATTGTTTGATGTGAATATTTCTACAATCAGGATACATGCGTTCAATATGAATGTTTTCTAATTGTTAAAACAAAGTTCGGAATCGTTTGGTTTAAACAATGATTTCGTTCAATTTGATATATTCATTTTTCTTCGTGTAGAGACGCTTTTGCGAAGAAGATTTACAAATCAATTTGTCCAAAATGAATGAGAATATAGGAAACTCTAGAGCAACGATTCTAAGCTCATGCAGAACTTCCCTTGAGTGTACAGGAATTTATTCACCTGAGTGACATAAAGCCCGTATTCAGAACAAAGATTGTTAAAAAACAAAAACCCATGCTACTTCAGATATGGATAGACAAAAATTTTAGATTTTCTTACTCTGATGGATAACTGAAAAACCCCTTCAGAAGGTGAAATGAGTTTTCTGTGATGGAAAATGCTCTGAATGTATGAATGATGTTATTTCTTTTTTATATTTTGTATCTCTTATACATATGTATATATTTCGTTTATATTTCTAATAAATATTATTTTATTAAATACATGTTTGATAAAAAATTATTATTTTTATTTTTTTATTATTGTTAATCCTTATACCTTCCCATGTTTCCATTTCCTGGTATTCTATAGTTTTATACTTTACCAATCTCTTTTTCAGAGTTCAAAATTTTACACTGTTCAATGTAAAATGATAAGAGATTGAAAGAAAATGGTATTCCACAACCATCGACTCTACTGTATAAGGCTTCTGGAGAAGGGAAAACGATCATTCGACAGTACATATTACGCATTTTTGTTAGATCGATTTAATGCTAAATTGATGGACAAGCAGCCCTATTTGGCGAAGAAGAAAATTCTTTTTCATCACGGCAATGCACCAGCTTACACTACGTTAGTTGCTATCCACTCTATTCTGTAGAATTGGCACCTTGCAACTTCTTTACCTTTCAAAATATGAATAGGATAGTGGAAAAAAATTCCCATCAATTGCCACCTATTTTGTAGAGTTCGAGAAATCGTAATTGTAATTTGTAAGGATTAAAGTAGTTGGAAGCCCGTTACGCAAAGTGTATCGGGCTAAAAGACTATTTTGAAAGATAAATCGCATTTTTGTAAAAAACGATTCTTTCACTTTAATTTTCTAAACTAGAAATAAATTAAAGAACAAAAATAGTCACTCATGCAAAGATATCAATTTACATCAGAGTTTTTTAACTAACTGAAATATAACAATATACACGCGAAACTACATAACTATTTTTTAATGTGGTTAGGTTAGGTTTAATTTATGGCAAAGTTACAATACAAAATAATGAATTTGTAAATTATCCATATTTTTATTTATATTTATTAAATATCATATATATACATATGTATATACAATTAGATGTATGTCGATTCAACATAGATATATTCAAATCTATTAATAGATGGCTCAAATGGAAAGGACAATATGGCACACGAGTCCTGAATCCGGAGAAAATTTGTCTAGGTTCATTTATGTATCTATGTATCTATATACATATTTTATAATGAAATTACATATAGTACAAAAAAAAACAAGAAAAAAAACTGACCGGTCAGACTCTTTAAATAAACAAATCGATTTTACTCGAATGAAATTAATTCAAATACTTCCGTATACCGCCCACATTACTATTTGTTTTTTATTTTTTATTCCTAATATAATATAATGAAAGTTTGTGCAATATTAAAAAAAAAAATGTATATATATATATTCTACCGCTAGGATAAAGCACATATTATTTTCCAACGTTATTTACACCTTTTTACTCGTGGTTTATAGTTTCAACAGAAAAAAAAAATCACTTTCACCCAAGTCGTTTTTCACTGCCCTGCACACAATTTATAAAAAACTTAATTTAACACGACTTTTTCTTCACTTTGTAAAGCGCTATAATTAATTATTATAAAAGGAACCACAGGAAAATTATGGGTGGTAACGCAAAAATTTTGCAAAAAAAACTGTTCAGCTGTTGATTTTTTCTTCGATACTATTCCGTTGATGTCGTCGTGTTTGCAACAGTTACCGAATAACTGAAAGGAAGTAAATGACAGGAGCTTTTCAGCCCGAATGTGAAAAATCAATAATCAGCACCCGTTTTTATACATAAAACGCGTTCATGACAACCTCTTTCCGCGCTGCATTTTACTCATAGATATAAGAAGGACAATGCACACAATATTGTATAGATACTATATGCGCACCATCTTGAATTAGATTCTAACGGTAGTTATGTATATGTACATACTAGTATATGTATATAGTTTAATAGTAACACTGTAAAATATAAATAAAGTACATACAGTAATTATATTTATAATTCAATGCAAAAAAAAAATAATAGGAATTGTTTCATGTGTTTTTATATATATTTATGTAGGTAGGTAGGTAGTTAATGATTCTCGAGGATGTTTAAAATTATAAAATAAATAATTATATAAAATAATTGCTAATTTTTTACGTAATTTTCTTTGATGATTTACATACCATTAAGAGAAGGTAGCGCCGTTAATTCACGATTTTTAGATATGTTAAAACGGGAACTGCTCTGTCGCTTATCTTTTTTAATTAGTGGTCCTGATAAATTCAATGCTTTACCAATTGGTGTAGGTGGTGGAGCATCCCGTGGTGGTGTACTCTTTGTTATTTCTTTATTTGCCTAAAAAAAAAAACAAAAATTTGAACACACTAATCTTTCAAATATAAAAAAATAGTTAAAAATTTGAGTAAAATGAGAAAAATTTAAGTATTTAATTCTGTAACGTACTTTAATATCAAAATATATGACAAAATTAAATGAACTTTTCTAATGCTTTTTTTTGTGCTTTTATTTAGCTCAGCAAGCCTTGCATTTCGTTTTTTGTTTTTTTCTTCTTTGTATTAAGCCAAGCTCAGGGAAAGCACAGTGAGATAGGGAACGGATTGGGGACATGAGATAAGTGGCGGAGGTGTGATCTACGTTACTCTTGAAACTTTGTAGATTGTAAGCTCGAAGAAAAACAGAAGATGGTAAACTATTCCACATTCGCACAGTTCTAGATAAGAAAACAGCACGAAATCTTACTGTACGGACAAAAGTATTTTGAAGGGTGAAAGGATGTGCGAGGCTTGAGGCGGAGTATTGCGTCCAGCTTAATTTAGTGGGAATATTAATGCCAAGAATGCTTAGTGACGATGAATCGGAAATTAATGCTCCATCAAATGAAATGGGAGTGGTTAAGTGGTGATCTTGTTTTTAAGAGATGAAACAGCTTTGGGTCTAAGATGCATTGAATTCGACGCGATTCGCTTTGCCCTAAACGAAGATATTGTCAAAATCGTTATTCAATGATCTGATCATGCAATCTCGTTTGACAGATATGACATTCACTCTGGAGTCAATAAAAGTGTCAAAGAAATAACCGAAATCAAGGATACTGTCATTGGCAAAATGGTGGATGGGATTGAAAGTAAGGGAAAGCAGATTATTAATGAAAATTAGGAAGAGAGACGGAGAGGAAACAGAGCCCTGGAGCACACCGGCATTTATAGAGTGATATTCAGATATAACGTCGTCCAAAACAACACGGTTTAGACGACCAGATAGAAAACTTTCAATTCATTGTAGAAGAGGAGGGGAGAAATCAAGTTCTTTAAGTTTGGCTAAAAGGGCAGGATGTCAGGTTCTATCAAAGGCCTTTGAAATATCCAGAATACCGATTTTGAAATCACCAAAATTGTGGAGACTACGGTTCCAACGTTTCGTTAGAAAAGTCAACATGTCTCCCAGATCAGCGACAAGTCCGGAAGCCATATTGGCGATCGTTGACGAGTTGATTGGTTTCTAGACACGTCATTAATTTGGAGTTAATGATAGACTCAAAATCTTTGAAAGAATCGAAGTGATTTCAATTGGACGATAATTCGCGGGATCGCTACCCTCTCATTCCTTGGGAATTGGCTGAACGTGAGCTAGTTTCCAAGCAGTCGGAAATTTTCTTATCGAATAAGACAAGTAGAATAGTTTACGCAGATGTTTTCCCCGAGATGAGACGCAACTTTTAATTAGCAGGGGCGAGAAACCATCAGGACTTGTGGCTTTGGAGATCTTGATCTCATTAAGGGCCTTGAATATATCCCTTGTACGGATGTGTATTGGCTCTTGTACACATCCACACGGGGAATGCAAAACAGGTGTCTGTGAAATGGATGAAAGACGAGAATTTGAAGCGAATCGAGCAGCCAAAATATTAGTCTTATCCAGGAAGTCAACAACGAGAGACGAGAGACCAGAAACCTTTGCTGCCTTTGCGGCTTGCCAGAATTCTTTCTCTGCCTAACACTCTGGATAATGAGCTTACAGGTGTTCGGTGCAGTTTTGTTTTAGTTACGGATATGGATGCAATTGATAGGCGCAAAATGCAGACTCTTTCGATTTAATGGTTTGATTACTCTTATCGTTAAACCAAAACAGACCGACCATCAATTTCACTGAGATACTGATTGAGACCAATCAACATTTTTATAGTGCCAGAGAAGCCTACTTGTAGGTGGAGAAATAGGGCGGCACATGTTTGAGGTGGTAAATTGAGCCGTGATTAAACAGTGGTCTGTATTACCAAGAGGGGAGCCGACTGAAATGGAATATTTGTCGGTGTGAGATGTTAGAAACAAATCAAGTAAATTAGCTTTGCTTGCAGTTAGACAATTGTGATTATAGCTATGGATGCCCAAACTTTTAAATTTATTCTAAGTTGTAGCATTTTTTATTTTACAACGAAACTTTTCTTGTGTATATCATTGAGAAAGAAAAAAATATTTTTTACAAGACAAGATAAAAATAAATAAAAATTCCCTTAATTGAGTCTGGCATCCTACTCTTCAGGCAATAGAACTTTGCCCACACCTATTTAACCGTTTCACTTCTTTCTACTTTCACAACCCTCCAAACTAATTTTCGTCCATAGATATAATGCGAACGCTGTCTTTAAACATGTTAAGCATAGAAAATCCTTCAACTTGAATTGATCTAATCAAATTTTTCATATTACGGCGAAAAACGCAATAAAATACCTGGGCTTCTTGCAAAAATTCTTTGAAATATTATACTTCAATAGTGCAACTCTACAAGTTTCATATCATTGCTAAAGTAGAATAGAAATGGCACGTTTGGACACAACCATCGTTTATTTATCATTGTTCAGTTGCGCAACAACATCTTCATGCCACACAATTAATTTTGAAATGAAACTTTTTGACTTCGTAACGATATGCTAACGTCATAAAAATTATCAATAATTTAATCTATGTAGGTATGTACCTGAACATTTTAATAACTTTCTCAAAAAAAAAAAAAATCGTGTAAGCTTTCAGCAAATAAAATTACATCTTACATAAATCTTCCATTGTTTGAATTTCAGCTCAGCATTATTTATTAAAAACTTAATTACGTTTTCCTTTTCTAAACAGTCATCGTGGGATTTTTCCGGCATTTTATAAACTCAAAAATGGCATTGACATAACCTCACAGCTGAAATTTACGTGAATGACTTTTTCGTTCTAACCCTGTATTACATAAAACTATACGGACGTTCAAAGAATCTGAAGGAAAGTGTATATACCACAAAGTTTCTATCAAACCCTGAATATCCTTGTGTTTAAGTACTCAATTTTGTTTGACTTTAAATCCGACAGAGAAAGAATTTTTTAGTGGGTAAATTTAAAAAATTTATTTAGTGGTAAGTAGAATTTTACCTTGTAAAATATTTTATCATCGATAAAATTAACTTATTGAGAAATTAAACATACATAATTCCTAAATAGGGATGTTGAGCTTACATAATATGATGGTGGCTTGAAATACAAGTTTAGTTGGAGATATGCGAATTGCTAAATAAAAAACTGTAAGAACGTCGACAAAGGTGGTCAGGAGGATTTCGATGATATTATATCGTTATTAAAAAATTCCGTTGATACTCATTAATCCGACTCAAGTCTATTTAATTTAAGATACCTATCCCGAGCCAACGAAAGCTCGCCGAGTTGTTTTTTCCACAAAACCATTGTCTTCTATATCTGTATATGTACCACACTAGATAAAATAATTCGATCTAATTAAAATTATATTTTACCTCACTCTTCGTTGATATGTGTATGTCACAACGAAAATAAACAACATGGAAATGGCCCTGACATTTATGTGGACAAGGTTTGTATCATATCATCCATTTTTTACACAAAGTTTCGCTTGTGAGATACCTACAATTTTCATAATTAAAAATAATTGGGAGTTTCTCTAGGCGACTGAAATAGAAAAAGGAAAAATTTATTGACAAGGATTTTTTTATAAAATTGACTAAAGGTCTTCTTTCACTGTCAAGGATTTAAGTCCATTTTCGCAAACAGGTGAGAGAAACATGATTATTTTTTTTTAGAAAAGAATCAAAAGGCAGAAAACTTGCAAAATTTCATCCGTAATGACGCATCTGTGACGTTTGGACTGAAAAAATACCCTTTCATATGTATGTCTATGTCTATGTCCTAACTGTATCCGTTAAAGAGATATTAGCTCTTAACCTATTCTCAAAGCTATTCTCAAACCTATTTTTAAAGATAATTTGTTCCATTATTGACTGAAAATCGTAATTTTAAAATAAAATCGTCTGATTTCGCTATGATTTGAGTAGGTTATGAGCTACTAATAACTTTTTAACGGCTACACTACTGAAAATTCCTGTCTGTTCTCTTTTAAAATTGGGAGTCCAAATAAGATTCCGCCGTTTGACAACAGATGGCCACACCATTATCTTTGACATTTTCAAATATAAAACGTCATATCGCAAGGCTGGACATCTGACAACACTACTATCTCGAAGTATTCGCGATTTTATCATCACATGATTTTTTTCGCACGAAAATATCAAGTTTTGAGCGCTTTCAACCGAATAACCATCATTTGCGGGAAATTTTGATTTATTTCTTTAATTTTAAGAAATCTACAACTGAGGCGCATCGATTGCTGGTAGAAGCATATGGCTGCTTTAAGTGAGAGAGGTTGTCGTGAGTGGTTTCAAAAGTTTAAGGACGATGAGTTTGACGCCGAGGACAAAGAACGTAGCGGAAGGCCGAAAGTGTACGAAGACGCGGAATTGGACGCATTATTGAAGGAAGATTCATGCCAAACGCAATAAGAACTTGCACCTACATTAGGAGTGACTCAACAAGCAACTTCACATCGCTTAAAATCGTTGGGAATGATTCAAAAGCAAGAGAATTGGGTTCCATGTGAACTGAACCCGAGAAACGTTGAGCACATATGAAATTCTAATTGCCAGGCATAAACAAAGGGTTTTTTTTGCATCGTATAGTCACTGGTGATGAAAAATGGATCCACTATGATAACCCAGAGAAAAGGAAATCATGGGGACCACGTAGCCATGCTTCAACATCGACAGCCAAGCCAAGCATTCAAGATTGGTGGGATAAGCTTGGTGTCGTGCATTATGAGTTGCTTAAACCGAACGAAACCATTACTGAGGCACTCCATTGAACACAATTGATGAGATTGAGCGAGTGTTGGGCGTAATCTGATTGCAGTGTAATTTAATTAATAATTCCATTACAGTTTAGTCAAATTACAAACTAATCTAATTAAATTGTATTCGATTACATATCAATCAGATTACTTATGAGAGAATATGTAATCTATCAAATGTGTAATCTGTTACAATATAATTAGATTATTTTGTAATCTAATTGCATTGTAACAGATTACTTAAAAGTAATTAATAATATAATGAAATGAATTGAAAGAAAATAGTATTGTTCTCGTACGAAATTAGTTTTAGGGAGTTTTATGAAGAATTAGAATACAAATATCTTAAATATCTTAAATGTCTTAAATGTAATCACATTAATTAGATTAACATGTAGTGGGATTAACTTGTAATCGATTAATGTGTAATCAGATTAACTTGTAATCACATTACACGTTAATCGATTACATTATGTAATTATGGAAATGGATTACATTAGTAATCTGTTACAAAGTAATCTGATTACAGATTTCAAGGTAAATTGTAATTGTTAATCATTAATCAGATTACATTTTGCCCAACACTGGATTGAGCCGAGTACTGAAAGGAAAACGCGCCCACTAATAATCCAGACACGACAAAATTATTCTCCTGTACGATAATGCTCGTCCACATGTTGCGGCACCGGTCAAAACCTACTTGGAAACAATCAATTGGAAAGTCTTACCCCATCCACCATATTAACCCGACATTGCCAACTCCAATTATCACTTGTTCCGGTCGATGACACATGGCCAGTCTGAGCAGCACTTCACATCATATGAAGATACCAAAAATTGGGTCGATTCGTGGATAGCCTCAAACGATGAAGCGTCCTCCGACGCGGTATTCGTATGCTGCCAGAAAGATGAAAAAAAGTAGTGGCTAGCGACGGACAATACTTTTAATAAAACATAATGTACCGTTATTTCACTATATGTACATGCCCAATTTTTGATAAAAAACGGCGGAAACTTATTTGTACTCCCAATATAAGGAGTTGTAGTTAGTTTTTTTTTTAGATTTTATAAACGAACATTTCCAGTAATGTTGAAAATTTTGGGTAAAAGGGAAAGAAGGAATGGATATAATAAATATTAATATTTTCTAATCTGAAACGGTCTAACACGCTCAAGCAAATCTTCCCGCTTGTACATGGCTCAGTCGTTTGATTTGCATGATCGTGTGTAGCTTGTGTTACTTGAGTTGAGAGAGCATGAGTGAAATCGGCCGAAACTTGGGTACAAGCCAACACTTATGGCTTTGCTATAGAATTAATCGGATGTTAACTTTTGCTTAAACTCGCAACGAATTTTATTCAAACTTTAATTCATTTCTATAGCAAAGTCGTCAGGTTTGCTTATACGCAATAGTTTCGGACGATTTCATTCACTTCAGTCTCAACTCAAGCTCCGACTTGCGTTACTACACACGCTCATGCAAATAATATGACTGGTCCTTAAAACTAATTCTTAAGACACCCAAGGTGAATGCTTGCATGTCATTTCGTATGGTAACAGCTCTGTGCAAGTAAAAATGACTATAGCCAATTTCATAGGACTTAATATTCCGAAAAATTCTTCAGTACAATAAAAGCGTCTGGGACTGATAAATTTCACAGTATACGTAGAAAACTGCAATTTTTTTATGGCAACACCAGAATGGGTGGCCAATTTATTCCATTTTTGAAATTTTATTTATTTACTATTCTCATGAAAACGCCGTGCACAAAATTGCAGCTCTCTACGCAGAAGCATTCTCAGGCATTGTCAAAATATTAGTGAAATACGAAATTTTTGTATGGCAACTCTACGAAGGAGTTATCCGATTTGTTCCACTTTCATGTGCAAAATTTCAGCGCTCTAAGTGAACGCGTTCTCGAGTTATCATGCGGACGGACAGACAGACGGATATGCAAAAATCAAAATAACTTTTAATATTATTCGTGGGTGTCCAATCATTATTTCTGTCCGTTATAAATGGAATGACAAACTTAGTAGACCCTATGATTTCATCATCTGGGCCTAGGGTATAAAGGAACGATTAATATATATAATGAAAACCTATACATGTTAATGCGGCTCACAGTCTAAGGAATTTAGTAAGGACCGGTGCACACCAGCGTTTTGGACGTGCGGTGCCGTAGTGGCATTTCCGGTAAACGCATCAGTATTTTGGACGTGCAGTGACGCTGCGGTGGCAAGCGGCACGTGAAAAATCAATACACACAATATGGTGAAATAACGTTCTCCTAAAAAACGTGATCAATGGAAATATCGTATTGTCATCTATTTCTAATCTATATATGCACATATTCACTATGTCAGGAGTATTGAGCAACCGGAATTGCGGTACCGCTGCCGCGCCTGCCGTAGGAATCTGCGGAAGAAAGTGGACGCAATATTGAAGTTAGTGCGCACAATACGGACGTCGCCGGAAGTATGTGCACTGCTTAATATAATTGATAATATCCCATGCCGTAATTGTGACTCGCTCGTGCAAAAGGCTATGGTACTATAAAAATAAGTAAAAAACGAGTTTTCAAACAAAACTGAGGCCAAGCAGCATGAAAAAGTAGAAAACAAACTTTTCTTCACACACCAGAGGTGGACTCAGATTTTTCGATTGGGACATTTCTCTTGAATATTCTTTCTCTTCATGAATCAAATCACTTATTACCTCTGATTGATCATACTGAAATATATCGGTGATTGTCAGCGAATAAAATCTGAGTCCACCTCTGTGTGTGAAGACAAGTTTATTTTCTACTTTTTCATGCGGCTTGGCCTCAGTTTTGTTTGAAAACTCGTTTTTTACTTATTTTATTTTCTGCCTTTTTCACGTTAACTAAATTGTTATTACGTGCTGCATAGAGATATTTTAAAACAATTTTATGACGGCTGAAAAGACACTGATTTACTGAATTTTCCCGATTTTCCATGTTTCCACAGACTTTTCCTAATACTATGAATTTTTTTTAAAAATTTACATGAATTTTCCGGCAAGTTTTCATGATTGTTGAAGAGAAAGTATTGATGACAGTAGGACGGAAAAAAAATGATTCCGTATAGCAGTCGGAAAATTTTCCAGAAAAAATGGAAAATTCTGCATTTTTCTTGAAACAGATTTATCGCTAATCATATCGATGAAAATTTTTCCGATGATTTTCCCGCTTTTCCGGTTTTTCCATGGAGTTTTCCATAAAAGCAACTTTATGCAACTCATTTCGCTCTACAACTTTGTCTTAAGTTGCAAAACGCTCAAACGCTTCCTTGGTCGGAAAAACTCCGGAAAAGCGTTTTACATGAATTTTCCTCGATATTTTCTGAAAGTTTTCACCATTGTCGGAGAGAAAGTAATGATGCCAGTTAATCCTTGATCCTGCATAATTTAGAAAACTTTTTTACCGGAAAATTTTCCGGAAAAGTCGGAAAATTCCGGAAATTTTTTTCGGAAAAATCGGAAAACTCTGCATTTTTCCTGAAACGGATTTATCACTAATCAAATTTGTACCAAATTTTCAAATGATTTTTCCCAATTCTCCGGGTTGTCCATTCAAATTTCCGGTTCAAATTTTGATAGATTCAATTGTCACGCGACATGAACCTGTGTGCCAAATTTCAGCTCGCTGTGATGACAAAAAGTGGGTCTACGAGAGTGCCGAAAATAGTAAAAAAGAAATATCTAAATAAATATACAGACAGACAAATTCATGTACGACGGGCTGGCCTCAATAAAGGAATACTAGAACCGTTATTGCTGTTTGTTACCATTTTATGTTATGTTATGCCTTAAAATAAAATATTTCCCTAAAATCCTATTCTGTACCAGGAATTTTATTTTATTTTATGCATCGTAACATAAAATATTTCCTGTAATGGAGCATAACATAAAAGATCCTAAACAGCACATTTTACAGGTATTTTGACACATTTTATGAAAATGACATGCGTCAATTAACATTTGTTGTGCGAAAATTGTTTTAATTAAAAACTAAAATGTCCACCGCCATACATAAAAAGTACAATTTTGTCAGAAATTGTAGAAATTTGCACTGGTGCGGTATGGTAAAATATAAAAAGTTAATTATATTTGCCTAGGTTTTAATTTTATGCAGAAGAGATCATAGGATACGATATCTTCGGGATCCTACAATCCATGTGAGTTGCCCAAACTTATGCTTCAAAAGTTCTTTCGGCTGGATAATTAATAAACTTCTTATATTGGAGTTTGTAAACTAATTTTGCAAACTTATGAATAATTCTAATTTATACCCAAAATGTTTCGTTTTAAGAAAACAAATTCAAATACTTATAGAGTAGTAACTATAGCCTCATACCGGAAAGACATCTATTCCGTTCACTTTGAGTTAGGAATCTAAAATTAAACGGAATGGATGTCTTTCTGCTGCTTTTCATTTCTACGGACATGGTTCGTATCAAACTGCAGTCAGGAGTTGTCATATTTTAGCACTTTTACACCCAAAGTATCACAAGAGCTATTAAGAAAGCAGCTGCTTTCATAAATGATTATTTAGTGGGTGATTTGATAGAGTATCACGCAAATTTCAATTGACCAGCTGTTCAAAAAGTAATAGAAAACATAGCGGAATGTACTAAATATTTTATGTTACGTGTTCATAAAATAATTTTATGGATCACGACAGAATACGAATTTTTAAAACATTTTATTTTCATTTTATGAAGAAGGGATTTTTTCGCCATAAATTAACATAAAATATTATTTTATGAAAAATTACAGAATAGGGCCAATTATATGCGTTAATGCGGCGGCGTATAAACAAAGGTAGCTAGTTGAAAATAATTGTGTAGTTTAATGCACTACGCAGCTAGGCTTGCAAGGAGGACTAGTAATTTAATGTTCGATTGGCAGGTGCAGCGCCAAATGTCTGGAGAGTCTCGGTAAAGAATATAATTTAAATAATTTTTTCTAATGTAAATTGATGTACGACTGTATAGGGACTGTCTTTTGCAGCTGCCGCCCCATACCTTCTCTGAACCTTCGTGCAGTTTACTTCAAAGTGACATAGCTTCGTCAATTTTAGTCGAATCATCTCGAAATTTTCATAAAATGAGAACTGCTGAGATACTGTACTTTAAGAAAATATAAGAATCCGAAAATCGATTTTTTCACAATCATTAGGTTGGCATAATCCCTTAAGTTTGCAGATGTAGAACTACAAATATTATATTACTATCTATTTCTATTCTACATATTCATTATTTGAGGCCCCCTTTTTCTGCAAACTCGTTAAAAAGAAATTCATTGCGAAATGTTGATATGAAAAGTTATAAAATGGCAAATATGCTAATAAATAAATACATGAATGAATTAAGACACAAACTCCTGAATATGCCTTGTTCACATGAAGCGGATTTGACTAGACTGGAATCAACTTAATGTGTGAAGTATGAAGTGTTTACATGTAGTGGAGTGGATAGAAGTAATATTTGTTGTCGTGGCTGTGCACAATTTGTGATTCCATCTGTCAAAAGATATCCATTTCGGAAATTTTATCAGTTTATTGTTTTTTAAGTTTTTGAGAAGTAATAATGGACAAAATTTTAGTTTTAGTTTGATGATGTGAGACCAAAATACAATTCTTTGCTCTGTCAAAAACCTTTGTCAATTGAAATCTAAGTGGCAGTAGTTATATAGAAGGTAGCCTACCTATAATGACATAGTCGGATAAAACGATACATTGCCTTTTCCACGAAATCTAAGCGTCCGCGCATTCCTAATAATATTGGTCGTGTTCTTCAGTTATTTTGCAGCCAACAACAAAAATAGCAGTATTTTGCAGCCGATAACAATAGCAGTATTTTGGAGCGAATTAGTGAAGAAAAAAAGTGAATGTTGAAGTATTTTTTACAGGAATTAGTATTGTGTTTTTTTTTTCGGTATTAAGTATTGATTTTATTTAATATGCTCTTTTTGCCGGATTGCTCCTATTCTAAAAAAGCAATTGACTTGACACTGATAATGTTATTATAATTATTTTATTTTACTCTTATTTGAGTAAAATGGCATATCTTGGCCAAGGGCAAATTAACATACTGTGTCATTTTACACATGGATTCTAAAAATTATTTTCAGAGGTTGGGCAATAGAAATATAATATAAACATGCAGAAATTAAAAAAAAAAATCTTTTATTTTACAAATAAACCAAATTTCTTTTGAACCACTATTGCGTTTTATTCAAATTACATGGGTGCCTAAAATGGCATAGTATGTCGTTTTATACACACACAGCCAATATAATACATTGTGTTTTTCTTTTTTCTTTTTTTTAATAAAAAAAAAATCCTGACTTGTTTTAACATTAAGATTCTTCAAAACATGAAATCAAACACTTTTAAGCTGCTAAATGTGTACTCAAAGTGTTCTTAAATATAAAGGGTTAACATCCACAAGGTAAAATATAAGGATATGTCATTATAGGCCACCTAAATTGGCAAGCTATCCAGTTTTATATATATTGATGCGAGCGTGGCCTTTGGTTTGTTATTTAAAACACACTTCCAATTATAGCACCTTGTTTTAGTTGTACCTCATTTTCGGATGTGTTAAGCACTATGACTGGTATTAATGTTGCACCTTCTGCCTTCACTAAAGTCTTGCCAACAATGATGCTCGATGTAACTTTTGTGGCGTTAGGCTCCACCCGGTAGAATCGACAGGTCCCGATGTCATCAGTAAGCTTTGCCCATATTGGTGTCTCGGAGCATGGCGAAAGAGTATATTTTCGCAGACCATCGTCCTTACTTTCGCAGGATAATCTGCTCCTTCTATTAGTCTCATAGAAATTTCTATATTCCCATATTTGAGAGTCCGCTCTCCGACATCCAGATTTATTTTGTATGTGATCATGAAGTCTATTCCAAGAATGCATTCATCCATTGTCATGAAACCAGGAAACTGTGAGGAAATAGTAGTTCGCCTAGTTGAACATCTAAAGTTATTTCTCCAAACACCTGTGCTGCTGTTCCAGTTGCTGTTCTTAGTAGTATTGTGAAGCGATTTGTTCTTGACAAGATCTGCTCTAATAATTGATCTCGAAGCTCCAGTATCGATAGTGACCGCGCACTTATTTTTTCCTACACTGCCATATATAACAAGGCTGCTATTATTTCTCAGTAACTACTTGAATGATGACTTCGGGGCTATCGATTCCACCAACCAACTTCTGCCCCACAAAGTTGGTTTTTACTTGTTTTCCGACTGCTCAACAGGAGAGGTGATGCGACTAGTCGCTGCTTGATATCTGGTCTCTCCACGAATAGCTTGTTCCCTGGCTCGACATCTTTCGCATTCTTCTTTCCCCTCTTCTTCTGGTGATTCCACTCGTCGACGTTCTCTGCAGTCTCTTTGAAGGTGCCCAGGTGGCTCTGTACATTCTTCCACTGAAATTTCTCTCACTCGTACTGCACTCCGTGAAGCTTGTCTGGCGAATTCATACGCCTGCGAAGGCTAGTGCTTCTGCTGTTGATTTCTTTCCTGCTAGCCTTAACGCTTGTTGTAAATTTTGATCTGCAATAGCGTTCACAAATGCCTCCGTCGCCACTTCATTAAGGAAATCCACATTTACGCTGGAGTATGAAAGATGCGCTAATCTTTCCACATTAGCCTGCAGTTGTTGCAGTGATTCGCCATGCTTTTGTATCCTGTTGCGCAACTGTATGCGATATACTTGCTGCATATGTTCATCTCCGTAACGTAATTCTGTACTAATGAAGTGTAATCGCGTTGCTTTTCAATTGGTACAGTTTTTAAGAGTTCTGACGCAGGACCTCGAAGTGCTAACACCAGAGCTATAGCTTTGTCTTCATCATTCCATCCATTTACCTCGGAAGCTGCCTCGAATTGTCTGTTGAAGATATGCCACGAATTTTGTCCATCAAATATTGGAGGTTGCATTCTACCTGCACCGGATATTTCAATTCCTTCGTGCCGAGGTTATCGATGCTTCATCCTTTCCATATCTGCTTTAAGGTTGTCAAGCTGCTCAGTAAATTTTTGTTGTTCCTGCTCGAATTGTTCAATTTTCAAATTTTGTTCATCTAACGAGTTTTTCAGAAAATTTTCCTGTTCCTCCAAACGAATTTCTAGACAATTCTCCAGAGAGATCTTTTGTTCGTCCAAACGGGTTTCCAGAGATTTCTTTTGTTCCCCAAAAGCATTCTTTTACTCGTCAAAACGGGTTTCCATAGATTTCTTCTGCTCATCTAAACGGGATTCCAAAGAATTCTTTTGTCCCTCATTGGAATTCTTTTGCTCATCAAAACGGGCTTCCATAGATTTCTTTTGTTCCTCGAGAGAATTCTTTTGTTCGTCCATAGATTTCTTCTGTTCCTCGAGAGAATTCTTTTGTTTATCAAAACGGGCTTCCATTTTGCTCAATAAGTACTCAAAAGCTGTTCCATTTTCATCGCAGGCTCTTCTTCAGCTTCGGGTTCTTCCAAGTTCTCTTCGAAAACAAATGTTTCATGATTTTTTCCTTCCTCTATCAAAGCTTGTCTAAGTCGCTCGACTAAAACTTTCTTTGCACCGGTCGTTTGTAATAACCGGTTCCCTAACTCCACTTTCAAATCCTGTATTCGAAGCTCCTCGACTTTGCGCCCCATTACTTTAGTAATTCTCTTACAGTTGAATTATTTTCCTAAATTTTCAAAATTTAACACAATTTCACAAAATTGATCACACTTTGAATTTTTAAGTCAATTGCCACCACTTTATTTCGCAAATTTATTTCACTTCTAACACCAGTTGTTGCGGGCGTGGCCTTTGGTTCGTTATTTAAAACACAATATTAATTATTTAATATCCAAGCTCTTAATTTCACTTCTAATCATATAAAATTCATAAAATCAACTTTAATTATCGCTATTACTGTACTTTCAATTATCGCAATCCAATTACAACACTTTCGCCTGTTTATTACTTTCGCTTGTTACCACTGCAACGTCTAAGACAAGACTCTCTTCTGGCGGTGACAACTGTTTTATTTATACCCTAGAAACTCTCCAGATTATTATGGAGTGTGCTATTGCACAATCTTCATTATATTCCTGAACCTTCCCGAAGATTCCATCATCGATTCTCCGAACCTGAAGTTGTTTACTCTCCATTGCCAGTAGATGTCACCAGTTGTCTCTTTAAATTGCACGTAAAAATATAATAACATTAAGCTCTTCGCACAAATCTGAAAAACTTGCCAATCACATCTTTCTTTTAAATTATTTAAATTGCAGTGCGGCTTTAAAACAGAGCACAAATTTATCACCCACGACGAAGTGCCAAAATTTCGACGTCATATTTAATCCGTTCCATTCCACTTGGTGTTCTCATCCCCCGAAATCACTGTAATATAATAAGAATGGACTAAGCATTCTTCCTTCAAAAATAGCACAAATTTTGTAGAGGC
This sequence comes from Dioctria linearis, assembly GCA_963930735.1. Taxonomy (NCBI): domain Eukaryota; kingdom Metazoa; phylum Arthropoda; class Insecta; order Diptera; family Asilidae; genus Dioctria; species Dioctria linearis. The sequence continues at coordinate 48,242,576 of OZ005741.1, read as the reverse complement.
TGTGAAACCCCTTTATTTCATACAATTGTACATCGATTCATAGTTAATTATTATTTGTCGATTAGAAACACTAAAGATGCTGTAAAATAGTATTGCATAAAATAAAAATTATTTAGGAAGTTCAACTTATTTTAATTAACACAAATTATTAATTTTTAATATTACTGAAAAATGTACTCTTCTGCAGATTTGATGTCAAACTTAATTGAGCTCTCCTTCAAACTCAATTAAGTTTGACGCATAAAAGACGTATAAAAGCAATATATTTATGTATCTGAATTTTTATGTCAATTCCAATGCATTCCATTTAAAACAACCGTACTGTTTCCAAAATTGGTTACAGTTGAACGTACATTTTGAGCTTAAAGGAGACAAACAGATTCTACATAAAATTTGTGCCATTTTGACAATAAGAATTAGATAGGATGGCTCATTTCATTGTTATTATATGTCAGTGCCCACGGTACAGTGAATAAAGGAGTGCGTTTTGGCTAGAGCCGGCTATCATTGTCCGTTAATAAATAAGTGGAGCTTTGCCATCCACACAGTAATAAACTTACAAAACTTTTTAAGTTAATTGACGGCAAAAATTAAACAAACAAACGTCAAGCTCCATAGCACAAACCAATTTGGCTAAATAGCCAAACGTTTAACACACTCAAGGTATTCTCGTTAAGTTTTGACAAATAAAGTGTGACGTAACCCCCGGAATATATGGGCCGGTTAGAAGGCGACATCCACAGTATTCTTGCTTTGTCTTACTACAGGGAATTTTTCGTATAAAAGTTGCTTTTATTTTGTTCAAAAGCTATAATTTCCATAAATTTGTTCTACATGTTATTTTTTATTTTATTTTTTTACTATTAGAAAGGAAATATATTTGGCTACAATTTGTTTTAACTTCATTTTTTTGTGGGAGCGACAGTTTTAGGCTTTAGGACCTGTTTAAGATGAAATTTTAGTTTTTCCTCCATGACGAGTATACAAAAACAGTGAGAGAACACGACGACGCAGCGTGGTTCGTAAAAAGAATATCTTGTATTCTCTGTACCATGAGCAAAGATTCACTAATAAGCAAAGATAACTTAATAAGAAGAAGGACACAGCCGAACAAAATTCGAAATTTTTCCTCTTTTTTTAGAAAGAAACAAATAATGTCATATACTTTCGTCTTTTGCATGAATGGTTAAAAAAAACTTGGTTATGCATTATTGTAGTGCGATTGAGACAACGAGTTAAAAACAAAAATCGAGAGAACGGTAGGATTACCCGAACGACAAAATCTTATTGAATACCTTCAAAATCCTATCATATTATTCATAATAATGTACTTCGGGTCATACTACCGCAAATTTTTTAAGCATAAGATAAATTTCGCTTTGGCCCAGGTGCTGAAAGGGGATGTAAATTTTGCTGTCAAATAAAATTCTCATTTTTCCCTAATATATCAGAGAATCCAGCATGATCTACCACTTAATCTCCCGAATGTAAACAAAATCACATGCTTTTCAAATATCATAGGATTACAGCCACAACTTTGGAACCACAACATAGAATTATAGCAACAACTTTGGAACCAGTTCTTTCAATATTTGAGAGCAACCTGTTTTCACAAAAGCGCGGGAACATTTTATCAGAGTAAAATCTAAAAACTCATGTATTTACGAGAAAGAATCATTTGCCATTCTGTTTCGTTGTATGTACTCTGCGTTTTCAGATTTTTTGTCTTTATTCATAAAAGTTTGAAATTTAGTTTGATTTTTTTATCTTCTTTCCTAGCCGTGTGCATTTTAAATGTAAAACACACGGAAATCTCGCCTGTTTCCTATTTTATTATTAGGTTATCTTTGCTAATAAGAAGATAGGACACAGAAAAGATTTCCGACTGTTGTTTTGTAATATATTTATTTTTTTATTATTATTATCACTGAATAATGACAATTATTTACAATGCAATACAATACATTTCTAGTCCAATTGCAATATACCCCATTCAGTCAGCTGGTATAAGAGTTGGGGACATTTGTATTCAAAATAAATTAAATAATATATAAGTTGAAGAATAATGAAATTTCTAATCTAAATAATTCAACACAATACAATTTCAAATTCAACTTAACACTAAGCAATAGTAATTTAAAAATGGTTTAATCTTACTTCAATACTATTCATTCACAGTTTTATACAATGGTTAACAAGAAAACAAACCTAATAATTAATCAATCAAAGCTAAAATTATCCAGATAGCACAATACGCTACCGTTACAATATACCATAACTTAATATAACGTTTAAATAAAAATTAAAAACAAAATTACGTTTCGCCCTTAATGAAAAGCAGTACTTAGAGAATATAATATATTAGGAGAGAAAGTGAAACTGCAAGGCGTACCATCCCAGAACCAGACATAGTTGCTTTACATTTGCCTTCATAGATCCTAAATACAATGACCATGCCAGTAAAACAGGTAAGCAAAACCAAAAATCCAGTACAGATAGAAACACTATTACCTCCAAAAATACGGTGAGAACCACAAGTAGGAATCAGAGAGAAAATCAGGACACAGAACACAAAGCCAACCCAATATATATGTAGCAAATTGCAGGAAACACAAAGCTAGGTCAACAAATATCTTTATTTTTTTTTATGAATAGTGACAGTGTTGGTGCGGCCCTGATAGCATCCGGCTAATGATTTGCGCAGCAGTGGTTAATAGCCCCTGTCGCTTTCTTTCTGTTCTTGGCCTGCCTTGTATTATATTATTTCTATTCCTCGTAAAATGTTCATGTATATCCTGGTGTTGTGCGACTACTAGATTTTCATGTATATCCTGGTGTTGTGCGACTACTAGATTTTACCTTATTAACCTGTTCAATATGCTATATAAAAACTTCGCCTTTTCAATTAGTATGACTTGCATCAAGGCAAACTGCCCTGTGAGCTGATAAACAAATAGAGAACTAGTGTCCCCCCACGGCTACTGGTACAGTGCTTTTAAAGCCCTATTCATTTATATTTTTACATCATCTTCCAGCCCTAGCGGGCAATGCCACCAGTTGATACATGTCTCTGCAAGTTAACATTCCTTCTTAGGATTCCGATCAGGGGAGTTAGCTTCCTTGCCAGGTTCCCCATATGCTGCGACCAGCATAGTTTATCATCAATCAGTAATCCCAGGTAATTGCAGTATCTGCAGTTCTCATCAAATATTCCGTGCCAATTTTAATGCTAATACATATTAATATCTGCTTTGCTCTTCTGCCCGAAAATCATAAACTTGGTCTTCTTATCGTTTATCATTAACTTGTTCCCTTCAGTCCATTTCCTAAATACTTTCAAGTCATTATTCACCACGTGTTCCAGATCAGCCGCATTTGAGGCTTTAAACAAAATATTAGTGCCATTCGCATAAACATGGTACTCGCCGGTTAAATCTGTGCATTGCAAGTTATTTATATACAACAAATACAGCAGTGGGCCCAAGATTGAACCGTGGGGAACGCCACATCTTGACATAAGAGAACCACTAATGGCATCATTGAGCCTTGTCATAACTTAACGCGCCGTTAAATACCTATCAATTCATTAACCAATCCTCGCACTCCCAGCGTGTCCAGAAAGCCCAGCATCAGACCATGATGAACAGTTTTACATTTAAAATGTACACGGAAAAGGAAAGCAAGAAGATGAAAAATAACATATAAATCAAACTCTCTATAAAACGTTTACGAATAAAGACAAAAAATGTGAAAAGGCAGATTACATGCAACGAAACAGAATGGCAAATGATTCATTCTTGTAAATATTAAATGAGAAGGGGCGGAGTTTTCAGATTTTACTCGTGATAAAATGCTCCCGCGCTTTTGTGAAAACACGTTTTTCTGAAATATTGAGTTTGGTCACATGTTGTTCCTGTAATCGGCACGTGTTGTTGCTATAATCCTATTATATTTAACAGCACGTGCTGCTGTTTACATCCGGTTTGCTCCGAAGATATTAGATGGGATGCTCTCATGCTGGATTCTCTTATATTTTTGGGAAAATGAGAATTTTGACACCTTGGCCATAGCGAATTTTATGCTTTTCTTATAAAAGTGTTTAACTCGTTGCCTCAGTCCCACTACCATAATGCATAGCCAAGCTCTTTTCTCCCATACATGCAAAAGACTAAAGTATAGGACATATATTTCTTTTTTTCTTGAAAACAGGAATTTGTAATTTAGTTCTTCTGTATCTTAACTTATCCTTAATTAAACTTTGCCGTAGGTCAGTCCATTCTTATTATAGGTTCAACTACAATAGTCATAAAGACGTTACGGATTTCAAAGAGACCGAGGCTTACTTACGAAAAATTTAAAACATTAAAAGTGAAGATAATAACCCACTGACTTATAACAATGGACTGAGCGATTTGCTATTTCATGTGGCACAAAAAATATTGTGTTTCTGTATATCACCGTTAGAGCACACTTTAAAACGATTACATAAAAAACATGTAAAACTCAACCAATCAGATAAAATTTTACACCCATAAATCGAATTTAATTAAAAAAATATATTTTCTTGTGCCCAAGTGATATTTTAATCGCTTATAAGGAATTAAACGTATTTAGACTTTAATTTTCAAAAGTTATTCTTAACTGAATCCTGCTTATGGGCAAGAGAGACAGAGCATGGTAAACACTATATTTACCTTATTCCTTCTGCGGTGATTGCATCTGTAGCCAACATAAAAACATCAAATGGCATAAGCAAACGTTCCAGAATGCAACATTTTGTGTTGGTAGCTCCAACTCTGCCATAGGGCGAAAGAGAGAACTATAAAACTTGTGCCATGCTTTATTATATGAAAATGACAATACGCTCAGTCCATTGTTATAAGTCAGTGTAATAACCCTTATATAATAATATTTATTTATTAGCAACAATAGCTGCTTTTTTTTGCTACAATTATAATTACAAGTTCATTTCAGGAGATATTCAATTTAATATATACTATCGCTAATTTTTTAAAGTTTTTTTAAATTCATTTCTTCTTTTACTGCAACTGGTAGATTATTGAATAACTGTATACCTTTATACATGTTTGAATTTTGTGCCCTAGTTGTTCTTAATCGATCTAATCTGAAATTATTGTTATTTCTTAACTGGTACGGCTGACTATCTCCAACATATTTTAGATTCCGACATAAATAGCTTGGTAGTAAATTATTTTTAAAGTTTGTGAACCATAGTTAAAACATTAAGAGTTAATCGTTGGTTAATATTCATCCACTTCAATGCTTCCAACATTATCCGTATTGGTGTTCTCCGATGACATTGTAGTATACATCTCATTGCCCTATTCTGCAATATTTGTAGTCTGTCAATAGACAGTCCCATATAGAAAATGGTTGAGCAGTACTCAAAATGTGGCTTTATTATTGTGTTATACACTTTTATGGCAGTTAGAATGGACAATTTACGTCTAATTCTTTTAAAAAAATGGATTTTTTTGCAACTTTCTTACATATATAATTAATATGTTCTTTAAATACTAGTTTATTATCAATTATAACACCTAAATATTTTATTTCACACACAACTTCAATAAGTTCATTGTTCAACATAATACTAGGCAAACTTAAATCATTAAGTATCATACACTTTGTTTTTGACATGTTCACTTTTAGTTTATTCATTTTCATCCATAAATTAACTCTTGCAAGGTCACTATTGATTTTATTAGTACACTCATTTATGTCTTGTCCGGATATATATATAAGAGCATCGTCAGCGAAAAGTCTTAATTGACTGTGCTCAATTACTTTGCCCATATCGTTAATATAAATTAAGAACAATACGGCAGCTAATATTGATCCTTGTGGAACTCCAAGATTATTTTGAAGATCTTCAGATATAACGTCGTTGACTTTAGTTCTTTGTGTCCGATTATTTAGGTATGATTTAAACCAATTTTCTTCTTTGTTCTTGATTCCATATTTTTTTAATTTTTCCAGAAGAATGTTCCTGTCTATGGTCTCGAAAGCTCGTTTTAGGTCTAAGAATACAGCAATGACAATTTGACCGTCATCTATTAAACCTTTCCATTCACAGATAACCCAAGTAATAGAAGTTTCACACGAGTGACTGTTTCTGAAGCCCGATTGATGTTCAACGATTAAGTGATTTGATTCCAGATACTTTTCCAGTTGTAACTGCGATGCCTTCTCCAGTACTTTTTCGTATATGGGAAGCATCTTTATAGGCCTCAGGTCCTCACACTTTTTGGAGTTTGCAACCTTCTGTACTGGCATTACCATAGACTCTTTCCACGTACTTGGAAATTCGCCATTCAAGAATGATGAGCTCACTATTTCTAATAAAGCTGGACCAATTATGTTAAATGCATCTTTAAACATTACAGTATTTATGTGATTGTGGTCTTTCTTTGTATTTAATTTTCCTAGAATTCTATAAATATACTCTAACGTTACTAGGTCAAATAAAAACGTATTTATCGCTTCATCCACTAAGTTGCAGTAAGCTACAACTGGTATGGATGCATGAATATCAATTACACTGTTTATAAAATATTTATTTAACTCATTAGCTATTACATCAGAGTCATTATAAGTAGTACTCCCGAAAGTCACTTCTTTAATTTCCTTACGACTTTCTTTTAATACACAGGATTTAAGGACTTTCCACATCGATTTTTGGTCCGTGGCATTGTCTATTTTTCTTTTTATTTCATTATTCTTAGTTCTTTTAAGACACGCGTTATAAATGTTTCTGGCCGCTCTATATTGCTCCCAAGATATTTCAGATTTTAATAACATAGCTATTTCATACTTTTTTATTTTACGTTGTTTCACTTTTAATAACTGCGAGTCAAACCAATCATTATGGTATATTTTACAATTTTTTGTTGACATATAATTTAGGCAGATTTTTTGTAACTCATTTCGCATTATTGATGCTTTTACGTTCACATCATTTGCATCACCTATACTCTTAATATAACTATTATTAATATGGATTGTGATATGGAAATGTGATAAAAATGATAATTTTTCGTAATTAAACTTGTCTCGTTGAAATCCGTAACGCCATTACGGGTATTGTAGTTGAGCCTATAATAAGAATGGACTGACCCACGGCGTACACGCTATAGCATACATCACTTTTTGTAGATGAGAGACACTCGGGGGAGGAATTTCTCCGAACTTTGTCTCTTCATCTACGAAAAATGATGTATGTCAGGGGCATTAAGACCGGTCTAGACTATTCCATTCCAATTGGTGTTCACAAGGCGGATTAACTCATTACGAAGTTCGACAATCCAGTCGAGTTCGCTTCATGTGAACAAGGTAATAAATAATACGATACATAGGAAGTAAACCTCCAATAATTTTTTGTTTTTTGTCAATCTTGACTTAATGATGTATCCATTTATGGCTGAAATTTTAAACTTTATTTATTCTATAACATTTTCCTTAAATTTTAATATAGAAATTGGCAACATAACAGTGGATGCAAACACCGAGCAAAGAAACAAGCATCACATGCAAACGATAAGTAAATTTGTTAAAAATAAGTTCTACGATAATCTTAAAGTTTAATGCTGCTGTTAAATGCAAAACTGTATCAGACTTCTTTGCGAAAAGTACTATATAAATATGTAGATGTAACCAATTTTAACGCACTGATCTCAGTTAAATAGGAAAAAAATATTTAACTCTAAACCAATAAGATATTATTATTTGCTAATATCAAGTTATTTGTGGTTCTCCTTGCCAGATTTTAATAATGTCAAATCTGACGTTTTCTCACATTTAACATAAGTAGCATAAAAAATTGCAGTGTAAAATAAAGAATTTCGTGGCACTTACCTCGGTATTGGTGTCCGTAACTCCGTTGTGTTGGGACTGCGAGTTGTCCATATTCAGAAGATTTTACACGGACGGGTGTCGTGTTTATTTAGAAATTCCAAATAAATAACAAACATAAAACACAACAATTCAGTTATTTAGAAAAACATTTAATTAATTAAACATTCATTGATACTGTGTACGAATTCATACAGCGAACGGAAGATATTTACCACATTCTTTTGTTGAAATTAAAAAAAAAAGAACACCGTTTTCACGAGACAATTTTATAACTAAATACATAAATTTTTTCTAAAACAAGATTACCACATAGAAAGAGTTTACGGTGAAGTATAATAAAATAAAATATACGAGGAGCAAAAATTTACACAAACTTAACCGAGTGCCCAGAAGCTGACATGGCAATGGCAGCTGTAAATTTCTCGTGCAATGTCAAATTTATATCATGATAAAAATCACTGAGGGCTTATCACAATTAATTGGATATTTACGAAATTAACACTTAATAATTGAAAATTTAGGAAACATTCAATGGAAAAATTAATATGGATAGGAATATTTTGCAAATAAATAATAATGGTTTCGCGCACACATAAAAATTGGAAATTTGTATTTAAAACTGCTCTTTCTTTATTGCTCAACGGGTACGCACCAATTTACACCGCAGAAAATTTGAAATTCTTTCCTTGCCTCGATTTAAATTAAACATAAATATGCGAAATTATGCAATTTTTACAGATTGTTTGATGATGCGTCGAAATGTTATCAATTTAGCCCCGAGCCAAAACACTATTTTTTGTGTTCTTTCTGATATAAACATAAAGAAACATGAACATTTATCAATTCTTATTAATCGGAGTAAAAAAAATTAGATTTCGCGGGCAAAATTATTAAAGGAAATTCTCTAAAGATCTGCACGAATTTAACACTCGGCCAACTGCACAACTTTGAAGTTTCTTGACTGACGAAGGTTGACTTGACTGCTCTATTTGAGAATGTATTTGAAATTGGGTTTAAGGCGAATTGCTGAATGTCAAAATTTACTTGAAAATATTGCCAGATGTTAATAAAAACAAGTTTTTGTTAATGCTCGAAACATTTTTTATTTTGTTTTCATAATAGATAACAGATTGTTAGTTCTTCAGTAATATTATTAAATTATAAATTATATCGACTGATTTCATTTTCCTATAGCCAAAATTCAATAAATTTTTAAATAAGTACCTTTTAAAATAAAGGCGAATTGGAGGAGGAACTTTAGTCAGTTCGCTTCAGACGATAGTGAAATGTCAAAAGTTGCTTTGTTTAGGAAAACTTTGAGATGGGCTTAATAGTGCAGTTATTACAATTTTGGAATTTATATTTAGTAATTTATTTCTATCTGTGAAGTGTAATTGCTACGAGAAATGGAAGAAATTGAAGACTATTTGTTATTACTATCCACCAACGATAAGGAATTATATGAGGTAATTAAAGAATGATTGGTATTTACAAAGATTTACTTTCATTATAGTGTAAATCTCGCTTATCATTTCGGAGGAGAGATAAGCAATAAATATAAGTTCAATTGTGCGTCACTGATTACGATAATTGACTACATAAAAAACAGAAAAGGTTTGTAAATATTTAGGTAATAAATCGATTCTACTATACATTGAACGAATATATGTCTAATATTAGCCAGGCTTCAATGATATTCTGCGCCGATCTTAATTTGTCTAATTCTAGAATGGTGCGTTTAGTAGGACTACAGTAAGTTTACATAACGGATTGAAACAAGGGAGAGACTTGAAAAGTTTCATTTCTCATTTAACCTTCATAGTAGGTTCTCTGAATGTGAATCTAAGAAATATCTATGATCGGTTTTTTTCCTCTTTCAAGGTATTACCGTAGGACTAGTTATTGATTCTAAACTTACATGGCGTTCGGAGTCCACCATTATAAATGGTACAAGTACTAGGGTCGCATGCAATACCACAACAGAGTATACAAATTTTATATGGATCGATCAATTGTATACAAAACTGTTGTTGAAGAAACATTTTCTCTCGGCACGCTCTAAAATATACTGTGGTCCATTCCGAAATGCACTACCCATTTCACAATCCGTATACTCTACTCTGGTATTGCATGTGATATCTAGTTCTTGTGCCATCTGTGATTCTATAGGGTTCGATCTCTATATGAAATATCTCAACATCTTAAGCAACTTGCTCGGGCCAAACTGGTTATGGCCCTTTTTAAACCCCCCACTTTATCAGGTAGACGTACAATCTTTTTTACTCGTAGCGATGTATAGCATAGAAAAAATAATAGATTTATATCATTTAAATTATTAATTGATTTAAAACCAACCAAAATAAAAATTTAAATTCAATGCTTAAACGGTATTTAGCCTCTTATAAAAATAATTTAACATAAATCATTAAATAATTCATTCGGCGAGATTATATGTATGTCAACAATATTTATACAGATAAATTATGAAAAATAATTTTTTTAAGCCAAATTTTCAATTAATTACTCTATAGGGTTATATTTATGGAAGTTTTTTTGCTGTGCTCTTTTGATTCCGTGCAGTGCACTGTAGAGCACAGAAGATTGCGAATTGAATTGACTCATAGGGTGCATAGAGGTAGAAAACATTTTGAAAGTAAAGGGTGTCTCAGAATGTTTTTCGTTTTTAAAACTTAAAAATAAAACGCCAGAATTATTAGTGCAAAATCGTTTTAATTACTGTAAAATCAAAGAGCAGTTTTTGAATTTTTATTGATGAAAGAGAACCATTTGTAAATGCGCACCATCCGCTTCTTCACACTCATTTAGCCTGGAACTGAACTTTTCAATCGCTCTTGGAGTAGCGCTGACTTCGTCTATGATTCTTTACTTTAAAACATTCAAGTTGGGTTGTGGAGGGCATTGAATAAATAACTAATAAGGAAACTGCATGTCGGGTGAAAGCTTAAGCCACTCGACGAAATGCAGTAATGAAGTCGTGACATTTTGCAGGAGGACATTTTTTATAATCCAAATTGCTATGTAAAATAAACAAATCGTGGGGGTCTGTACCGAGCTATTTACCTTTTCATTTTACTGACATTGTTCTGTCTTGATTGGTTGAGATTGGCAATTTTAATTTTATTTCTTAATGCTTCTAACTTAAGTCTTAATTTTTGGGCTAGTTGCTTTTGCTTATTTTATTTTATTATAGTAGTCTCAATTCAAATTCAATTTTCAATTTTGCTCATAGGCTATTGCGATGGTTTCTGTTAGCTCTTTTTTTCATTTAGTGTCAATGTGCGCAAGTTAATTGTTGCTCAGCTTTCACGCCGGATGCAGCAGACACATGGCGCATGGAACTTTCTACATGAAACATGCAGATCATATGTCAACCTACGCCATTAAACATATAAAAATACCAAAATATGAAAAGCCGACTTATGTAAGCATTTAAATTAATGTTTCTTTCCCACAACTGAAGCTTATTTGGAAAAAAGCAAAAGTCACTTGAAATGTAACTAGATCTTCCATTTCTTTTCTCGCATAGATATATTTTCTAGAGTAAGATATTTTTATGCAAGTTTTAGAATAAGAATTTGTATTTTAATCAGTTCCATGTTAAACTTAAAAGTGTCGGAAATAAAAGTTGGAAGTTGAAATAATCTCGGTGGTTTTAATTTTCAAACATTTTTTTTTTGTTTCCCATCAATAATAATTATAAAAGTTGAATCATAAATGAAAAACACTAAAAAGAAATGGGAGCCTTCATACTGCATGAAAAAGACCTTTAATGTTCAATTTGTGCAAATTATTGAAAAGTATAGCTAAATATTCGAGCAAAGGTCAAAGTAATAAGCAAAAGCAAGGCATCATCACTGCTTGATTATCTATTGCAACTGTGAGAATGTGTTATAGTGCCATGCACCACAAGTCATACTGCATGTTGTATGCTGCAGGTTTCATCCGGTATGATGTCCACTAGATCACTTTGTAATCTGATCCTTTCTGATCCTTTATTTAAGTTCCAATTGGACAATATCAGGCCTAATGGTAGCATTAGTAGCGAAGACCCCCCATAAAGAAGAGAAGAGCTGAAAAAAGGTTTTTGAGTTGGCTGGGAGAAGTGAAGAAGAGTCCAGAGATATAAACATGTTACACAGTACGTTTTAGAATAACTATATTTATATATCAGCTATCTGTTCCAAATGGAACACATTTTTAACTGTATTGCTATGTCTACTTCGGCTAAAACTTCAACAAAGCGACCTAAGAGGGTTATGGTCATGCAAAATGGTCCGTGACCGGGGTAGTTTTTAACACAGTCTGCAAACAAATTGTACTATACCATGCAGCAGTGACCGTGTGATGATCTTCAAGTGGAATAAACAAAAAACGAGCCATACATTATCTAACCAACGCTCTATCTCGCACTATGGTACTAAGAAAAAGTCATTGAATCTCCTAGAATTCCTTTTTATTTCAAATTGTTAATCTGAACTCCTTATTTTTTACTAACCATTATTATCTTAGTTCCGAAAAGAGTTTATAGTTTTATTTGATTTGCCTTTCGTTTTTCTTTACATAACTAGATCAATCATGTATTATACAGATCTTCGTAACTTTTTAAATAAATAAAAATAAAATATGTATAGGTTTCGTCACCTGTTGCCATCTGATGTTGCAAACCAAGTTTTTCCGACCTCGTTTGAATTTTTTAAACATTTTCTCGAAAATACTCGCGGTTCAATTAAGTTTTTTCACTGAAATCGAATTTTAAAAATGCCTGCCAAAACTAAACAACACATTATTTCTTCGGTCAACATCATTTATCTTATAAATTTAATATGACAATCAGAATCATTTTAACACAAGCTCGCTGTAATAACTCGTTTAATAAATAAACGGTCAACAATACATGCTTTTCATCACTTACTCGGTGTTAGTATTAGTATATTAGGGCCTAGATCGAGTAAAATGTGACATTTCCATAAGAATTTTAGCGTTGGTAAAATCGCAAGCAAAAATTTTACTGCTTATTTTACTAGTGCAATACGGAGTAAACTCTCTATTTTAAAATAGATGACGCTTTGTATGGCTCCACTTATTTTACTGTACATTTTAATGCTAGGAGCATTAAAATGGTGGTAAAATTTTGACATTTCCTGTTTCTATGACAATTTCAGATTGTTTTTTTGAATTTATTGATGGATTTAATTCCTCTTGAAAATTTTCAGATTGTTTTTGTTAATTTATTAAAGTGTATAATTTCTTTTGGAAATTTTCAGATTAATCAAGTCCATTTTAAATTGTAAAATGTAAAAACTTTTATCTAAACTTTGTAAAAAAATTAAAGTTTTTCAGGGATAAAATTTTTAAACACCTGTCACTTTGTTTTCTCCAAATTAACATACGTCAAAGCTTTACGAGCGATTTTAATGTGAAATATATGGAGACCGCGTTAAATTTTAATTTGCCCGAACTCGATACTAGGTTTTAAACTAAACATAAACCAAACACGAAATGACATGCAGTACAACATAAAACAAAAAATTTAAGTATTATGTAGGCGTTTTTTTTAAACCTGCTTAGAAACGTCAATGACAAAATGCTCAGCCTAAATATTTATAGCTATGCACACGCGATTAATAGGCTTATACGTGCTAAATCTGGACCTTGCGAGTTAACATGCAACAGAGGTAACCTCTTTTTTTATAATTTGTTGTTATAGCGGCAATAGAAATACACACTGTGAAAGTTTCAACTGTCTACCTATTACGGTTCATGAGATACAGCCCGCTGACAGACAGACAGACGGACATCGGAGGCTTAGTAATAGGGTTCCCGTGTTTACCCTTTGGGTACGAAACCCTAAAAAAAGCACTCCCTGTCCTTTGTTGAAAACAAAAAGAAGTAGATTTTCAACACATAGTATGAAATCAAAATTTTTATTCATACGTATTGAGATGAAAGTATGTGTGAAGATATACCTCTTTCTTTCCGTACCCAAAGGGTAAAAACGGGAACCCTATTACTAAGCCTCCGATGTCCGTCACCGGGCTGTATCTCATGAACCGTAATAGATAGACAGTTGAAATTTTCACAGACTGTGTATTTCTATAGCGGCTATAACAACAAATAATTAAAATAAAATTAAAGGGGGCCCCATACAATAAACGTGTTTCTTCGTGTATACATAGTGTTAAATTTTGTACGATGGCACGGAACCCTTCGTGTGCGAGTCCGACTCGCACTTGGCCGGCTTTTTAAATTTAATTATACTAATTTCATTTCTTTTCAAAAGATTTCAGAAATACATCAACAATATTCAACAAAACATTAAAAACTTACACAAATTGATCAACAATTTTTAAATTTAGTTCAACATTTCTTCTAGATAAAGATCAAAGTATTCCTTATTCTATTAAAATAATGAACCAATATTATTAAGTAAATAGTTGCCTTGTGGCTGCTATATTCAAATTTGATGTCATGACGTGGAGTATAAAATTTCCACAATCAGATTGAGTGAGGCTGTCGTTAATAATATCGACAAATCCTTCTTCAAATCTTGGAAACGTTGTCTTCAGTAACTTTTGACTTAATAATATTGGTTAATTATTTTAATAGAATAACGAATGCTTTGATCTTTATCTAGAAGATATGTTGAAATAAATTTAAAAATTCTTGCCTTAATTTGAAAAACGCGTTGAATTATATTTGAAATAAATATTGAATTTACTTCAAATTTGTTGATAAATTTGTGTAAGTCGTTGATTTGTTGTTATATATTTATTGTTGAAGCAATTTAGTTTAGTTAGTTGAATTAAATCTAAAACAAGGTATATTAATTCAATATACAAAAGCAGGATCAAGAATTAACACATCGGCTCGCGTGACCATACCAATGGCTAGAAGTCGAAATGTTTGCTTAATTTCGGCATTAAGTAATTCAGCAGTCTACAGTCAACTGATATATTTTCTGTGACTTTCTTAAGGGGTCACTTCAGATATTGGAAGACGATAATCTGGATATATGGTTGATTTTGGACGACGGAAGTATTCAGAAATCGTATGAAGTGCGTGATCTTGTTGGTCAGACAAGGCACAATCTACTTTTTCTACTATCATATTCTTTAATGCAGAACCACATTGAAGAGGTCTTTTCCAAAATTAAGTTTAATGCAAGAAATATGTTAGCTGATGCTTTAAATCATGAAAATTTGATAGATGTAATTAATAACTCAGTTGAAACTGTTACATCTACAAATTGTTATAATTATTATATGAATATGTAGGTATGTTAAATTACCAACTGCTGCTGCAGCAAAAAACCGTTATAGACAACCTTATATGTACTTACATATATATAGCATTCCCAGATTTATTTACACCAAGAGCAAATAACTTTAACCCAAACACAAATAAGTTTAACACAAGCAAGAGCAAATAAATTTAAACCTAAATACTCAATAAGGCATTTTAATATAAAAGCTTTCAATTCCAATTCATATTAACATTTTATTATTTCATCTTGTCATTAAAAACAATATCAGCCGTCAAACATTGGCAAGAATCTAGAGCAATATTCGTCGAAGATAAGCATCGCGAAACCAAAAATTGTCAGAATAAATAACTTTAAAACCTTAGCACTAAAAAAAGCAGTGATGCATTTTTCAATTAGTTTGTGTAGATTGCATCACTCATCACAGTGCTCAGTTTGTTTGAAACAATAGTGTCGATTGCAGATTTAAAGTGGTTTTCTATAATTTTTTTTTTTTTAAATCATTAACATGAGCAGTGACAGAGCTTTCAGCGCAGGCAATTCTGATGAATGGCAACCAGCTGCCAAAGACGTGAAGTCGACAAGCAATAGTAGTGGAGTAGGAGGTAAGAAAGAGATGTTAATCGCAATCAATAGAAATTCAAAGAGAACTACGAAGAAAGTTAAAATTACTCTAAGATCGATTTTATGGGTAAAATTTTTATGTAAACCATAAAATATAACAAAGTCCCATTAAATGAACTCATTGTTTGAGCTATTTTCCTTTAAAGCGATATAAGTTCACTAAGAACAGTATTCTAAATTTTTACTTTTAAACTAACAAAACAGCATCAAAAAGTTGTAAATTCTAGTTTGTGTATCACCAATATATTATTATAATTGTTATGATCATTCGAAGACATTTCTATAGTATAATCATCAATATTTTGAAAAGATTGGAACGTTAAACTAGAAGTACTTCCAACCTGAACTTACACCACCACCACTTGAAAACATCCGCTAATTTATTTATAATTTAGTAACATTCAGCAACAACAACGGCAACGAGGCACACAACGCCAGCAAAGCTTAAGAGGAAGGTATTCTCGTCCGAGCTACGAATCACGGGAACTTTTACCTATTATGAAGAAGGTATAACGATTTTAGAGCCGGCTTGCAGAAATGTGAATACTGCGTAAGGCATTGTAAGAGTCTATAAAAATGATGGCGAATTGCTCGGTGACCGTCGTGGTAGAAGAAGACCTAGAAAATTAACAGAGTAAGCGTTGGCAGCTATAGAGGAGAATGCCAAAAGACATCCAGGGATAACAGCTCGGGCTATTCAGAGAAATTTGCAACGGGCAAAAGACATTGTTGTGTCTATATCTACCATTCGAAATGGCCTTTGTGAACTGAAATTGACATTGAAATTAGCTTGAATAAAAAATGAGCAGATGAATTCGCCACGGACTATACAGTTGAGGAAAATATGCCCGAGAGTTCTCGGAATGGGCTTTAAGGAGCAGAGATAAAATGATATTGATTGATGAGTGCGGCTTCAACTTACATCTTAGAAGGTCACAAACGCGCTCAAGAAAAGCCACCCGGGCTCAGATTGTTGTTCCTGCAGTACGAGAGAGAAATGTGACTTTAATTTCGGCGATGAATAACCAAGGAATACAACATTATGAGATTTTACCAAATTCTATTTGCCATTTCGAAAGGTTTTGTATTTTTCTCCGTGAACTTGCTGAAAATTTTCAGGCGACGTTTGCTCTCAGCGACGTGTTCCTAATTATGGATAACGCGAGAATCTATAAAATGCAGCGGGTTCGCGATGCTTTATCTACGACGAATTTTGCTCTAAGCCTCTTGTCTCCAGATTCTCCGATGCTTATCCCAATAGAACAATCGCTCTCTAAATTGAAGGCGCACGAACAAGCAGTTTTAGGTGATGTTAGTAGAAAGCATAACATTCTTACAGTTATTGAAGATAGCCTGCACCAATTACGCAATGGATATGGTTTTACTCATGCCTAAGGCAATGGAAGGGCAGCCTTTGCACGGACCATTTGTTCAGAAATTTTATCTATCTCATCATATTAATGTAAAAGTTTGAAGACTGATATTGTTTTTAATGATAAAAAAGAAATAATGAAATGTTAATTTGAATTGAAATTGAAAGCTTTTGTATTAAAATGCCTTATTGAGTATATAGGCTTAAATTTATTTGTTCTTGGGTTAAACTTATTTGTGCTTGGTTTAAATTTATTTCCTCTTGGGTTAAGCTTATTTGATCTTATTGTGCTTGGAGTTATTTGCTCTTGAGTTAAACTCATTTTCTCTTGGTTTAAATAAATCTGCGAATGCTATATATTGAATTATTATTATTATTATTGCATTATCTACACACTGTTTTCCTTCATTGTAGGAATTATAATATAATTTTTGATATCTTACTATGTAATTAAGATTATTTTATGTTTTTTTTTTTTTTTTTTTTTTTTGTATATACATATATGTTAAAAAACTTGATTTGCAAAAAGGTTAATTTAATGTGAAAAACCTGTATACTTAAATTCGGTCGATCGACTGTTCGCTGATAAATCCCTGATTGCACTAGCCCAACTCATTAGTTTTTTAATTAATAATATTACACTTAAATAAAAACGATTTCTTTTTATTTATTTCCAGAAAATTTATGAAAAATTGAGTAAAATCGAAACACGACCCTTACAACTCGAATTGGAAAATGTTTTATTACATCAATTACTTGAAAAGCCATATCCAATATTGCAAATTTTAACACCTTTAGTCTACAAACATAAAACTATTCAAAATGTAATTTACGGGGCATTTAATAAATACTTGGAGCAAGATTTAATAGAGGACAGACAAAAATCAATATTTCTTAATTTCCTAGCAAATTTCGATCTACCTGCACATTTCGATATGCAAATCACTGAAATAATTTTGCCAAAGATCTACGATAAAAGCAATGCTCTATCCAGAAATTTATACTTTTGCCTTTTGGCTAAACGAAATAATATATTTCTTGAAAGATATTTACAATTAGAATCTCAGATGTTACCTGTTTGCAATAAAAGATCAATCCTTTATAAGACTATTTACAAAGAAGAACACGCAATTCTCGATATGATAAAAGAAGATTGCATTCCTGAGATAAAACAAGAATTTTTTCGTAATACAATTTGCATATTAAAGCTGGTAAATTATATCAATGCTTCAAGTCCAATTTTAGAAGACTTTAATAAATTAAATCGAATATTCTCAACTTTTTCCGTTTCACACATGAATAGTATACAAAAAATATTTTATTCGGAACTCTGTTGGACACACAATATCTTAAAATTTGTCCGAAAATATTCATACAATCCGATCGATGTACAGCAACTTCTACAAGATTTTACAATTTTGGATGTGTTATACAAGCATACACCAATTTTACACATTGGTTATGAGGAATGTAAGAATTTCCTGGAAAATAATATTAAGCTTAAAGCGAATAATCTCTTCGATTCAACTAAGAAATGTAAAGAATTGGAAGAATTATCACATTTTTTTCTATTAGTAATATTCTTTGAAATAATTGTTTGCCGTAGTAAAATTCCGGACATTATTACTGAAAAATTATCAGCAGCACATGCAATGTTTCGTCAAATTAAAGACATCGATCGATTAAATAATTTGATTGAAGATATTTTCAGACTTTTCTTTCTTCGATGGGAGCACCTGAAAAGTTTGAGTAAAAGTCAAGAATATCGAAACATCTCATCAGGTACAGATAATGTAGATATAAATTATAGCGCTACAACAGCTACAACAGCTTTACCAGAAAGATATGGTTTCATATGTAGAGAAAGTGCTGTTAAAGAGATTTTGCAATTTTTGAAAGTTTTAATTACAAAACGGTTTCATACTGAGGAATATAAAACCACTACGACTGAAAATCAAAAAAATTTCAATAAAATTAGTGAGAAAATAAATCATGCACTTTGGAAATATAATTTAATTGAGAGAAACTCAATCGAAAACGATAATAGTTTTGTTATAGAATCGAAAGAATTAGTTCGAATTGTACAACATCATTATGAATCATGGGGACATGTTAGTAGCGATGAAGAAATTAAAGAACGGAGATATTCCAATGCATCTAGAAGAAAAATTAAGATAAAAAAGAGAAATAGTCTTATATCGTCTTATTCAAGCAAAGAAAAATCTAAAGAGGATAATACCATCAAGCCTAAAGTACCCTTAACTAAAAAGGATAGACATGTTATTGCGAAAATGTTAGGACCAGCAGAGAATTTAGTACTATTATTGTTAAATGTTGGAAATTTTATTGAAGCAAAGCAAATAATACAGGTAAATTTATGTTATTAAATGTTTTTTTTTTGTTTTTTATTGTTATTAATTTAAAATTAGTAATTTATATACTTAAAATTGGAATAAATTGTGTATCAGTTAAATATTTGAATCGTCTTCATCCATCTGCTGTTGACTGTTGTTAAAAAATGAAAACTCTTCTTCGGCATGATAACGTATTTCTAAAGATCCTGGCCAGAAAGCAAGTATGGATTTGAAAAGTATACTCACAGTTGAAAAAATTAATACATCCTTCGATCTGAAAAGTTTGAAGAAAGTAACATTTTTTTTTCTTACATTATAAATTTGGAATTATTTTGCCTACATATAAACATGCCGTTCTTGAAATTTATAATCTCAGAACAGATTTGTGAAGGACCTATAATCGGTTCGTTAATATTCAATGTTTCGGGCCCATTAAAATTATAGAGAAAAATAGTGAGAATTTAGATTTAAAAAATTCTAAGCTGGATGTAACCTGTTTGAGCGTCGAGCATTTAATTTCGAAACTTTATTTTTCAAGCTTCCAATCAGCCAGTACATTCTAGTTAGTTGTGAGGTGGGGAAAATTATTTTCATCAATTTGATGGGGACGTTGTCGATTTTTGTGAAAAAATGAACCGCTACTCGTGGCGACTGTTAAAGATGGCGTATATAGTGTAAATGTAACGATAGATAGGGGGTTTAGGAAGTCGGCAAACTCTTCTGGGTCGACATTAATCCATATATAAATTTCGGTACTCAGTATAAATGACTGGTGGCTTAAATCTTCAGTCTTTTTAGTGGGAAATGACTGAAAATAGTTTAATATACATTGTAATCTCTATTATTTAGAGAAAAATTACGGAATAAAGAAGAATTCATTAGCAATGCATACAGAAGAGGAGTGTCTGTACCGCTTTACGACATTTTTATAATGAATTGACTAGTCAGTTAATCGAACACAACGCGTTTGTAATCAGTAAAATTGACAGACGAATTCACTACTAACTCATGTAATTGTGGCCATACAAAAACGAAATGTATGTATGTACCACGTCGGTGTGTTTCAGTCTTAATTGTCAATGATATTTCAAATAAACTAATTTTCGTCTACAGTCTGCCACATCTTCATTTCCTCGAAATGACTGAATTTAAAATTAAATTATTCTAGAGAGTCTGTTTAGAGTAGTAGCAAAATCGATTCTACTCCCAATTTCTGTGTAATTTTCTACTTCCGTATATGTTGTTGATCAATACCATAGCTAGCGCATACAAATTATGACGAAAAAGTTCCTAAGAAAAATGATCATTTTAGCAGTAAATTAGCAATGCCTGATTATAAAAATGGTTACGGGACCAGAGAACCAAATCCAATCCAACTTTTTTGGTCTGCTGTTGGCCACCAACAAACAACACATCGTAAAAGTTCTGAAGAAAAATGTCCAATAAATTTCGCAAGAAAAAATTATTGTAAACAAAATGCTCACAGTCGCATCTTTTCGATGAGAATTTCTTTTGCATGAAGTCGATGCAATCTTCATTCATGCCAAGTTCAACTCAATTTTCGTCTTTCGCTACACACGCTCATGCAAATCGTACGACAAGGCCATGCATAAAACGTATGATTTGCTTGAGCGTGTGTAGCGGCCTTGAAGTCTGGCATAAATGAAATCGGCCGAAACTATCGCGTACAAACAAATAATACGACTTTGCTATAGAATTGAACTAGACAAAATCGGATGTTAACTTTTTACTCCACACGTAACGAATTTTATGCAGACTTTAGTTCAATTCTATAGAAAAATTGTCAGATTTGCTTGTAAGCAATAGTTTCAGCCGATTTCATTCTTGTCAAACTTCAGTCACAACTCAAGTTCTGACTTCCGCTATACACGCTCATGCAATTCGTACAACTTGGCTTGTGCATGCCAGACAAACTAAAAACGGTCAACATTAGGTACATTGTAGTACTGTTTGCTACTTTAGCTTTTTATACCCTAGATGAAATCTATAGGGCATACTAAGTTTGTCATTCCATTTGTAACGCACAGAAATAATGATGGCAGAGCAAAATGGATTGGACACCCACGCATAATATTGAAAGTTATTTTGATTTTTGTATGTCCGTCCGTCTGGCCGTACGTGCGCACGATAACTCGAGAACGCGTTCACGTAGAAAGCTGAAATTTTGTGCACGGTCTTAAAAAAAGAAGAAGTAAAATTAAGTTCGAAAATGAAATAAATCCTTCTTGTTGTTGCCATATAAAAATTTAGTTTTTTTACATATACTGGGAAAACGATCAGCCCCAGACATTTTTATTGTACTAAAAACTTCTTCAGAATACGAAATCCTATTAAATTGGCTATAATCATTTTTTCTGTCCGAGAACCGTTCTCGATATATATGCGAAAACCACTTCAAAAATCAAACTTGCATAGATCGGTGACCATACGAAATTTTATACGGGCATTCATCTAGGCTAGGGTTTAAGGTCTAAGAAAAAATAGTAATTTCTCTCAAGAACAATGTCTTTTATAAAATTATATATAAAAGACATTTTCTAAATATTGAACAGCTACTGTAGATAAGTATTAGAAATTACCTGATTCACACGAATCAGGGATTCAGTATATTTATGCTTAAATTCGAATCATTTGAATTTCGTTGTTTTGAAGACGCCACATTTTGATAATATGATCCAAGAGGACCGAATGCTACCGTTGCTCCCCCTCAGATATGCTTCTGCACTCATCAGGTCGACTAAGTTCTTCAATACTGGAATGTGCCGGTAATAAAAAGATGTGATTGGCAAAAGAGAGTCGATTCGAAAAATTTGTTTTTTTTTGCCGCATATTATTAACATTTCTACTTAAAAATTTTAATAAATTAAACTAACAAATTCCATCAATTCCAAACACCCAGTTCAACCAAACTAAAATATTTTCTTTTAGCATTTCATATTTTCTGTATCATTTTTTTTTACCATATTTTCTGTATTCATTTTTTAGCTATTTCATCTTCAAAATTCCGAATATGAAAAAGAATTAAATTTCTTGGAAAATTTACAACAAACTAAGAAAAAATTGCATACAATCTATGAGAAATATAAAGGTGAAGAAATGCAGAAATCACCCAATCCATCGACAATACAACGCATTCGAAGAGCAGCTGCTGTAGGTTTTGAAGTATCTAAAATAACAAATGTCATTGAAAAGTTTACATTTGCCAATTTGATAAAACAAGATGATGAAACTGAAAAATTAATGCAAAAATTCAGCAACAATTTGCCATTTTTGCAACAATATATTGGAAACAGTCTACAAATGAATGTTATCTTAGACGTAGTCCTAAATTCACAATTTGATTATGAAATAAGTTTCAATATTCTTAGCCTAGCGGAACGACTTTTTGGGCAAAATGTTAAGACCAACAGCATTGCCAATATTCAGGATAGTAATCATACTCAGAATAATTCAATTGATACAGATTTGGGATGTTTTGCTTTCTTTAAAAATTTAGTAGAATGTATGCATTTATGGAAAAATACTAAACAGTCTATGGTGAATGTTCGAAATGCTCTTATCAATAATTGTTATCCGCTTAAAGCAGATAAATTGGCAATAAAATTAACAAAAGACGAAATTTTTTGGAAAGTTTTTTCCAAAAATAGTTCTGAAATCGGTTGTTTGAAAGATTTGAAAGCACTTCTAAAACCATTCGAAGAACTTAATGCAGCAACAAATTATTTCTCTCGTCTATATAATTACTTAGCAAATTTAACAAAACTTTTACAATTAAAAGACAGAAATATAGATATTCCAACTACCGAAATGATCGGATTCGATCTCAAAGTAATTATCGGGGATCTTGTGTTTGAAGAGAATATGACACCGCTTGAGTTGGAAAGTGTAATAGCATCGTTAAATTTAAATTTTTTGCATATAATTGCATTGAATATTTGTCCAGATATAAGTAGATCACCTAACGAATTGGAATTACGTCTAAATAAAAGAGATATTAATGCTAACAATCAGTCCATATTGAATTATATTACAACACAAAATAATCTTCTTGGATATTTGTTAAAAAGAATTAACAATATGGATCCAGATATGCATACAATCAATAAAAATTATTTTAATCGAATCATAAACTTACAAGAGACTCAAAATATTTCTCCGATATTTGGAAATAATTTAGCAATAGCTGCTTTATTACAAGACACTATTGACATCAAAAGAATAACTTCAATTAACGATAAACTCACATTGGTCTTGATAGCTAACAGTTTTACAGAAAATGTAAACGATTGGGAAGCAATACATCAATTACGAAATAGAACAATTGCAGAGGAATTTCTAACTGGAGATAAAATTCAATTTCTCGAATTAATTTGTGATATAAATTTACATGCAAAATTGCTTATAGATAACTACACTAAAATCCATGATTCATGTCTAGCTGAAAGGCTAATAAATTCCATCTTGTTGCATAGAGATATAGAAAAGTTGCCAGAAAATTTAAAAATGCAACTAAGAGATACCCTCAGAGAGATACAAGTTTATGCTGAAATCGCTTTAATATATAATTTCAGGACATGGACTCAAGCCTATGATTTTAGTTTAATATCTCCAGGTCTTATAATGGAAACATTGTTTAAAGAAAAAGAATTTGGTCTCTGCTTCGCTTGGTCTAAAATTATAAGTTTACCAGAGAAATTCTCTAGTAAAACGAAATCATTTTTTACGATATTTCTGACAAGTTTAATTGAAATTTCAGCTGATATTGATAGAAACTTACTTGATTTAATAGAAAGATTTCCTCTTGAAGATGTTCTACAATTTTATGATACAAATCTTGAGAAATTCCGTAGTTTGCCACTTCTTGAGTATGTCATTAACTTCTTGGGTAAAAACAATGATCATCTAAAACCAATTTATGAAAATTATAAAATATCTTTAAAAATATTCGAGCAATTGTCAAAAAATGAACGTGAACTGAATTGGAATATTTTCAGTCAGCCTTTACTTTTAATAGAGCAACTCATAATGAATACGAAATTTGAGTCTTTATCAACGGTATTAAGTGCCACCAGACAAAATATGTTTAAGAGTTCCTTATGTAAATATTGCACCAACAAACAGGGTAGTGTTTATAATATTTACTCAAAAAGTACCACTTACACTCTCGGATCAGAGAATGCATCAGAATTTCTTCTATTAAATTTCAATCTTTATCAGAAGGATCATATAGTTACAAATGATTGTATCGATTTAATTCTGAGAATATATGCAACAAAGGCACTAGACTATCATATAAATGAAATTTATTCATCATCAGAAAGAGTATCACAATCAACAGATTTAACCAGCTTAGATTCGTTATGTGGAACATTTATAATGCCCAAAGAAGCTCCGAAAAAGGAAAATTGGATAAAGGATGAAGATGCCGTACAATGTATGTGTTGTAGGCGTGCTGTTTTTACAATGTTAATAAGACGTCACCATTGTCGAAGATGTGGAAGAGTTATTTGCTTTTCATGCTCTGGCAATCGTTTAAAAATTCCTGAATTATATCAAGAAGTTCCAGTGCGCGTTTGTAATGATTGCTTGAATCAAACGCAAGCTATAGAGAATAAAACAAATAAAATAACTCCAAGTCCCGAAGGATCAACTACTCGAGATAAGCAAAGAAGTGAAGAGAAATGGTTACTTAGCGGAAATTTAACTCATGATAAATTACTAAGGGAAGAATTTTGTTATGAGCATACACCCAGTGTTGCTTTATGCCTTTCAATTTTATCATATCATATAGATGACGAAGAATATATAAAACTTCTTCTATATCACTGTAGGAAATTGGAGAAACTTTTAAAGCCAAATCCTGAAGTAGATCTTGCACTTTTGGCAAAGATGTTAAATTGTCTAGCTGTAGCTGCTAAGGTAAAATAAAATTCGCAATAAATTATTTGAAGATAGTGTGATAATTTCGATTTTTATTTTTATTTTTTGTAAAAGGTACGTGGTGGTCCTCCTGGATGTGATACAATTCGAGATCATTCCGAAATCATTATGTCCGTTGTACAAAATGGATGTGAAGCGCTTTTGCCGATGGAACCTCTTACCAATCATAGTTTAAGAAAATTGGGTGATGCTTTAGTGTCAGTAGAAAAATGGTCTTTAGCGTTAGATGTTTTTCTCAAATGTGGCTTTCCAACAGCCGGAGTTAAAGCTGCTCATGGTTTATTATGTCTAAGAGCTGGATGTTTCGATACAGGTAAGTTGTCTCAGATTAGTTAGAAGAAAAACAAATTTTTTATATAAGTATTTTCTCCTTTGTTTTAGCACGTGAAAAATTTTGTCATTGTCTTACACGTCTCTGCAATGAAGATGAATGCGCAAATATCTCAAAATTAATTATCAATGATTCAGATACAGATATGAATATCGAAATTATTGTACCTAGTATAAAACGTCCCAATCGTAGTCCACCGCTTCTAGAAGAAATTATTAAAATTATTGAATCCACAACAAATATTCCTCGTCCAGAAACAATAGCTCGTGCCAGTATTATTCGAAGCTCAAATACATCATTATCTTCGAACCGTTCGAAGAGAAAAGAAAACATTCCAATCCATGAACCAGCTCTAAATATTTTAAATACACTTTCAAATTTGAAACGAATTTCGAATGGAAATTATGGTGAATCTTCAATGGTTTCATTAGATAATAAAAAATTTATTAAAAGACAATCTAGAATGTTCGAGGAATGCTTGTACTATATCCTATCGTATGGTTCCCATGCGGACGTAATTAACTTCCTAATAAGGCATGATGAAATGTCCTGGGCTTTACAATATTATATACTTCAGAATATCACCAGTGAGATTTTCATTCAAAATATTTATTTGAAATATTTACAAATTGGTCGTGTCGAGGAGCTTGTAAAAGAAATGCTAAAACTAGACGATAGACTTTTGATATGGAAAGATGCTATCATAAACACTTGTCGCTATTTAGAAACAAAAAATCTTCTTAATTGCCTTTATCAACTACAAGTTCTACTAAATGATCCGGTCAGAGCGAGCATGACGTGTGTAAAATTTTATTCAATGAATTGTTCGACTTTTCGTGAACTTCAGAATAATGCTTTTCATCTTTTGAATGCGAAAAAACATTTACAAACTGAACTAGAATTTTGCCAATGGGAAGATATCAATATCGAAAGGAGGCGAGAACCTCTCGAATCATCATTTCTAATGCAAATCAATCCGAAAAGTTTAAATAATCATATCAATACAATTATGAAGCAGTTAGAAGTAGCCAAATTTTTATCGAAATATGAGGAAGAAATGGCGACGACAACAGAACTTTTAAAGCAGGTAACTTTTTTTCTTCTTCTTTTTGTTTATTTGATGTATCAAGGTAGCTAGAAAAAAAAACTAATTGTTGGAGTTCTTCAGATCTATTTTGTTGCACTCAAATCCTACGAAGTTTTTCTAAAGGAAAAAAAAAATACTTTTCAGTTTGCATTTTTTCTATAGATCTGCCACACGTTTTACAGTCTCTGTGGTTACTAGAAGAAAGTGAACATGCAGATTTTCCTCTCAAGGATTTGGTTAAAAATGATATAATGTAATTTTGATTTATTTTTATTGTAAGCTTACAGTTTCTATGAACCTTTCGACTACAACACCATCTCTCCAACTCACTGTTCCAGGGCATCCTCATGCTCTACCTATATTCAGAGAGCACTATTTTCATATACCTGCTTAGTGGTAACGCTCTTTTCAACGTGTTTACCAGAAGGATCAACCGGAGAAGTGCTTACAACACTTTTACTGACCGAGAGTCTGTTGGAAGTAACTGGCTTGATAAAAAAACCACCTGTTGATTCACGGTTGAAGTTACACTGGAAGCTTTGATAACTGCAGTTTACTGCTCTTCTATCAAACCTTCGTTATTAGAAGCCCTAAAGCATTGTGCATACCACGAATGAAACTTCTGCCGTTGCTTGGAAGACCGACACTGTTCCACTGTTATGTGAATTGTCAGCGTCGTTTTTCCTTTGATCATTCTACTCAATAGTCTTTTTTTGAAGCTAAATAGCCTATTTAGGAAAAAGAGCGTGGAGCCGATTAGGTTTAGGTCGGACGTTGCCATGTGTTGTTGCTCAGTTTTAGTGCAATTTTTTGTTTTTAAATACAGTGTTTTTTATTTTGTTGTGCCAAAAAATAAACTAATAAACCCAACACATCTAATTTAACCTAATAATCTAATAAATAATCCGGCGTATTTCATACAATTTAATTTAATCTATAGCCAAGTGAAGGGTTTTCTATGCCCTATCATCATCATATCAGCTGCACAGTTCGGTAACGTTCTTTTTTTCATCTGTCCGTCTGAGATCAGTGCAAGTGCATTTGCACTTGTTACTGATTTGTAGTACGGGTGCTCCTGGCTGTGGTCATTGAACTGCACGGTCTGAGGTACTGAAAGCAGCAATCGGCATAACACTAATGTCTTTTTTTTTGCCTCGCTGTGTCGGTGGACTACTGCTGGTGGCGCCCTGATATCTGTGTTATTGTGTGTCGCTTTTTCTTCTGCTTTTTTGTTTTGCTTTTGAGCATGCAGAATTTTATTTTAGAATTCTGCAACATTTGCAATGTCGCAAAGTTTTGCTTGTACGCAATAGTTTCGGCCGATTTCTCTCATGCTCTCTCAACCCAAGCTCCGACATTCGTTACACACGCTCATGCAAATCAAACGACTGGACCATGCACAAGTCGCAAGATTTCCTTGAGCGTGTGTAGCGGCCTTAAGGGCTACGATGATATTTCCATATTTCATACTACATATAAAGATAATCGGTTGAAATGCTCTTTAGAGCAATATTTCCCAAGCCATGAAACAGAAATCTATATGTGTGCATGCGAGTCCGTTTTCTAAAATTCTCTACGTTGATACTTATGAAAAAGTGCCAGACATTGACTTTATATATACTATGGAGCCTAAACTACTGTTCATACAAGAAAATAGTCTTCCAGTAATTGTAAGCATCGCTCCTTACCTTCCCGAAGGCTACCCTTACTATATACCATACTTAACAAAATAATAAAATGGCTTTGATAAAAACGTACCCTTACCATTTTACGCTAAATAACTCTCTAGTATATGTGTGGCCGGAGCCCGAATCTGTAGGCAGACTGATTCAATTTCATCAAACCACGCCACAGCGCCATATGCAATTACTCAGCTGAGAGACCATTTTTCTGTATGAATAGTGGTTTATGGCGGAGGAGCTATTCAAATCAAACTTTTGTTAGTTTTACGTAAGAACACTGCAAATATTTTAGAATATTAGGACTCAGTTGGGGCTCTCATGCGGTAGTAAGGGAGTCTCTTTCATGGCTTGGGAAGTATTTCTCGCGGGTTTTGATCCATGGCATCTTTATAAACGAACACCACATACAGTATGTGATCATTAAATTAGACGCACTCCTCGATTTCAGTAACTCTCACCATAATCATCTTTTAATTTTATGGTTTTTCTTTGTACAGGTGATTTTGTTTTTCTAATTATCATAGACGGATTTGTCTGCAACCCTCCAGAGGTAGGAAAAGGTCATAAATAGTCCTCTAAACTATGTTTTTCAGGTATATAAATGCAATTCGATCTTTTATTATCTCACTTTAGTCATGTTGTTGCATTGTGAAAGTTGGTTTTTATGTGGAAAAAGAGATAAGAGGAAAGAAATTAAAAGTGATTAGTTGATATACAGTAGTTATTTGTTTTGTTTTTAAAATAAACTAAGTTTGTGAAGTTGTTGGTGCACTTATACAATAAGCAGAAGAAGTGGCACACTGTGTTTTGATTTTTAACGAAAATGGGATGCGAAAAGGACTGTTATTATGACATTTGCATTCGCAAGATCTTTCAAATAGACAAATTGCTCACTAAAAAAAACTTGTCGGCATCAACAGTCGATGGAATGTCGAAATCTTTAAAATTAAATGCTTCTTTGCCTGTTAGTAAGCGTGCAAATTGCGGAAAACCGAGGAAAACGTCTAAGAGGACAGACCGAAAAATTACTCGAAGCGCACTTCTACAACGCCGGGCACCATATAGGACTATTCGCCGCCAATTTCAGGAGCAAGGAGTGGAAATATCGTTGGTTACATTCGACGACGGCTGTTCGAACAAAATTTTGAATTCATACGGCCAGCAAAAAAGCCCAAATTAACGGAAGTAATGGAAAAAAAAGAAGAATGCAATGGGCTAAACTTTATCAACACTTTTCAGTTGACGATTGGAAAAAGGTAAAGCGAAATTTATTCTTACCAAAATCTTTATAACCGAACTTACAACAAATTACATGGGATTAATACATTTTTAATTTTTGTAGGTAACGGAACGGTAACGGAATCGGTGAATTTTGTGCACAGGCGTCCTGGGCAACGGTACAATCCAGACTGTATAGAACAAATCGTGAAACACCCATATATTTCGTCGAGGGAACTTTACGCCAGGACCAGTATAAAACGATTTCGTCATATGTCCTTTTACTACATGTAAATTCGTTTTCATTCACAAGAAACAATTTTACATTTATGGATGGAGCGCCCATGTCATACCTCGAAATTAATTAAGGATTTCTTAAATCGTGTAGAAATTGAGGTTTTGCCATAGAACGGCAAATCTCCGGATTTAAATCCGATTGAAAATTGCTGGGCATACCTCAAATCAAAAGTTTATAGCCGTCCCAATCCTATAATAAAAATTCTAAAGGAAAATATAAGTCATTTGGAATAATGATACAAATTTGCGATCAAGAAGAATTAATGAAGTAATTCAAACAAAAGGAAATGTAACGAAATATTGAACAATTTGCTGTTGAAAATAATTTAAATTAAATACCGTATTGCACAATAAATTTTTTTCCGTCTAAAAAGTCTTTTAAGTCCTAGAATTTACGCCTTTACTAGAAAATTTCGTTTTTTGCAAGGTGTGTCTAATTTAATGATCACATATTGTATGCTGTGGTATTGGCAAGGAATTAAATTTCGTTATTGGAAAACGAAGCTATGGGTATTCATTAAATATTTGTAGGTGGACAATTTCTCGTCTCTATAGTCTGAAATTTACTGAAAATAATTTCAATGAATTTCTATAATGCATTGATCTCTGATCGCCTATCATAGAAGTTCGATAAATAATGTCACTCATAAAATAAATAGATTTAAATAAATTATAATAAAATATTTTTCTTATAGATTCGTTTGGATACTCCTGGTGTTCCAACGTTATTCGATTCAATTCACGATAAGATACAAATCTGCATTTTAATTCTTCTTAGCGGTAAAAATATCGAGGAAGGCTTTGGATTAACTTTTGGGTGAGTTAAACAATTCTCACTTATACCTAGCGTATTTTGTTTTTTCTTCTCAACATTAACAATTCTTTTAGGATCATGCAAGATTACAAATTATCACCAATCAAAGTTTATGGTGCAACAGTGAAATGTTTATCAAGAAACGGTCGGTTGAATGAAATTGAAGGTCTTATTAAATGCATCGTAGGCAATAATGGAAAGGATAAACAACAAATAGATGAGATTCTTTCAATTGCAGTTAATTCCGCAGTGAATATTCATGAACCACCAACAAAAACTGTACTCGATAATTTAATAAAGAAAATCGAAAATGTTGACATGAAAATTTCATGCTACATTTATATTGGGCAGCTTAAAGCAGCATATTTGACTGCTGTTCAATTCAATAAAATTAATGATATCAGAAAAATTTTAAGGCATGCCGAAACCACTAATCAGATTCATATTAAAAAACTTTGCGAAAAGAAACTTAATATTAACAATTAGAGCGAGACTAGTGTGGTTTACAGTAGTAGTAATAGTAGTTGTTGTAGTAATAGTAGTATAGTTGGGGTCGTATAATGTGATAAATTATAAATAATTGTTATTTTTACCTATTCCATGAGATTTTATACTGATTATTAACTATATTGATTAATAAATAAATGTATTATAATTGGACTTGTGTTGCTCATTTATTCGATAGTAATTAACAGACATCACATTATGCTTATTAGTGGGCGCATTGGAATTTCTGACGAAAGGCAATATGAATATTCAAAGGTTTTTTTACATGTTTTTCACTCTAACGAGTAATTCAAGTTGAGTCTGGATACTGACATATATAACATGCAGTACGTTTACCTGAATACTTGAGTACTTGACTTGAAATCCACTTGAAACTCAAGTAGGGTTTTTGGTTGAATTAATTCCAATTACTTGACTTGAAATTTACCAAAACTTACAACCTGAATTGTCAACAATAATCAACTTTTTGTTCCTCTTACCATTTTCATAACTCGGAGACATGAATTTTGTCAAGTAAATCGAACAATATGTTGTGATTTACTTGACTCAAGTATACTTGAAGTCAATTCGCGTTTACATGACATTTTTATTACTTGATCTCTACTTGAAGTATACTTCGTGTTCATGTAAACGTACTGAATGACTGCTTGATTTCATATTTCATGTGACCAGTTTGGTTGGCAGGCGTATGATAATTATCTTATCATGTTTCAATTTTGCTTTAATATTTATATTACAAGTTCAAAAACTCGAGATTATTACTTTTGTTGGAAGCTTCTATAACATCAAATATCGCTTAAACTCCATTTTTAGGGTTCCGTGCCAAAAGGCTGCCTACGGGATGCTATTACTAAGCCTCTGCTGTCCGTCCGTCTGTCTGTCAGCATCTCATGAACCGTAATAGGTAGACAGTTGAAATTGTTACAGAGTGTGTACATATTTCTATTGCCGCTATAACAACAAATAATAAAAATTAAATTAAATTAAAAGGGGCCGCCATACAAGAAACGTTAACAATCGCAGTATCTATTGAACTGTAATAGGTAGACACATAAAATTTTCAAAGAGTGAGTAATATATAGCTGCTGTAATAACAAATAATGAATATTATATAAAGGTAAAAATTATTGGGGGTCCTCATACAATAAACTTTTGTTTTCGCTCGATCTAAAAAGTACGTAGTGTTAAATCTTGTACGATGATACGAAATCCTTCGTGTGCGAGTCCGACTCGCCCTTGGCCGGTTTTTATACCCTAGATGAAATCATAGGGTATACCAAGGTTTTTATTCCGTTTGTAACACACAGAAATAATGCTAGTAGAGTAAAATGGGTTGAACACCCACGCATAATATTAAAAATTATTTTGATTTTTGCGTGTCCGTCTGTCCGTCCTCACGATAACTCTAGAACACGTTCACTTAGAGTGCTCCAATTTTTCACACGATTTAAAAAAAAAATAGGTAAATTCAAGTTCGTAAGTGGGACTGATCGGGCAACTCCGTCGTAAGGCTACCATACAAAAATTTCGTTTTTACTATATATTTCGGCACTGCCTGAGAACTAGAGAGAGAGAGAGCTGAAATTGTGTACATGAGTTTTTATAAAAAATAGTAAATAAAATTTCAAAAATGAATTAAATCGGGCAGCACCTTATTGGTGTTGCCATACATATTTTCCAAGTTTTTGATAGTAAAATAGTAGTGGGAATTGAAAGTGAAAATCTAACGGATTTCCACGTTTTTTCCGTATTATTTTCGCATGCAACTTAAAGAGAAATGGGAAAAATCGGGTAACTCCTTCATAGGGCTGCCATTTAAAAATCTCGTTTTTTCGACGTAGAGAGATGAAATTTTGTACACGGCGGCGATTTCATAAAAATAATTAATAAAATTTCAAAAATGGACAAAATCAGGCGACCGATTCCTGGTGTTGCCATACACAAATTTGGGTTTTTTACGTACACTGTGAAAACCATCGGTCTGTACAAGTTTTATTGCTAAAGTAGTTTTTTACATCTATTTCTAGAATGGTTCCTCTGGCAGTAAAAATTATTACAACAATTTCATAAGATTTTATATTCTGAAGAGCTTTTCAATACAATAAAAACGTATAGGACTGATCCGTTTCACAGATGCCTAACTAGGTTGTTACACGCGACAGTAGAACTGACATTGACTCGTGGAAGCCCTACAATCTAGTCTGTTTTATTTACTAGTTAGTAATCTGAAAATATTTATATTACTAATCTTCTCTCTTTTGAGTGCAAATTGACTGAAAAAAAAAGTTTAATATACATTGTAATCTTTATTTTTTAGAGAAAAATGCCGGAAAGGAGTTTGAAAAAAGAAGTCATCATACAGAAGAGGAATGTCTTCACCGTTTGACAACATTTTTAAATTGAACTGACTAGTCAGTTGATCGAAAGCAACGTGTTTGTAGTCAGTAAAATTAACAGACGAAGATAGTATTTACCATCAATTCTACAGTCGCGTGTAAGTTTTCAGTCATTGTGCGAACCACTACTACTGCAAGAAAATTGTTTCGGCCATTTTGAAATCGTGATATATAATAATTAAATTCTCATTACTAGCTGGATTACATTAAAAGTGCCGTCGTCGTCAAACGCCGAACAAAACGCCGGGCAAGTTACATTAACGCTGGGCGGCAGCGCCATATCTTAATTTCCTTTACATTTTACAGTTGAGTTATTTGCTTTAATCTCTGCCGATTTGCAATAAAATTTTAAATAATATTAAAAAAGATATTTTCTTTTCCTTCAAGTCCACACTTTATAATATAAAATCATTTATTTTCAGAAATTTAAATATCGTTTCATTTTGTCATGTTTTTTCATAATAGATTTAGATGTGGCATATTGGCAGCAATGGAGCGCCAGCGTGAAATTTAGGATTAGAGATGGGTCGACGACCACGCCGGCGTGAGTAATGTAATGCAATTCATACATTCAGTACTGTCTCTAAATATTTTTGACATAAAACGACGACCACGCCGACGACGGCGCTTTTAATGTAATCCAGCCTTACGTGCTGTGAATTTGTTATACAAAAAAAAATGAAACGCGTTTGAACACGTACACAATTAACCTCGGTATTCATAAAAGGAACTACAACGTAGCAAAATTATTGTGATGGCGCGTCTAAGCACAAGTTCAGCAACTTACGCGTGATGCGTGCTATCTACGTGTACGTTGGCCCTTATATTATCGCAGGTAAAAAATTGCAAGCCGTTCGATGAGAAATTTCAAAATTCCAAAATGACCGAAACTGTTTGCTTGAAGTAGTATTGGTATGCTGCCCCAGTTTAAAAAGTCTAGTGGGGAATTTTTCCTCCCTCCGAATGGGCCGACACACATGCGTCGGGTCGAATCGGGAGGATTTTCCTCCCCTTGTGCTTAGACGTACCAGCACAACAATGTTGCTTGGCGGTAGTTCCTTTTATGATTACCGAAATTAATTGCATTAGTGTTCAATTAAGTTACAGTTCATAAACAATAATTGTATCAAAAATTCACAGCACGTAATGATAATTAAATTATTATATTATAATTTCAAATCACATGTAAACAATTTTCCGATATCAGAAATTTCGCAATTTTGAAATTGTCAAAAAAATTTCCTTCCTGTATTATATGGCTGCCCGTCCTCCCGATAGAAACCTCGCATTTCTGAATATTTCTGTGGGCCTAGCAATGCCTATCATCCACGGAAAGTATAGCATGCTAGTAGCGTGTGGGCAATTTATTAAGGAAAGCACACGCTGCAGTATACTTCAGGAGAAGTGAAGTATACATATACCGTAGGGTGTGGTCTGGCCCTTATAACTTTATCGTTTTTTTTTATATGGGACATAATTTTTCGAAAATCATCTGACAGTTCAAACAAGAGTTTCGGAATTCTTGTATGCAAAGTAAAAAACTAATAAAAATCGTCAAAAAATGGAACTTCCCTTAAATTTATTTAAGTTATGCTCTATTTTGTGTTATTAATATGGGTGATTACCTTTAAATTGTGATATATATAATTCCATTTGTTTATGTTTTAATTTTAAGTAAAAAGCTGTGGAGTACTGTTTGTTCATTATGGAGTCAAGTAGTTTGGAAACAAAATATCAAAAATTAGCAACGGAATACTCAAAGGTATAGCGTTATTTAACAATTTTTCATGTATGTATGTATATTTTCCAGTATTAGCATTATCGTGAAAATATTATAATCTTTTTCTCTGTAAAGCTATGAGTAAGGTAGTTATATCTTTCATATTATATCAAATTTCCACCCCCATTTTTAGGTAAATTTATATTAATGGCTAAGATTCTGATTAAACACTGATGCCGGCTGAAGAGAAGAAGTTTTTAATTTGCGTTTTAATGGGTATTATGTACATATCTTTAAAGTAAATAGAAATTTTCTTTACCCTTAGGATTTTGGTTGGTATTCAATTACACATTGGCTGAATTTCAAGGATTGACTTTAAAACAGTTTACCTAAGTCAATCTATTGCCTTGAACGATTGAACAGGCGAATATCATTTCGATGTGGCCCTGAATGGAGCTGCTGGAGCTGCTGCAATTTCTTTGTCCTATTCAAATAGGGAGTACCAATTTTTGCTACTATCTCGCAATCCTCCTGACTAGTTCGATGCTAGTTATTCTAAGGTGGTGATCTCTTCAAAAATCTGCTCTTCTTACACTAGCCATATAGTAAATCTGTCTTCGGGGGTTCGTCCATTTTTTTTTGTTAAAGTATACCTACATAGGGTCCACGAAAGTTGGCAAGAGCTGCAAAATTTTATAAAAAGTTCACAATTGATAATTGTCATTGGCGGGTAGACTCATTTCTTGTTTTCCCACTTATTATACACCACTGTCTTCTTTCGGGGTATAATTGACAATTTCATTTAATCGCATGTAGAGCTTGTATCTCCTTCCTAGTCTACAGTGTGAGCATAGCATTGCACGATAGTCCTGTCTCGTAGTCTTCTCGCAATATCCATTAAAAATTCACTGAAGAGTACTTGAAGTGTTGAATAACTTCCTTTTCTAGACCATGATTAACATTTCCTTGATTTCCCCGACAATAAGAAACTTTATTATAAATCAAATCCAATAATTTAGTTTTGTTTTTTCAGTTAAGAGCTCAAGCTAATGTCCTTAAAAAAGCAGTTATCGACGAACAGAATAAAAATTCAAATTTACGTGAAACTTTAAGGCAAAAAGAGACAGCATTACGTCGAGCCGAACAGGAAGCTGATAGTCTTGGCTTCAGAAATAAACAATTAGAGCATCGAGTTGCTTCTTTACAAGATGACATTGAAAAAGAAAGCAAAAAGTCCAATAAAAACCAAAAAGTTAATAATAAAATAAAAAATTTTCATGTAACTGAAACGAATTCAGATCCCCTTCTGGCAGAAGAGTTACAGAAGAAAATTTTAGAGAATGCTCAGCTGACATCATTGGTTTGTAATTAATTTTTGTTGTCTTTAAAACGAATTGTTCTTTTATTTTTTCTTAGATTGATGACAAAAATCGTGATATTGGTTTGCATAGTGAACGAATTGAAGAATTGGAAAAACAAATTGAAAAACGAATAACTGAAGGAACAGACATTGAAAGACGACTGAGAAAAGAGATTGATACTCTTGCTGCGAGAAATTCAGATTTGGAAACAAAATTGGTGGAAGCTGCTAGCATGGTAATAGAAGATAAAAACTATTTACTTGGATGGCTAACTATATAATTCTAAAATTTCAAGATTGGCAGTGAGGATGCACTTAGTGCTTCTGGAAGTGACAATACTCCTTTACATACAAATTCATCTTCAAGCGAAGAGAAAATTGCATTTTTAGAAAAAGAAGTGTTCCACTGGCGAACACAGTATGAAATTTTAAAAATAAGCGATGCGTTACCATTTGAACGAGGCAAGGAGAAATTATTGAATGGGCCATCCAGTTCGATTTGTGATACAAAACAAACGTATGAATTTATTTTAAATAGATAGATGTGATGAAAATATCTGAAAATTTTTATTTTTTATTATATAGAGTAACAACAGAATCTAGTAATGAAAAATTGAACAAAGATCAAATCCTTTACAATCACTTTAGTAAAAAGTTTGATGAATTATTGGAAGCAAAATGTATGGCAGAATCAAGATTAACATCGTATCTTACAGAGGTTGGTAAAATTGTTGAATATTTTAATTTTTTTTTTAATGATTTATTAAATTATTTTCAGCGCGAGAATCTTCAAAATTGTTTGGAAAACTCAGTGCAAGAAATTAAGGATAAAGAAGAACAATTTAAAGATGCTGCAAGAAATGTTCAACTTTTAGAAGAAGATTTGGTAAACCATCTTATTATTTAGTACATATGTTGTCTTTGTGTTGCGCACATCAAATTTCCAGAAATTGTTATTATTGTAAAAGCAGTTTTTTTGCTGCATTTTACCTCATTCAAATCTCCAAAAATTTTCAAATTTATAATGGTCATAAGTTGTTGCTTGATTTATACGGTCTTGAATCTCAAGATCAAAGACATACAAGTAGAACATCGACATTGAAAAGCATATGCTAGCTTTCAAGGAGCTCTTCAGTTCAGTACATAAAGCAAAATGACCGCGTTTACTGCCACTTTCGTATCGTAGTCGTAGCGTAGTTATGTCAAATCCTCCTGACCGTAGTCGAATGGAGTCGAATATTTGGTACATTCAAAGTGCGGAATGAATGATAGTCGTAGTTAAGCGTAGTCGTAACTGTCAAGATTTGGAAATTTTGCGTTTCTCTTTATACGCGAACGTGAATAAAAATTTAGACGGACTAATATTAATAAAATAAATCTAAAGGGTCACATTTACAAATCGAATTAAAAAAACTAATTTCGAATTGGTAATGAATCTATGTTTAGCTCCTCGACCGATTGTGTATATCTAATTTAATTGAAATCTTTTTCTATATATTTTTCAGGCTACAACACGAATAAACTATGAAGAACAAATAAGTGTACTCACCGAACAAGTAATAAGTCTGAGTGAGCAATTGGCTTTATCAAAGTGAAATAAAGAAATGTGTTATAGTATATTTTGCGACTTCTGATTTTTTCCTTTTTGATTAAAAAGAATTTATATGTGTATTTATTATTATATAAATAAAACTATATTCATGTTTAAGTCGTTTAATTTAGCACAGCGCATATTATCTACATATAAATATTATACAACAACATTCCTAAAGATTTGTGACTAATCAATTTTAATAGCAAATGACGATCCACAAGAACAGCCATGCTCAGCCTTTGGATTACCAATTATACGAAATCCTGAGCGAATTAGCTCTGTATGATAGTCTATAGTCGCACCATTACAATATTCTAAAGAAATCGGGTCTATAACAATTTTTCCTTTTTCTTCTCCAAATGAAATGTCGCCTTCATTTATTTTACTATCCAAGTCGAATTTATACTGAAATCCTGAACATCCTCCACCTTCAACCAGAACTCGCAAAAACGAACCATCTTTACAGATTTGTTGTAAACGTTTCTTGCACGAATCACTTAATATTAATCCATTTGCGTATGAATTTTCTTTTGGGTTTGATTCCACTCTTGAGATTGTACTTGAAAAATGTTTATAAACATTTATCCTAAAATTGGGATGAAGTTAAGTGATTTTATAAGATATAATTATACGTACTTGCTTTACCTTCCCGACAATGGTATAGTGATTTTTTTAAGCAACGATGCCATCGGTATTGGTAATATTTTGAATTGAAATGAAATTACACTTTATAATTTTGTCATAATTTTACACATAAAAACACCCAGGGACCCAGGTTTAGTTCAATTGTTATGACATCTCCGCTGTCAGAAGAGAAAGATGGCCGACACGAGTATCGATATTTTTGGATTTTGATTCTAATCGACCCTACATGCTGCAGTATGCTTTACTTTTTGTAGATGTAATAGCTGTTTCAAGATTCAGCTAATTTGTTAGCCATAGCCACTGACTTTAACAAGGGACTGAGAGATACAGGTGACATGATTTCATTTACCAGGATACTACACAAGTTAGCATTTGCACCCCCAGGTATTTGCATGTGAATTAGTTATGTAAACCCATTTTTAATTAAGATTCGCGGATATGGAAATGTTCAACATCCAAATTGTCTTCAAATACACAGTTTATTCTGAATACTTTCGCCTTACACCTGACGATGACTAGTTTATGAAAGTTCTTATGCCACAATTTAGCATCCTGATCCTGGGTAAGTGAAATCATCTCACATAGGTACGTTGTGACTATTCGTACTGAATTTTACTTTATAGCATGCAGTAAAAAAGAAAAAAAAGAAAAAGATTAATTATGCATTAATTGAATATTATACTGCTATACATTTATGGCATATAAACACTATTTTTGTTTCTGTTTACATTTTCACTTGAACTTGAAAGTACATCTTTTTACCTTATTGAACGTAATTATGGTAAAAGCTTTATAAAAAAAGCATCTAAAATATTCAAAACTTTCATTTTATACACAGTTCCAGTAATTTGTTGCCAAATTTATTAAGATAACAAAGACAAAATGGAACGTGGTTCGTTTCGTAGGTTCGTACCACTGACTTATAACAATGGACTGGTCAATTTGCTATTTCATGTGGCACAAAAAATATTGTGTTTCTGTGTATCACCGTTAGAGCACCCTTTAAAACGATTACATAAAAAACATGTAAAACTCAGTCAATCAGATGAAATTTTACACCCGTTAATCGAATTTAATTAAAATATATATATATATATATATATATATATATATATATATATTAATCGATTATAAGGAATTAAACTCATTCCGACTTTAATTTTCAAAAGTTATTCTTAACTGAATCCTGCTTATGGGCAAGAGAGACAGAGCATGGTAAACACTATATTTACCTTATTCCTTCTGCAGTGATTGCATCTGTAGCCAACATAAAGACATCAAATGGCATAAGCAAACGTTGCAGAATGCAATATTTTGTGTGGGTAGCTCCAACTCTGCCATAGGGCTAAAGAGAGAACTATAAAACTTGTGCCATGCTTTCCTATAGGAAAATGACAATACGCTCAGTCCATTGTTATAAGTCAGTGGTTCGTACCGAGAATCTTGATTCTATGTACCTTGGTGAACGGCTAGAGATGTCAAAAAATTTTACTGTCACGGGTGATATAAGTGTGAGGTGTAGAATGATGGATATTATAAAAACTAAACTAATGAATCCCAGAGCAAAAATTATTATTTAAAAATTATCTGTTATTTACCAATAGCTATGTATTTAACTAAGTGGCACCATTTAATTTTACGACAAATCACCTCTATCCAACGTATAAATTTCGAAAGTTGTGGTCAAACATTTAGGCAGTTCTCTGCTTCGTCGAATAATAGCGAAAACTTTTACAATACTCTAGGAATTAATAATAATGCAACACAAAGTGATGTAAAGGCAGCTTATTATAAGCTATCCATGCAATATCATCCAGATAAAAATAAAGGAAGCGACATAGCTGCTCAGAAATTTCGTGATATTTCAGAGGCTTATGAAGTACTAGGAAATTTTAGGTTAAGAAAATTATATGATAAAGGTATGAAAATAATTTTGATTGTTATTGAATTGAAGTTACACTTATAAAACCTAAACAATTGCAGGTATTATTCATAACGCAGGATCTCGATATGCTGACATTCATCGTAAAGATGAAGCTAAAGAAGAAGACGATCCTCAAACAAAATTTTACAAAGCTCGAATGAGAAAATCTGAAGTTCCTTCGACTGGAAGAACACCTATCTACGACTTTGATGAATGGTCACGAGCTCATTATGGAGCTTCCTTTCAAAGGCGAAATGAGGCAAAAATTAGGCAAGATAGAAAAATGAAAATGCAAAAATCGCATGCGGACACAGCTAAAAAAGAGATCTTAATTCTTGGAATAATCTTTTGTGCAATAGGAATCTTATCTATACTTCTAACTGATACTTCTTTAGATGTCGATAAGACGCCGAACAAAAGAGGAAATCAAAGTTGATAATACTAGTTGAATGTTACAATTTAGATCAAATTATTACGCTTTATCTCTGAATTAAATTATTTCTGGGAATAATTTGAAGTATAGGATAAAAAGAGATTAAATTTTGTCGAGCACCAGATCATTTTTGTGTCCTTATTGGATATGATTGTGTAATTGTGGCAAATAGAAAGCCAGATCTAGCTTGGAGGCGTGGGAAAGTGCTCGTCTCGTCAGTACATATATGTCGACTACTATACATTTTAATATATTGCCTGTGGGGTTTTATTGAAAAAAAATCGAAGAAGTTAAATGCAAATAAATTCTTTTCATAATATGACCATAATAAAATAAGTAAATGGACAAGAGATGGAAGCCACCAATCCAATTTGTTGAAATGTTCCTTGTAATATAGGTACGAATAGTTAATGTTGAATCCAAGCAAAAGCTTATCTTACCTTAAGAGTAAACATTTTTTATTATGTGCACAATATGTAGAACCTTCAGAATGTGTTCTTAATTGAGAAACTATACATAATATATGCATGTGTTCAGGTGTGGAAAATTCAGCAGCAATTTAATCTATGTGCCTTCTTCACAGACAATAGAATTGAATACATTACATCGTTCACTTCTTGTGGCTTGTTTCATTGAGCTATCTATAAATTGTCTGATTTTTTGTTGGTGCAAATTTTTTTTCTTTAACTTTGTTATGTATACAGAAATTCCTGGGAATTTAACGTGAGCACCTGTCTTAATCCCACGGCACTCTAAATGTATGGATTAGCTACAATGCGACAATCAGCGCCCTCATGTGACAGAGTATATCCTATCCCTATGAGTCCCAATTTGGCCAGTGCATCTGAGCATGCAATGCTTAAGCGACCATAACTTCAAATCCTTATTGCAGTACGCGTTTTATACAAGCGACATACTTTCCCATTACCTAGAGTATATGAACTTATGCCGCCCGCACTACAACCACCACGAGGCTCTTATCAAGGAGCCTTCTCTATGTTGAGGTGAATAGTAAAGCAATAGTAAAGCTATCCAGCAATGTCGGCTACCCAATTGGTATGGCTTATGGCATCACCATAAGGCCATGGCTACTCTCAGTGGTATCTTCATGCAGATATCCTTTTATGAAACGGGACTGGTTAGTCCATTTGGGTTTAAGATCTTATTGGCACCGAGGTGTCAGCGGGGATCACGAGAAAGTTAAGATATGCCAATTCAAGTCTGGAGAGGCCAGAGATTACAGCCGGTAATCTACAAAACCTACAAAACTCACCGTGTTTTAATTATAAAAAAGAAGTGTAGGTTGAAAACTCAGTACATTGTGGCAAGGTGGTTAACCGAGCAGAGCAACTGAAAAGGAAAATCGTAAAATACTCTACATAATTAAATTAGGAA
The DNA here is from genome assembly GCA_963930735.1 of Dioctria linearis. Lineage (NCBI taxonomy): Eukaryota > Metazoa > Arthropoda > Insecta > Diptera > Asilidae > Dioctria > Dioctria linearis. Next base: position 48,199,705 of record OZ005741.1, on the reverse strand, counting down.
TAACTCTTATTGAAAATTTTCAAAACACTAAACACTTAAGTTTATCCGAGCACAATATGAAGGTAACCTATACTGAATAAATGATGTTGTCGGTATTTCAAAATGAATTTATTGACAAAAGGATGTTTCAACCGAAAGCAGATAAAATTGTCTGCGAATGAATTTTAAAAAGCCGATTTCAAACTAGAACAATTTTTGTTTAGATAGAATTAATTTTGTTCGAAAACCCAAAGGAAAACCAAATTTATCAATGTTATTGCTACGGTCTCTTTTCAGCCAAAGTAGTTCTCTTTATGAAAGATGAAATGCAATTTTGATGGATTTTTCCACACGACGATCCGAATTATATTTCGAAGCGCAGTTATCCTTGTTAGCCAACTAAAAAATGTAACAAGGTTAAACCATGCATTTATCAGGCGGGTATTTAATGCTGATGTGGAAGGGTTATTATCTCAGTTGAAAAGGGACATTGCACCAGGATCAGATGGAATAAGAATAAAACACGTAAAGGACATCAAATATATAATCACTGATTTGAATTTCCAGCCTGTTTGAAATCTACATGCAGTGCCTATCTTTAAAGAAGGAGATAGAAGAGATCCAAATAACTATCGTCTTATAGCACTCCTAATGCATTTAGTAAAATATATGGGATTACTTCAAAATAAACTTACAGCATATTAAGCGAACCATTTGCTAAGTAATTATCTACAAGCAAGACAGTGTTGTACAAGTGGATAACAGCTATATATATATATTGATGAGTCCCGCAGGGATCAATTTCAACCCCGTTCCTCTACTCTCTGTATATCAAAAATTGATAGCTGGGCTAAATGGAAATATGATATATGTATATGCTGACGATACGCTGCTCCTGTACAATGGGAAGAATGGTGATGATTTATAGAGGGAAATAAATGAGAATTTAATAGGATACACAAGATATGGAAATAAACTTATAATATATACCTCGAAAACAGGCTAACTGGGTTTTCAACAGAAAGACAATATTGGACATTGGACTGCAAGTGAAAGGGGAATTCGTTAAAGAAGTTGACTCGATAAAATATCCGTGAATGCCAATGGCTGATAAACTGACTTGGAAACAACACGCTACATATGTGAGGAAAAAAATGGCACCACTTACACCAACGCATGACGCATATGCTATATGAATCGACAAATTTCCTGAGCTTGAAACTATTAATCTACGTGGAAAAAGCTTAAGGGATATATAAAATAAGGAGTAAGTGGATAAAGTCGAATATATGTAAACTTAGAAGGGTATGGTGAAAACATAACTATGGCACTTATTCTAGAACAGACAGAAAACTAAAGAGTTTAAAACATACAGCTGTACTGTAAAATGAATTACCAGAAGAAATAAAAAAAATGCACAAATTGAAGAAACTAATTAATAATTATGCAATAGTATGATGTGTAAACTGATTACTATGTAACAAAGATAACTAGTGACTAAAAAGAGAAAAATTGGAAGATTGGAGAAGTGTTCTTCACTAATACCAGACTTTGGTTCTCTGTGAAGATGACCAATTAGTTCATATAAGAAAAATGAATAGTCAGACTAGAGAGATCGAGGAGTGGTAAAAAGGATGATAGCTCTGTAAAAATAAAAAATAAGGCTGGTTCATTCATCTGATTTCGATCCTTTTGAAAATATCTGGAACTCAAAAATTATTGTAGATTTCCTAAGGCATATTTACTGCAAGTTCTCAAAAATAAATGGAACAATATTTCTTCTAAAATTATGATATTTTTCCAGAACACTATTGGGAGTTGGACGAATAACAAAAACTCTTCAACAAGAAACTTAATCAATTGACGTTTTCCCTGAAGACATTTCTCAAAACTATAAGCAAAGAATAATTCCCTAAAATACTTAAATTGTATAAAAGTGCACTTAGCAAAACTATTTCACAAAAGGCAATTTCACACTGGTTCATATTTACCACTAAAACTCCTTGATATCGGTCAGTTGTTAGTGAGGTATTTTAAAACGTATGTGAATTTTGCTGCATTTTCATATTTTCTTAATATAAACTATGAACCCAAACAAACAAAAAATTAATTTCTTTTGCTACCTTGCATCTTTTATTCGTAACACCCATACACATTTTGCATTCGTCTGAAGTTGCAACAGAACGTGAGAATTTATGCGACATTTCTCAATTGTCAAAAGAGTGATAAATTGAATATTGAGGCCTTCTTTTAATATTGACCCATAATATTGTTATTTTCCTGAAATGGAACATTTAATGGTTGCGAGCAGTTTCTTGGAATGCCGTGCGGTTCAAAAACATTAATGGTGCATTGCGAAATTTTCTTGACTAAGCAGGCATCCGAATCTATACATTTGTTTGCTATTATTATCGCGTGTTTCCGTTTTAAAGTACGATGCTGAAGCACCTGGGTGGAGAAGAGGTATCACAAAATTGTTCGTGACAACATTCTGTCTTTGTCCGTCATCTAACTTCCACAATTTTTCCTTTCTATTTTTAAAACATTCTTTGGTGAACCAATGTAGAGATTTTATAAAACGACAAAAAATAAAAATCGGGATACGTTCCTAATAAATTTAAACTTCAAAATTTTTGTGTAAAAATTAGACAAAAGACAGCAAGAGATTTAGCACAACTGTGAGAAAAATGGGAACCATACTGCAATTGGAATACTACTCATGCTGCAGATTCAAAATGTGTAGTATGGAATGATAGCATTGCAGGTATTCGAGCAGGACGTACCTTAGAGTTCGTGCGTTTCTCCAGTGAACTATTATAATCCGAAGGTTTCTTTTAACAAAAAACAAAATTAAGCCATGGTCCGACACTTCTTAAAAAAGATTTACTTAGAAAAAGGAAGACAAATTCTACAAATCAAAATCTTCCGCTTCTTTTTCTTCCCGTATACTTTGTATCTGCTCTAGTTTCCTTTCCTTGTCTACGTCTTCTTTCTTTCTTTTGAAGTATCCATTCTCTAGATTTTTTTAAAGGCTTACCTCTGGCAGCTTTAATCATTTCTCGTTTTTTTGTGTAAGCAATTCTCTTGTCCTCTTCAGTAGTCCCTATAGTATAAGAGATGAGAGTTTTCAGTAATTTTCAATAGAGTAGAGAGAATAATAAAAATAGTATTACCTAATGCTTGAGGAAGTTGTACTGTACCTCCAGTCATTAGGATTAAAAAATACTTCTTCGCCTTAGTAGAATTTGGATAGTCAACGACCAAACCACCATAAAAACCTGCTTTCATTGCCTGTGAAGTCACCAATTCAATTTGTTCAGAGTTCTCTGGGTAAAATTGAAATACTGCGCGTGCAGATCTTGTCAGACATGAAAATAATGTACTAAAGAACTTATAAAGACGTTTCTGTGGATTATGACTAGTTTTATCAGCATTACAAAGCCATTGTAGAGCAGAAATTGAAATAGCACCATCAAAAGCGCCTGCCTTAAAAGGCATTCCTTCGCCCATATCACTTAGTAAAAGATCTCCTTCAACTTCTCTTTCTATAGCCACATTTAACATAGCTTTTGATATATCAATTCCAATCCATATATGATCGTGCTCTTCTAAAACGCTCCCAGATAAACCAGAGCCACATCCAATATCTAGAATTAAGGAAGGTTGATCTTCAGGTAAGGTTAAGAGCTCTACGGCGCGTTCGGTCATTTCGATTTGAATTTCGATTATACGGGAACTAAAAGATTAAAAATAGTATATTTTTATACATAAAGGCGATGACACAGCTTAAACTTACTTGTTTGAGTACTTTTTAGCTTCCTCTTCATTGTAATACTGAAAAGAAAACTATTATTAATATAGTCTGCAAAAAGAAATAAATGCTACAATTTCTGGAGGTGCTGTATGTTCCGGTCTTCGAGCCATTTTTATTTTCTTAAAAATAATTAACACAATTAATTATACAAATCTCCTTATTTTATGGAGGAAACGTGCAAACTTAAAAGCAATCCACAAGAATGCAGAACTGAAACGAAATATGGAAGATTTGACATTAGCGCGTCTTCATCTTTCTTACTTTTTCCTGGGATAGTGCCCAAAACGGTCTACTGAATTGGGTATATGCAATTATTTTGAGACACTTTCAATAACTTTTCGAGGAAGAAATTTAAAATAAAATTAAATATTATATTAATGTTGCTGACATTTTATGTGGCAATATATCCTTTTACTTTAAAAAGCCTCGTTAATTTTTTTACATGACAATTTGGCACAGACCTCAATACCATATAGAATATAATGTATTCTCTTTAAAATTTTGACACTAAAGCTGTGACGTCTTTCGTCTTATGTCCTATAATGTATATACATTTCTATTGAAAAGACAGAGAGAGGAGAGAGAATATTGTGTTCTCTGTACCGTACTCTCTATACATTCGGACACAAATGGCGGAACGTGATTCGTAATGAGAATAGCTTGTATCTCTGTACCGTGCTTTCAATACAATATGGAGTTGTGTTAGCTTCAATTTTTGAGGACAGTAAATTTTATAAATGTCAAACGAAAACATCTCAGTGACACTTGAACGTAATAGGACAATATTATCTCTACCCTCTCTGCCTTTCAATAGAAATGTATATACGTTATAGGACGAAACACGTCACAGCTTTAGTGTCAAAATGTTAATGAGAATACTTGTATCCTATATACCCATTGAATAAATAACTAATAAGGAAACGGCATATCGGGTGAAAACGTAAGCATCTCGGCGAAATGCATTAGTGTGCTCTGTTTGTATTCGTTTCGTCATGGCAGTAGTGGAATCGTGCAATTTTGAAGGGGAACATTTTTTATAATCCAAATTTATATGTAAAATAAACAAATTTTTAGCTCCCCCTTATTTACAGATAATATTTTTTGGCGTTGCCTTTGTATGACTGGAATAAATTATCTACCAATGACAATTCAATTGTAAACAAATAAACCGGCATTGGTATTTTTGGTTATTTTGGTTATTTTTACAGCACAGCGCACTTTATTATGATAATTTAGGACTCCAGAGTCGCTATTACACAAAATGTCGTTCACAAAAGAAATATTCCGCACTTATTTCACACTAATATTCATAAAAATCACGTTTAATTACTTATTTTTCACAATATCGCGAACTCAAAACCGAAACTTATTTTCAAATAAAGCCTAGTCACAGTATATATATTCTGCAGTAGATTAGCACTGTCAAAATGTCAAAACGGCTTGATCCACCGGCAGGAGACATGCCATTGAAGAAAAAAGTCCTCAACTAACACAAAGATGTGTATTTAAATAATAAGTGGGAAAAAGAGATTTTCAATATGCAAAATCTCTTGTGAACAAGAAAGAGAGAACTGGATGAGTGATCAACGTCAATATGACAATTCTAAACGTCATCTTTTACCCACTAGAAGTGTTGTGTTTATAGAGAGTACATATTCTATGGATCTTAAAATTGAATTGTCATCGGGGCTCTTGTTTGATGTCAGTCAAGCAAAGGCAACAACAAGAAATATTATCAGCAAATAAATGGGGCACTAGGAAAACTCTTAAAAATGTAATAAGTTATAAAAGAATTATAAAATTATAAATTGAAAAATGATACGAATCGCGGTGACAGGAAATTATAAAACTTGTTCAATATTTGATTAACTTTCAACCACTAAATTATGTGCCCGCTCAGAAAATATCATAGTTTACGACTTCCATGACTAAACAAACACATCGATGAGATTCTACTACTTGAAGAAAAATGCTTTTTCTTCCTCATAGCCTATCCAGTTCGTTATATGATCTAAGGGTAAATCTAATGTAATAATGACATTTCTCTGACAGTTTTCCTGAGCATAATTTAACTTCAATTTCCACTGATTTGTGAAAATTTATTTATAAAATATGTGAAATAATTAAAAATTTAAGAATAAATACATATTAAAATGCACAAAAAATATTTCTCAGTTTTTTCTTAATTACATATTCTTTTATTAGCTTTTTTACATCGATATTATCGCCTTTTCTGTAACTTTACTTTGAAAAAATGACAATTGGTTCATCTGTCACAAGGGATAGAGAAAATCATTTCTGTAGATTTTGATTATCCAAACTATTAATTTTATACCTAGTGACAAAACATCTGATGATAAAAGTGAAAATAGTGCAGCAGTTTCTTACAGAAATCTAAGGATTTACCCGGTGTTTTAAAAACTTGTTCGATGAATGCACAAAACCCTGGGTAAATTTGGGGAAAATTGTAGGGGAAATTGTGCACGGTGTTTTCATCGAACAAACCTAAAGAACAACGAGGTAATAACTAAAGGAGATGCAATCATATGTACGATCCGTGTACATGAGCGTACCCAAAATTGCCCTGCATTTGTGTATGTTTCATTCCGCCATTTTTGGTCTTCGCAGTCAGATCCATTGGTTTGATTGGGGCTTGGCGCATTGACGCAGGAAATCTCATGAAATAACCGTAGGGGCATGAAGCAAATATTACTCAAAAACTTTTTATCACTGAACTTTTCTTCTTAATTATTTACTTTTTTATGTTCATGTTTGCAAATTCAGTAAATACTTTTAAGTATGTGAAAATAAAAGCGATTAAAATTGCGAACAGGTTGTACCATTCTGTACAGGTGTACAAATTTTACGGCGCTTATGTACAAAAAATATCAGTGTCAATGCGTTAGAAATGGGTACGTTATTTTTCTCATTTGCATCTCCTTTAGTTCTTACCTCGTTGCTAAAGAAGAAGAAAATCAGCTGATAGTTGTTAAATTGACAGCAGTGCTGCCACTGTCACAGTTTCTTTTGACATAACAAATCAATGCAGTATGAGTGCTATGCTATATTCTAATGCATGTTTTTCGATATAGTAACGTTAACGTGAACATATTCATGTTTCGGGATATTTTAGGAGTTTAAAAATAGAATCTTTGGTTTTGTTGAACGGTCCAGAATGTTCTCGTGGGAGCAGATTGAAGAGTATTTAAAGTGAATTTGGGGACAGGCTTTCTTAGAAAGTGAAGTCTGGACGAAAAGTGTTCTTAGTAAAAAAGTGAGAATTATTTGAATTGAATAATATATAAAAACGAAACTATAAAGTTCAAACATGCCGAATATAGTAGACCAAGTGATTGAGTTCAAGGAGAAAGGCAATGAGGCATTTAAAAACCAGCAATGGGATGAAGCAATTGAATTCTATACGAAAGCAATATCACACGGGGGGCAACACAAAGAGTTGCCGGTGCTTTTCAGAAATCGAGCTGCGGCATATTTAAAGAAGAATGATTTCGAAAGCGCTCTATCTGACTGTGCAATTACTTTGGAAATATCACCAAAAGATCCTAAAGCACTATTTAGACAGTCACTAGCTTATGAGGGTCTTCAGAAATATGAGGAGGCTTATAAGTATGCGGTGGATTTATGGAAAGCTGATCCAAATAATAAATCTGTACAGCCTCTTCTGGAAAGGTTGCATGCCATTGTTCAGGAAAGATCAACCAAAAACGCTCAAACTTCAACGAAAGTACAGCAAATGTGTCAGATTGCTTTTGATATAACTCAGGACTTGGAGAAGCGGAAGAGTGCTGTTAATAATCTTTTGGTCTTGTCTCGTGAAAATGCTGCTGCCGAACTTATGTTTAAGGAAGGTGTTATTAAAAAGATTTCTTCATTGATGAAGACTGAAAAATGTGAAGAAATTTACTTGAATGCTGTTCGAATTATTGGAGAGCTATGTAACCGGAATATTGAAAGAACGAAGGGTGTTTTACGTGAACTGGGAGTACCATGGTTTCTGCAAGTTCTTGACAGTAAAACTGCAGAACGTGTTAACGTTGCTCAGGCATGTATGCAAACTATTTTGAACAGCTTTTCCGGAATGGAAAATAAAGTAGACAGCAAACCTAAAAAAGAATTGTGTGAAAAGTATAATAAAGAGATCGATACCCTTCTTACGTGCCTTGTTTATGCCCTAACGGATAGAACAATTTCTGGTTTGGCCAGAGATGCTTTAATGGAATTAATTATTCGAAATGTCCATTACACAGCTTTAAATTGGGCTGACCGTTTAATAGAGATTAAAGGCCTTAACCGGCTTATGGAAATATGTTCTGAGCTAGAAGAATATAAGTACGAGAGTGCGATGGATATTACGCCCTCATCGCGTACAATTGCTGCTTTGTGTTTAGCGAGAATATATGAGAACATGTACTACGACCAGGCTAGAGAAAGATTTTGTGAACAAATCGATGACTTTATTAAGGATAAGTTACTTGATCCTGAATTAGAGTCTAAAGTACGGGTAACTGTTGCAATAACTTCATTGTTGCTTGGACCTCTGGATGTAGGAAATAATATTTTATCTAGAGAAGGTAAGAAAGTGGGTTCAGAAATATTTTGGCTTTAATACCTGTGCGGATTAATAAAAAAAACACGAAATTTTTAAATTTTGATATTTAAATTTCTTTTTCAGGAATATTACAAATGATTTTGGTTATGGCTACAACAGATGATATTCTACAGCAGAAAGTAGCTTGTGAATGTATAATAGCAGCAACTTCCAAGAAGGACAAAGTAAAGGCAATTTTGGAACAAGGTGTTGACATTTTAAAAAAGTTGTATCATTCTACTGATGATGGAATCAAGGTACGTGCTCTCGTTGGACTCTGTAAGGTAGGAAGCTATGGCGGATTGGATGCTTCTGTTCGACCTTTCGCAGATGGATCGACTCAGAAACTTGCAACTGCTTGTAGGCGATTTCTTATTAAGCCTGGAAAAGATAAAGATATTCGAAAGTGGGCAGCAGAAGGGTTAGCGTATCTTTCATTAGATGCTGAGGTCAAAGAAAAAGTTATCGAAGATCGACCTGCCATTCAAGCACTTATAGAGCTTGCAAAGACAGGTGACCAATCAGTACTGTATGGTGTGATCACAACTTTTGTAAACTTATGTAATGCCTATGAAAAACAGGAAATTCTCCCAGAAATGATTGAACTTGCAAAATTTGCAAAACATCATATTCCTGAAGAGCATGAATTGGATGACCTAGATTTTGTACAGAAGCGTATAATTGCTCTCGGAAATGAAGGTGTTACCTCGGCCTTGGTTTCATTAGCAAAAACTGATAGTCATAATTCAAGAGAGCTTATTAGCCGGGTATTTAATGCACTATGCAGCTTGCCAGAATTACGTGGAAAAGTTGTTCAGGATGGTGGAGTTAAAGCATTATTGCCCTTGTCCTTAGAAGGCACTGATAAAGGTAAACGACAAGCAGCTCAAGCTTTAGCTCGAATAGGAATCACTATAAATCCAGAAGTTGCATTTTCTGGGCAACGAAATTTGGAAGTTATTCGTCCGTTCCTTAATTCCTTACATCCTGATTGCTCAGCCTTAGAGAATTTCGAAGCGATGATGGCTCTCTGTAATTTAGCTTCAATGAATGAAACAGTCCGAACAAGAATCATAAAGGAAGGAGGTCTAACAAAAATTGAGCCGTATTTAATGGAGGATCATGTGTACTTGCGGCGAGCTGCCGTTCAATGTATTTGCAATTTAGTGATGTCGGAGGATGTTGTAAAGCTGCATGAAGGAAACAATGATCGGATCAAATTTTTGGCCCTTTTGTGTGAAGAAGAAGATGAAGAAACAGCTAAAGCAGCATCAGGTGCATTGGCTGTATTGACTTCAGTCAGTAAAAAATGTTGCGAAAAAATTTTCGATACTACTTCTTGGATTCAAGTTTTGCATACTCTAATCGCTAATCCCAGTCCAGATGTACAACATCGTGGAATAGTGATTATATTGAATATGATCAATGCTGGTCAAGAAATAGCGCAGAAATTATTAGAGACTGATATTATGGAACTACTTAATGGATTATCACAGTTTCCAGATGATAGTAGAGCAAAGGCTCGAGATGTGGCCCAGGAATGCTTGAGAGCTGCTGAAAAATATAGAATCATCGAGAAATCAGACGATGTCAATATTCCAGATGTATTCAAAGAAGGTGAAAAGGCAGCTGAAGAAGATATCGTCGATTGACTCATATAGCAGCACAGTTCAGCTTCGATTGTTTGAAGTTGGTGGCAATGTACTTAAGTTTTGTTTTTATAGAGAGAAAAATTTGAAAATTTTTGTTTGTATTTAAATTTTTGTAATATTAGTAGTGCAATAGTACCGCAAATAAATAATAAAATATATAATCAGTTTTGCAAATGGTATTTTTGATTTTCTTCAAAAGGGCAAGAGTTTTTAAGATCATCCATCGATATAGGGCGCAGATGACAAAGACTCAGAGTTTGATTATCAAATTCAAATAAAGTTTTGATGATTTGAATTCAATTGTTAATCTCTGAGTCACAAACCTATAGTTTGCTCAAGTAGAAGTCAACGTACGAAATGATTTGACGATATTACTAACTTTATTGTGCCGCATTGTTTCAAGGTGTACTTAAATTAGATAAGGAGAGAGTGCAGAGTATGGAAGAATTACCAATCAAATGTATAGTGGTATTGAAATAGTTGACGAAGGTTAATTTAACTGTTGGCATAAGGCCAAAATGCACACAATTTTTCCACTTACTTATCCACTTGCAAAACACCGGAGAATTTTAGAAGTAGAGAATTCCCGAATTCTCCATTCTTCGGTGTTTTGCAAGTCGAAAAGTAAGTGGGAAAATTGTATTGTCTGCTTTTGTTGCGTTTTGGGAAAGTATCTAGGTACCTACGAATTTCAAATTGAGTTATGTATTCACTGCGTATCCTGGCTATATTGTAAAAAACAAATTATGGAAATCCATGCAATACGTGAAAATGATCAATATGGTCGTCTTCCAGGACAGAAGAGATGCTGTAAAATTGTTTAAATATACACGGTAAAGCTTGTGTGTAGAATGAAGTTGCATTTACATTTTGATTCCTAATTAAATATGTAATTGATTTTTGAATCCGATAAACAGTTTTAGAAATAACTGTAAAAGAAATGTAGCAGTCATTTTTAAGGTGAAAAATTGGCCGTTTTTGGTACAAAAATTGACATATTTTCATCTCATCATTGCGAAGAACTGGTAAGTCCTGGAAATTTACTTCCTAGACAAAAAAGTTCACAACGGAGTAGTAACGGATGTGAAAGAAAGAACGGAAGAAATATATGCAAAATATGGAAACTGGGGTGTATATGACCCTAGTGCAAAAAACCGTTTTTCGGCGGTAAAAGTGAACTATCACGTTAAAACGATCAAAGACAAATTACACCATTCGATTACCCTCTCTTCCCTCTTTAATTTGGTACCAAACATGACGTAATTTGGACAAATCCCTATGAGGGGTGGTACGACCCCCCAACCCCCATAACACCCACCCACCAAAATTGTTCACATATATTGTTGTACTCTACAGCCTTAATCCATCAGAAAAAGCCCCAATACTCAACAGCCCTCCCAGTTCCCACACAGAGTTAGGCGCCCGTGAATATTGCGACAACAAAACTTACCGCCGAGGCCGCTCAAATCTGCAAATTACCGTTAATCGAAATAAAATATAGCCTATAACGCCCATGCTTACCTAATTTAATTATCAAAGCGAATTCTTACTTTTTTTTAATGGGCTTACAGATCCTGAGCTTACCCCTGCGAATTATTGCAGCTCCTGATATTGTCTTTATTTTTTTTTTAATTTCCGAGCTGATTCCATTTCTACCCCGCACTCTCTCCGCCAATTTTCTTCCACCTATCTTTTTCGCCCTGAGCTCCCATTTTTTTTGATTCCACATGCATTCTCCTTCTTCTCTCCATTCTCTCGTTATCACGCAAAAACGCGAGAAAACCTACCCTCCTACATCCTTCAAAAACTACCCGTACAAAAAAGAAATTTCAATTTATTTCGACATTGGAAGGTAATAGACAAATGTACCTCAAATATGAAGAACCTCCAACCCTCTACAATAAAAAGTGATATTCTTAATCGTCCCAGGCGATTCGCACTTTTTCACATTTCTTACGTTTTCCTTAATTCTCCAACCATGTCAGTGAATTGGGAATGGAGAATTAGGGAATTAGGAATAAGAAAACGAAATTCTCATCTCCTAAATTCCCAAATTCTCCGTGTTACAGAATCCGGCCCCGTAAGGAAGGCCGCAATTTTTTCGTAGAACTTTACTGGAAATTTTTTCCTTAGAATTATTATGCATTGGAGGCTGACAACGGCACACATTTTGCATCTGAAAATAAGCGCCCAGACTGAATAAAATTCTCCCGAAACATTTTCTGTAAATTTCTAAGAAGAAATGAATGCACGAATGAAATAGATGAGCAAATAATCTTCAAGTCTATGTTCATAAGAATTGTTAGTGGCCCAGGCAACCGTTGGCGGCCTCCAAATCTAGGAAAAAAATTTCCAGTAAATTTCTAAGAAAAAATTACGGCCATCCGTACATCAGGTCCAGCCATCGTGGATTTTATCTATCGAGGCGATGTCTACTGACTTTAGGCTGAGCTACAACAGAAGTAAATCACTTTACGAAATTAAACGAGACTGAGGTTTACTTCCGAAAAATTGATATTTTTAGTCTAAATATATGGGTATATCACATTCCGTAAGGGTCTTGATATTTAATGTTTTCAATTTGAAAAAGTGGTAAAAGTGAAAAAAATTAACAAAAGAATGTTGATTTAATTGAAGATTTGTGCTTTCTATTAATTCGCAGTACCATTTTTACTCCATTTTAATTTTTACATTGCACTTTTAATCATTTAGTAATAATCTATTTGTTTGAACTCATCACGTTCGTACGGAATGAGCGATTCTTAGCGCACTATACTTACGGAAAATTCGATTTTAAACTTAACGAAAGTTCCCCTCATACGAGTAATAGGCCTAACCACAATGTGCATAACCTTGCATATGTATGCAAGCCTTGAAAATATCACGAATGCTTCCTAAGCATCACTAACTTTTGTATAGTATTTACACAAACTGTCAAATTTGTTTATGCAAAGTACGATCGCGAAGAAGTTGACGAAAGGAATTAAAACTTGACGAACGGCTTCTTATTCCTATTGTGGGTTGTTATTATGAAATATGAAATGCAATTGCTCGTGTCTGCATATGCTAGCATATGCACATTGTGGTTAGGCATTTAATTTGTGTACGCCTGTTAAATTAAAGGGCGCGTTCGCTTTACGTAAGTAAATGTACCATTATGGGCTCCATGAATCAACTCCGCACAAAATAACTCCGCATTCAAAAAATGCAATAAGTCCGCAAGTTTGGCGAAATTTTTGTAGCTGGAGTTATTTCATTTTGTGCGGAATTATTGCATTTAAAGTTTTGCGGACTTAGTGCATTATGAAATAAGTCCGCAAAATCAGATAGGAAATAAATCCGCAAAATCATTTTTTCTAATTAATTTCTTTCTTTTTGTGAATTTTGGAATGGTAAATCAAAGCAAATAATTATCAGTAAAGATTATTCATTACGAATTTAGTTCTCATAGAGGTCGCATAAGGCGTTTTTTTCTCCACTAAAGTAAAAATGATTTACGAATTTGTAAAATGTAACAAACTATTTGCTTCCAATTTAAATTTATAAGTATCAATATATTCAAATATTTAAGTGTTTATAACAGCCTCAAATTTTCTATCCATCAATATAAAAATAAGGGTAAAATGCTTTATACGATTGCTAAGAAGGGAAAAGGCGAGCCGCGCCGCGCTTCCAGGGTGCCACATAGGGCAAAGCAACTGGAGCAACTTCGTTCGTTCAGATATTAATTTTTAATTCGGTTTCGGCCTCGGTGGTAAATTGCAAAATTTGTATCTCGAAAATTTACTCGTTTAGGATATTGTTGCGAGCGTGGCCTTTGGTTCGTTATTTAAAACACAATATTAAATAATTAATATACAAGTTCTTTATTTCACTTTAATCATATAAAGTTCACAAAACATTCATTTAATCAACTCAACTTTAATTATCGCTAACACTGTAATCGCAATCTAATTACAACACTTTCGCTTCTTTATTACTTTCGCTTGTTAACACTGCAGCGTCTAAGACAAGACTCTCTTTCTGGCGGAGACAACTGCTATATTTATACCCTAGAAACTCTCCGGACTACTCTGGAGTGCTCTATTCCAGCCTACTCTATTCATTCTATTCCTGAACCTTCCCGAAGAGTCCATAATCGATTCTCCGAACCTGAAGTCGTTTACTGTCCATTACCAGTAGATGTCACCACTTATCTCTTTCTATTGCACGTAACAATATTATGTTTTATTAGATTATTTTTGGAAAGTTGAAACTTCTTGGAACTACCACTTATGTTATTGTCAAAATAGGGACAAGTAAAAAAAATTGTCTTCATGTTTAAAAAACTTTTCAAAAATCTTTTTATCCATTTATATTGATTCTTTTGAGAACTTTTGTTAAATTGTTTTTGTCTTTAACTGTTAGTGTTTGTAGTTAGTTGCTTAGACTAGTTAGTGCCTTCTTTTAAGCTCTTTTACCGTATTGTTTTATTTAATTATAAGGAATTTTTATATGAGTAAACAAATACAGTCTATTTACATAAAAAAAAAAAATTATTATTATTATCTGCTTTCCATTCATAAGTTATCTTGAGTTCATTTATAGTTAACACAAGCGCGATATTATTTATCAATGTCCATTTCACGTAAGTGATGTTTACTTACCTGTTAGGTATCAGTTTGTTCTTCCTAAATATCTCCTTGTTTCAATTATTATTATTTTCACACTAAATAGATAATGGTGGAAGGTGTAGATCTCAATCTTATTGTCAGATGATATGTTTCATAAAAAACAATCGATCTATGACGCCAATAATAATAATTCTCTGATTGTTTTTTTTCTATGGCTATTTATACAGAATAATTTTTCCAGTTATGAAATTGTTTCATTTATACTTTCACTGTAATAATTTTTAGTGCTTTTTACAGATCAAACTTTCGGTTATTTTTGAATATTTATCTATGTATCTATTCACCTATTTTGAATTATTCATAGTTTACAGATATAGAAGGTAAAAACAAAAACTCGTATTGCGCGCGCATTTAAGACTAAAAAATGAAAAAAAAAACTGCACACTTTCATTCATTATGGCGATAGGGCAATGAACGAAGCTGTTTTTGTTTAAATTTTGTTTCGTTCTTATAATTCTTTCCATACTAAGCTATTAGTAAGATGTCGACAAAAACTTCGTGTTCGATCACTGTGTTAGCAAATGTTTTGTTGTTTTGAATTGATAAATCCATAAATTCAAACACTTTTAGTGACATGACATGATATCTTGTCATCTCATGTTGTCTGTCCATGATATAGCATAGCACTCCATAGTGAATCTGAAAGTAAGTCGTCACCAAATTGGTTTCTCTTGCACAAGAGGAAATAGGTGAGTTGTAGTGCTTTTTCTGCTTAAACGGAAAGTCCAGTTTCTTTTTTCTATCTTTGTATAGCGCGCCATATATGTAATACGCTTTGATAAAACATGGAATGAGAATTGGGTGATTCTATTCATTCGAAGAAATTATTTACTGTATTACTGATGAAAGATAATATCCGGAAGGTTTTTAAGTTATGACGCACTTTAAATACTCTAATACCAATTTTAAAAGCTTTTTTTGTTTAGTACAGCTTTCCTAATTTTTACAATTCTAGGATTCTTTAATACATATATGTAATTTGAACTAGTGTACATACATATATACATAGGTGAAAAAGCTTAAACAACATTAAGAAAGATTGCTTTTTTCGTGAGGCAAAATTTTGACTAAATAGGGTGAATCTATCGCTTTCGGATTCGAGAAAGGCATTAATACCGAAGACAGATTTGCAATTTCAATATTGATATATTTATATTGCAATTATGTCAATTGTAATATTAAATTTCAGAGACACACTTGCGGTTTATGATACTGAGAAATTACTTAGAGAACTTACAATTGATTTATCACTTGATTTGTTATTTACATAATTTGTCATTCGACTTGATAAAGTTCCGCACACGGACAAAATGCGAGATAATATTGTCAAAATACTTGTCTATATGGAAAATTGAAACAAAATAGACCCTTCAACTTGACAAGTGTGAAATATTAAATGTCAAAATAGTTGTAGCCAACATTGCAATATAAAATTCGATTCTATAAGCACAGATAACTAAATACAGATAAAGAATGGCCTAACTAAAAATTGACCCCACTTACAATCAGCAGCCAACTACTCATAGCCAAGTAAAGCTTTTGTCAACAGCCAAGTACCTAAAGCTTTGTAGTACAGACAATAACACTTTGCTTTTTGTAGCATAGTTTTCCAAACAGGCTTTTATAACTTATATAAAAGGCACTCGTATGTGGCGTGTTTTGTATGCACACTGTTAGCAAAAAAGCAATACTGTAATTCATACATATACAATACCAATAGTCGAGAAATCTGTGGTAGAACAAGTAACTATGGCCTGTGCTATGGCCTTTGCATAAAATTTTGTTCAAGAGGATTTTTAGTTGCAACGTTGCAAGCAATAGAACAGAGGAGGAATAACAAGACGACATGTGGGAATTGGTGGCCGACATTAGGCAACGGTGCCGGTGTAAGCTCTAGACGAGTGATTTGACTCAAGCCGCGCGCCTGGGCCATTTAAAATATAACGAGCCTCAGACAAACCTTAATTTTTTTCTAGGGAATTAAATTGAGCATTTTTCTTTAGAATTTATATGCATTAATCGTTGTTGTGGCTGGCAACGGTCTAAAGAATTGGAATTTTAGATTATTTGGGTACGTGGGGCGCTAAATCAATGCTTATGAATGTAGACAGGCATTTCTTTTTCGTTAGGTAGATAATGTGAATACTGGAGCTAGACAAAGATATTTTTTTCTGTTTCTTGGTGGCGTAATGTGTTACGTTGCCTTAAAGACGTAACAGGCCTGTTAGTGTTAGGTAGTTCGGCGGAGAAGGGAGGGTTACTTTTTTTATTGATTTTAGTATGAGCGCCACATGTTTTTTTCCAATTGGGAGGCTCAATAATTACATAAGCAATCCAACCACAGTTTTATTTAAATAAAAATTAATTACGCCCGACAACCAAGAATATCTTGCAAAAAAACATTACAGAAATGAGCGAACACTTGGGAGGAAGCAATACTGTCAATAACATTCAAATTTGAATACATTTCATGGAACCACGAGTTTAACTAAATCACCTGATTTTATTTTATGTTAACTTTTGATCTGTCCCGCGATGGTAGAACAAGCCAGAACAACCGAAACTATTTTGATTACTCGATGTCGTTTATTAATAAAAATAAAGTCCGACCAAACTATGACTTCTCTAAAAAACTATCTACTGCCGATGTGCTCTGGTCTAAAAACTGAAAAACGAAGGGCGCTCTCAAAAAATTGCCGCGTCTGCCTCTTCCGGCTCATAGATCGCAAGGCTGTCCAAAACTGATCGAAGGCATTCGTCAAGCTTTGAATTAACGAAAGGGGCCTTTATATTATAGAGCTTCCCAATTCAGACAGCGCGCACGAACACTTCTAACATCAGATTGGCGAGCTACCATCTTCATTCCTTTTGACCTTTTTGCATAACAGAAGTTAATTATGTTTGGAAAGACTTTAGAGGATCGGTATAGAGTTGATGAAGAAGGTGATAATACTGACAGAGTTATTCCAATAGTTACTGCTTAACCCCATAATGCTCTTACAAATTTAGTTATACATGAAACAATTTTAAAATTCATGAATTAATTAATTACAAGCAGCAAAAATACATATATGTGATTGTTGAGCTTATCCCAATTGGTCGAGAGACGTAACAAATTATCGAAACTGATGCTATAAAATAAGATGTCAGTTTCCGTATAACCAAATCTAGAGGCGCATTTTCTCAGCTATCCTAGACAACACAACATATACCCAGCATCCTAAAAACTAGCAGAGACATGTCGAGTGCCTAGTGAATATGTTTGGAGAAGTTCGATGAAGAAATCGAAAGAATAAGGTGGAATTGGCTTTACCGCACTCTACAAATTTTTTTTTTTTTTATATTATTAAGCCAAGCTCAGGAGATACCTTATTATGCAAAGCACAGCATAGCAGGAAGGAGATAAGGAAAGGATTAGGAGACATGAGGATAGTGGCGGAGGTGCTGATGTATATCACTCTTGAACTTTCGCAGATTGTACACCCAGATGTGTGAATTGTATTCTGATATAGGACTTGTAGAGGAGCGCTAGATTTGAAGGGAAGGAAATATTGCCAATCAATCTCTGGATTGGTATCGTTAAGCAAGCTGGTGCATCTGCAAATCAAAAATCTCGTAGGGCAGAACCATAGAAACAGAAGCCGTAACTACGGTGAAATCCTGGAGTGAAGAGAATAAATTCATTTTTTTAAATTGAAAAATTTGACGTTAATTTTTGAAAATTGTAAGACTAGGTTCAATTTAATTTAAACTTCAGAGTAAAACTTCATTATATAAAAAATAATTTTTCAAATTTAAGTTATTTAACATTTGATATGATTTCAGTTATGCATTAAACTTTTATTGGAATTTTTATTCATTTAATATGGATATAATTTTTCTTTTTCTATTTTGTGCACGATTTTTTTTATTCGAGTGATGTACATCTATAACCCATGCACAATTTTTTCTAATTAAAACTAAGATCATAAAGTTGAGAATTTTCATCCGATGATCGTAGCAATTATCACTGTGATCAAACCATCCTTCGAAACTTTTGTTTGTATCATCAACACATTTTTTAGAAATTACTGACTTTACATTTTGAATATGTGATTCCACTTCAAAAATGGATCGGAAAATATTCGTTTGCAATTTACATATTTCATAAAATTTCTCTGATGGTGTTATTAAGAACTAATCTTCTTTGCAATTTTCATACTGTTTTGTTTGTATTAATATGTCTGAAAGAACAGCAGTACAAGATGTATTTGCTTTGGTCATTTCATTTGTGCATTTTATACAAGGGACGCCCAGTTTTTTCATTAATTTAAAAAAGCAATATCCGGCAAAGTATTTCACAGCAACATCACTCGTGTCTAAAGGAATTTCTGCGTGCTGTAGTTCGGGCGGCACTTCTATCGGGGAAGATCTGTCTAAGTCCTCTTCATCGTTTTCACTTATGTTCTGTAAAATGTTTATTGAATTAATCGGAGTTAAGCTATTTTCCTGATTTTGAAGGACTGCATCCCAATCCAAACTAAAATATTCGTCACTGTCATCCTCGCAATTTGAAAAAGTTGAAGTGAAAAGTAATTTAATTGTTATAATTTTTGCCAATAACTGATTGAATTCATAAAGGCTGGGATTAGTTTTATTACCATTTCTTGCTCTTATATGTGCAAACAAATTTTCCAATGGATCTTGGTTAAATTTCCGACCGTAGATATAAAAAATATTTGTATGTAACTCAAAAATTGATAATGATACTTTTATTGTAGACTCAATTGATATTAACAAACCACTGAAACAAAAAACACTTCTTTTAGAGGTAAGGGGTTTCATGTTAGATATGTAATCTTTCATTTTTAAAAGAAATTCAAAGTCTTGCGAATCCCTCATCAATGGGGGATTGCCGTTTAAAATATCGAATAATCGATTCATTTTCTTGAAACATTTGGCGGTAGCTTCGGCTTTTCCTTCCAATTCTTTAGGAAATTTTTTTAGCGTTAGAAAACTTTTAATACCTGCTTCAACGCTGTGACTGATGACCTGCACAGCAAGTCGAACACTCATTTTTTGAAAGTCGGTGGGACTGATGTGAGAATAAGTTAGTTTTGGGCACACTTTTGTGCTTTTTCCCTTTTCGGAATTATATATAAATGCAATGACCCTCCAGCATATTATTCCATCGGAAGTACTAATCTCACCCATTAGCAATCTGTTCCTAAAAGTTTTGAATAAATGTGGAATGTCATAAAAGGCGTATATGGCTTTAGTATTGTGTTGAAAAAAGGGCTTATCTTTAGATATTTGCAATTCACGGAACAACTTCCTATTTATGGGACCCTGATTACACGTAATTGCTCGAATGTTAAGCCCAAGTTGGATACAAAACTCCAAGCATCTAATTAATTCAACTTTTAAAATATTTCCAGTCAAAGAAGATGAGCAGGTTACATAGTGAAGGACATGTTTAAAATTTCCGCAGATACTTCTTACCATAAAAACAAGCACATGTTTTGCCAAATTTTTATGTCTCGCTCCATCTCCATATACTTCGTATCCATCAATCCTGTCTCGACTTATATTATATACAAGATTTTCTTGAATAGACATTTCATCAAACATAATAATAACTTCTTTATCTTTTTCCGGAAGGTTATCAACTTGTGTTTTTACTTCATGCAATATATTTTTATTGACACCTGGGGATAAACTTTTAATTTTTATCCAATTATGCATAGAAGCTATATGGGGCATATGGAGTCCAAGCACATCGCGAAGGAAAGTATAACCGGCAGAGGACCGAAAATAAATACATTGCGCTATTCTCTTTTCAGCCTCTGAATATGTTCTTGGCAGTAATAATATCATTTTGGAGAAAACTTTAGTATTTTCATTTATATTTTCTAAACTTTCTATATTTTCGGTTAATATTTCTTTATAATCCTTCACTTTCTTGTTTTTATTCTTGGTCCTTTTCACCCTCTTATTTAAAACTTTGACCTTTCTTCGCAATATTTTTTTTCATTTTTGAAAGATTTATTTTCCGTTTTTAGTGTTCTTATTTGGTGTTTCAGTAATTTTATTTCTTTGTAATGCTTTGGACATTGCTCACATGGTATTGGTGACGAAGAAAAATTCGATCTTTTATTGAAAGCAGCTGACGCTTGATTTAATTCTTCTATGGTGAAGTCCGATTCTATAAATTTCCTCTCATATGTTTTTGTAGCTCTCGACTTATCGAAGTATGGAGATGGTGATCGAGAAATATCAACAGAAGGAAATTCTAGATTTACAGATGGAACTGCATTTTTTTTTAAAAATCGCTTTCCAAAATATTTGCTCTGAAAATGAATGCTACAAATGTAAGGCTTTTTCTTAGCTTGTATTTCACCAGCAGAGCTGGAACATACTTGAAGCCATTCATTATATTTATCGGACCCTACTTTGGGAAATTTGAAAAACTTACGGCTTGGAAAATTTTTCGCAGTACCTTGGCAAGATAATATGCTGCACTTTATATTCCACTCGGTGGATCTTTCGGCCATTTTTAAAAAGTATTGTAATTACCTATAAAAACACCACCTAATAAAATTAAATTTCAAATTAACCACAAATTTTACACTTTTAACACTGGTATAAACACCTACCAAATTCAAATACGAATGACATGAGAAAAAACAAATCCAAAAATAAAACACCGAAAGACATTTTTCCACAGAGCTGCCCCTCGATAGTCAATAGTGTACCCTATACATATTCCAACGAAAAAATATCCAGTAAATTCTTAATAACAGTGTGTATGCAAAACATACGCCACATACGAGTGCCTTTTATATAAGTTATAAAAGCCTGCTTGGAAAACTATGCTACAAAAAGCAAAGTGTTGTTGTCTGTACTACAAAGCTTTAGGTACTTGGCTGTTGACAAAAGCTTTACTTGGCTATGAGTAGTTGGCTGCTGATTGTAAGTGGGGTCAATTTTTAGTTAGGCCATTCTTTATCTGTATTTAGTTATCTGTGCTATAAGGTTCGTGTATTAATTGATTATGGTTTATAACTAGGGTCATATTGCAATAAATTCGTATGCCGAGTACATTTTCCGCAATTTCAATAATGAGTTCCAATGTACCTACTACATACTCAGTGTACACCGAGCATATACCGAGCTGTTTCTCAGTATATAGAGGCAGACTTTGCGGTTTATCGTAAATTACAATATTGAAATTGCAAGTCGCCTGTCTCCGGTATTAGCTAGGTTTCGACTTTACACAAACTCATTTAGGAAGTACGACACTTAGAGTGATATCACATGGGCAGTGCCATCTTTACGGATGGGCCCGCTAGGCTCAGGCCCAGGGCCCCTTGATCCATGGGGCCCCCTAGTCACTGCGATAGTAGACTAATCGATCACCAATTCTTCAACCAGTAAGACAACCTATTACAATCTAGTTTAGCTGTTAGAGTTTGGCTACTGAAAGTAGACCATGGGTTTTATTCGAAGTTCTATACATGGCAGCAAATTTTCATACCGAGTAACGTATAGTGACTGTGTTTCCAGTCCCAGTATTTTTCAAATTTCTGGCATTTTTTCATGGTATACTTTCAGTAGCCAAACTCAATTTATTTGGTAATCAGCAAAAATTTGTATACTGTTGGTTCATGTTAGGTTTAACCCGGACTGGAGACTTTTTGTCACACAACTTCTTGGTCATTGTTGCTGGGGGCTAGTTTCATACGCACACAGTGACTAACTGTCACCCAAAAAACTCATGTTTTATACCATCATTCATCAATATGGACTTCGAGGAGGTAGCTGTGATATGTGTATTTATCGGACATACATGGAAAATATGAACCAGATTGGGCTCTTCCTATTTGGAACGAAGGGGTACTTAAAGGAAAATTTCACTTAATATTTGATGAACTGCGATCCTCTCCTGAAAAATTCTCTAGATATTTCAGTATGAGTGTTGAAAACTTTGATGATTTACTACAGATCTTGAAATCTGCTATAATTTATCAAAGTACTATTAATTGAATCCGAAGAGAGACTTGCTAAAACTCTAAAGTCTATAAACACTTTCATGGATATTTCTCCCCACATTTTTATCTTCAAATTGCTACCAGTGTATTCCTTAAAAGTTTTTTTTTGTTGTATAGGGGGGGTTTCTGTATATTTTTTCCTACCTCTACAACATCTTCAAAAACAATGGCAGTCAAGTAGCGACAGAAATGTTACCAGTGCATGCACATCCATATAAACGTGAAGACGCGGTGATAGTTTCGTCACCTAAAAGTTGCTAGCCGGAGGAACCAAAAAGTGACGTTCACTTCATGCGCGCATTAACATTAGAACCAAATGGAATTGACGGTGGTGGCAAAACAGTTTCGTGACAAAAGTCTCCAGTGCGCGATATATCTTAATATACTTTACGTTATTAGTCTGGTTGATAGCCTAAAGTATTTTAGAAAATAATTTTTGTTACGGGGACCCCATATCCTAAAATGCCCATGGCCCGCACTTCAAATTATCGAAATCCAATTAGAAGACTTTCGTCTATTTATTACGTGTTCAGTTCACTGTCTGAGACTAGATTTACGCATGGCGATGACAAGTGCTGTGTTTATAATTTATAAATTGTCGAAAACCCTCCCGAATATTTCATTGCAGAAATATCCATTCTCCTAACCTTAAGTGGTTTACCGCCCGCATCTTATGAGTCATCTTACGCGAACTATTCAATTCCAGTAAATGTCTCTTGTCTTTCTTGTTGCACGTAACAATATTTTATTTCGCATAAAAGTTAACGAAATCGTGCGATAGGGCAAGTTGTTAAAACGTGTTACAAATTTTTTTGTTATTTGTGCTATTTGTGTTTATTTATGATTTTTTCAATTTCTAGAATAAGAACATATAGAAGACGGAAACCAATAGAGAAAATTATTCTAAAGATTTAATGCAAGAAGCCGTTAAACGTGTACCTACATTGGATAATAGAGTCAATGCAACGTATCGTGTGCATTGACTTTTTGGCGATACCTTAATAAGACCAAACAAAAATATGGATAGTCTGTCCATTGATATAACCAACACATTTTTCGCTCTCAAACATTTTGTCGATATATTATGAAGTACGAGTCAAAAGTTGATATTTGGTGTTGCTTAAAAAAAAAAAATAAATAAAACTAGCATATGAGTGTGCTGCTGCTTTTAAGATATTGTTACGTGCAATAGAAAAAAGACAAGTGCCAGCTGTTCGCCATCAGTTCGCCAGCTGCTCGACAGTTATTCGACAGTTGTTCGCCAGCTATTTGCGAGTTGTTCACGAGCTGTTCGCCATCAGTTCGCGAGCTCCTCGCTAGCTGTTCGCCAGCTATTCGCGAGTCTATCGCCATCAGTTCACGAGTTGTTCGCTAGCTGTTCGCCAGCTGTTATGTTCGCAAGATTTTGCTACGTAGAAAAAGGGCAAGCGACATCTATCTTCTTCGCGTGGAATGACTAGCTGTTCGCCAGCTGTTCGCGAGCTGCTGGCGAATTAATTCTGGGCAGCCTGTTTGTTATATGTGACATGAAATCATCACACGTCGTGGTAGAAACGAAATGTCTTAATGCATTTTTCAACACCTTAAGACTATATCTACTATCACAACGTATCTTCTATAGAACAAATAAGAAGTCAAATATGTGTTTAAAGAAATTGTCAAGAAGTTGTGTTTCTCTAAGATAGTTCAATAGTGAATAATAACGCAATTTATTACTTCTTTTATGACAAATGTAAGAAGAGCTTAGGCAGGATACGCAATATTAATTTTGCGATGAATAGATTTTAGTTTACATTGTAATGTAACAGCTCAAATAAAAGGATATCTGGAGGCAATTTTTGTTTTCTAGAATTATATTCATTTTATTTATCTGACTACAGAGTGTCACTTTGCTAACTTTTTGGGCGAGTTTACTATTTGATTGCTCTTAAATTAGCTAGCATAATTTGGCAGGGAAGACATAGCAGATTGTGAGCGAAGGATTGGGCAGCAATAGTTTTAGAATACAAATATGCAATGGTTCGTTCATTTTATACCTATCTGAAGAGGCCTAGGCCTAGGAGACCAATAGATATAAAATATTGCAGTGCTTATCCTTTCTGATGCCTCCTTTATAAGATTCCTCTCGGATGCATCTGCATTATGCTCCCATTTTTCGCTGGATACTGGGAATTCAACATAAATTTAATTTGGTTTCTTTGATAAAATGTAAAATATATTTTGTCTTCATATTTAGTTAATCAGAAAATTTTCTCTTAGAAATTGAATAAAAACGTTTTCTTTAGAATTTTCTTGCATTATTGGAAGCCGATACAGAATGAAAGTATTGTAATTATTTGAAAATACCTGCTGTCGGCCACCAAGAATAAAAAAATTCTGCCAAAAATTATTCTGTAAATTACAAATTTAAATGAATGCTTACTTAGCGTCTACATATGCTTATAAAAATTAATAGCGGGTCAAGCACCCGTAAAAATACCGCATAAATATAAAAAAAATAAAACTTTTCAATAAATTTCTGAAAAAAGAAAATTGCGGGCTTTCTTATATCAGGTCGAGGCATCGTTGATTATATATTGAAGCGAGGCATTTCTAGCTCAACCTTTCGTAACGTCATCAAGTCGTCAATTGATCATCGATTTTATATACAATACTCTCACGCTATGCGGATAATATATAGAACTCGGGCACATGCATTCACAAAAATGTTTATCTGCTCAGGCACAAATAGTTTGGACCGTTTTCAGCCATCAATAATGCATACAAATTCTGAAGATATATGTATGGTCGATTAAAATTCCAATAAAACAAGTAAAAAAGCCCTCGATGACTGCCCGTATGTCATTTCGTATGGTCACCCATATGGGCGAGTTTGATTTTTGAAGTGATTATTCGCATATATTTCTAGAACCGTTCGTCAGACAGAAAAAATGATTATAACCAATTTTATTGGATTTTATATTCTGAAGAATTTTTTAGTACATTAAAATGGTATAGGACTTATCGTTTTCACAATATAAGTAAAAATCCTAAATTTTTATTTGGTAACACCAAGAAGAAGTTGCCCGATTTAGCCGACTTTTGAAATTATATTTACTGTGTATAAAATTTCAGTTCTCGTCGTTGGCGCGTTCTCAGGTAGTGTTCAAATATGTAGTAAAAAACGAATTTGTTCCATTTTCGAATTTTACTTTTGTTTTTTATGCAAAATTTCAGCTCTCTAGGTACACGCGTTCTCGATTTATCGTGATGACGAACGGATGGACATGCAAAAATCAAAATAACTTTTATGGTAATTTTATGCATGGGTGTTTAATCCATTTTGCACTACCCTCATTATTTCTAGGTGTTACAAACCGAATGACAAACTTAGTATAGCCTTTAGATTTAATCTAAGATATAAAAATGAATTCTTGCCTTTCATAAAAAATTTAATTTTTACAAACAATTTTGGTTCGTGCCCAAGATATATTTAGCAGAGATCAGTGAGTTATTGAGGTTCGTTACGAGCTCTTTTCATACAACACTTTGTTAGTACAGCTATCTATATCTGGTCATTTCTTGGCTATGGTATTAGCTGACCACTTTCTTCCACACTTAGATCTGTTAAAAGAAAAAATACTTAAAGCTATTTCCCAAGGTGTCAAACTAAAAAAAAAAAAAAATGTAAGGTTAAATTCAACTTGAGGTAAACAGATTACATTTAAAATGAACATGATTAAGTTTATTATCGTAAATTTATTGATTTTCGTATTTTCATAAAGTAGCTTACGTTATCCATTTGCAAAGGTATCGCTTCATAAGTTTGTTAAACTTTCCGCTTAATGGGGTGTGACGTTATTGAAAAGAGCTGTCAGTCCCTCACAGACAGCTGTTATCATATATCGTCACGCCATTTCGTTACCGTTATGGATTACAGGAAATTTCTGACAGTATCGGGAGAAAATTTACGCGCATGCATTAAAAATATTCAAAAAATAAGGAAGTTTTTCTCTAAAAATTAAAATTATTTCGGAATAGGATTTTTAGACCAGAGTGGAAATAAGAAATATGAAAATTTTTTTGGAGAATGTTATCAAGAGGCAGCGACCGATTTTCCTTTTGCTACGTTACTGTGTATCTATCACGGTCAAAGTTTCAATGGCCGATGTTCAAAATTTTTTCCCAATTCTCACTTTATATTATAAAATTTATTTCCTGAATTTTATAACAAACTTTAGCGCTAATAAGTATAATTTTGTTGTAATAAATGCTGATATTAAATAAAAACAAAAATTCAATAACACTTTCACCAACATGTCAGTCAGAAATAAGTATCTACCCTAGGTATGCATAAAATTTCTGAGGAAATAAAAGAAAAAAACATCGAAAAAGTTAATTACAGTGTTTGCAGCCAATTAGGCACAGATCTACACGGTACTCACGTACTTATACTAACACTTGCATACAGACAAACAGTCCATCAATCTGAATAATTTTGCCGCACTAAATAGTTCCGTACCGTACATATAGTTGAGGATATGATTTTCACTATTTTGCCTGCCACAGAAACGCGTTGAAATGAAAGCAAAAGTGAGCAGCATTTCTGGCCAAGTATTTTCCATAGGTAATGTACCTACTAACTACCTACCTATGGAGCTATTGTCTGGCGCTATTTTGCTTATTGCATGCACCTCTGGTATTTCGGCATTTTTAAAGCAATGTCGGATATCAGTAAACAAAATGCCAGTACTGGTCGGCCAATTAATTTAAAATCAATGAGTCGGAAAGGCCAAGTAAATTAATTAAAGACTAGAGAGAAATGCCAATGTGAAAAGAGTCCCATGTAATTTAAGTTAATCCTCAATTAATTGTTTTTGTTTGGAATGATAGAATTCCCCGCCGCAATCCAGATTTTTTTTTTGTTGAGTAGATGTATAGGTATGTGTGTGGTATGTGTGCATACTTGTATATACTATCAACATTTTTCTTACAACACTATACGTCCTATATCATGAGCTGGGTCTGCCTGGTGAATCTATTTGAACAATACTTTGTACTACATATTTTGTTTGTTTTCTGGAAAAATTTAGACTGTCTTACTTTTTCTTTGCGGAATCAGAAAAGAAAACTTTTCTATTTTTATAATAAGTCAACCGAACCGCCGAACGAATATAAGAACTAAAGCTTGAGTTAACAAAGTGCGACCAGTGAAAGCACAACGTGAAATTAAGAGTTTTCTGTTGGAAAAAGTCGCTAATTTATAGGAACTAAAGATATCATGCTTATCATTTATAAAATTGGACTAGTTACAAAGAAATTCCGCACTTTTCTATAAGAATTTCTGTGTTTATTATATTAAATTTTTACTGAAGTATTAGAGGCATGTAAATCTTAAGGAGACATCAAATAATGTTGAAACACGTTTAAAGCTTAGTAGATGAAGTCGTTATATACCAAAAATAATAACACATCCAGCAGTGGTTAAGCTAAATGTATTCATTTTAGTTGTTTGCAAAATTGAAATTAGGCTTTTCGGCTTGCAAAATTTGTTAGTCAGTCGGGATCTTAGAACACAGGAATGTATAAAAAATTCATGTAAATTATATGAGTGAAGCCGAAAACCTTTGATAATATCTCGAAGAATAAGTGATAATAAAGAAAGAAAAATGCTGCGTAAAAGAGATGTAATATAAAAAACAAAAAACAAAACAAGTAACAGCATGTAGAAATTTTAACAAATTTTGCATACTTTTAGAATCATTTGGTTGCTCTTTCATGAATGAATGTGCTCACATATTAGTAAACTTGAGCTCAACACAAATATTGGTTCAGTTTCACTTAATTTAGTTTATCAGCTGTTATTCTGTTTACCATAAGCCTCGTTTTAACTAATAATAATTGTGCCAAGTTGTTCGGCAACATGTTGTCAACTTAATAAGTTGCTGGCTTAACTTATTACATTCACAATTGATAAGCAGATCTAATTAGCGTCTTGTTTTGCGTTTCTTTATTATTGCCGAAAGTAATTTTAGTTTAAGTAAAATTAAACAAGTAAAATGTTAGTTGGTCATCCATCTGTTCAAGTTTGATTTTTGAAGTGTTTTTCGCATATATTTCTAGAACGGTTCGTCGAACAGTAAAAATGATTGTAACCAATTTTATAGGATTTTATATTTTGAAGAACTTTAAAATCGTATAGGACCTATCGTTTTTACAATATACTTAAAATCTCTAAATTTTTATATGACAACACCAAGAAGGGGTTGCCCGATTTAGTCTAATTTAAAAAATTATTTGCTATTGCTATGAAAACACCATGAACAAAATTTCAGCACTCTATGTTGATGGGATTTTAGGTAGTGCCCAAATATGTTGTGAAAAACGAATTTTCTAATGGCAACCCTACGAAGGAGTTACCCTTTTGATCCCATTTCCAAACTTAATTTTACTGTTTTTTTTTTAAAGCTAACATGCAAAATTTCAGCTCCCTAAGTACATGCGCTCTCGAGTTATCGTGAAGACGGACGGACAGACAGACGGACACACAGACGGACACGCAGACGGACAGACGGACGGACAAACGGACAGACGAATAGACGGACAGCTCGACAGCTGGACAGACGGATAGACGGACAGACGGACATGGGTGTCCAGCCCATTTTGCTCCAGCAGCATTATTTCTATGCGTTACAAACGGAATGACAAACTTAAGGTGTTATTAAACGATCTGACAGAATGCCAGATATCTGCCAATTTTTGTGGGTAGATACGTGTAATCACGGTGGCAGATGTTGACAGATATCTGGCGACAACGTCTGCCACTCAAAAATGTCCAGAGGTCTGCCGCACGTTTAATCAACCATTATTTCTGTCTGTCAAATTTTTGAACATCGTCTGACAATCTGCCCATTAAATCTTTGAACTGAACAGATATCTGTCCAGCATACCCGTTAAAAAAATAGTTTTGTGCACATAGTGATTGGAGTATAGAACAGACTGCAGGAGACAAGTTCATACAAAGTCCACTATGCACAATAAAAGCAGCCGCGTTCCTTTCTCTAGAAGTCATTTTTGAACAATAAACCTCACATTAGTTTATGTTGTCTTTGCCAGATAGAAGCAGTATTTTACCAGATGAAAAATAGCAGATCGTGTAATCAGTGAAGACAGACGAATGCCAGATAACTGACCAAAAACTATTTGACAACTCTTTTCCAGATGAAATATGCCTAAATATCTGCTACGTGTGTATCAATCAGTAAGGCACACAAAAATTGCCAGATATCTGACATTTGGCCAGATCGTTTAGAAACGCCTTAAGTATACCCAATAGATTTCATCTAGAATATAAAGAGGCTGTTTGCACACATGACGGCAGAGCCGCTGTCGACCTGCTCAATTGCTATAATTTTATATTGCCGTGCCGGTGCCGTTGCTGTTATATGTGTGCAATTGGCTGATTTTTACATATTTTATATGCACGATGGTACCGCAACGGCCAGCGGTAGCAGCATCGTCGTCGTGTGTACAAACAGCGTAAAGGTGGTGAATTTTTAGCTTTCTCGCGTGAAATGGTAGGAGCACTGACTTATAGTCTGTGGTAGGAGTTTAAAACCCTCTAGTGACAGATTTGAGACTTCAAATTGGATTTGGAAACTTTTTCGAATATCAGCAATGGTCTTTGAAAAGTTATTATATCTGCTTGCTCCTATTATCAAGAAAGAAGATACCAATTATTAGCTAACGTATCATCATCGAATTTTTCAGTCTACTACATATATCCAGATCTATACCAAATGATTGCAGCAGAATAGCTAAAATCACTATAGCTAGCCAACACAACAAAATTAGTTTCAATTAAAATAAAAACTCCATCCAAAAAATACTGTGGATTTTTAAAGCCATAATCGAACAAGCTGCCAAAATGTGTCTAGTTTTTCAGATAACGTTTCCACTTATACCGAATGTTCCCAACTTATATCAAAATTTGTTTGGTAAGAAAATTTGTATTTATGTAAACGATGCTATATATATTCTCAGGACGGAATTTTGGAGTATATCATCAAGGATTGATTTCAGGGTATGACAGCCCTATCACATTGTGGTGTGTGTAAAGAAATTGTGTAACTTTAGAAATATAACGAAGAAGGGAGATCACACATAAAAATTATTATAAATATCAAACGCTGACATAGGATGTCAAGGATTGGCATGGCATCTTGTCAGCTTTAGGGACACTATATAATATACCTACATATATATTATAATATTTTTGAAATATTTGTTATTACCCATTTTAAAAGCTGTCAAAATTGTATTCCTCTTGCTAATATACCACTGACATATAATAAGAATGGACTGAGCGTTCTTGCTTCAAAAATAGCACAATATATTGAACAGGCTGTGAAGACCCCTTATTTCGTACAATTGCACACTGATTTCTAATTAATTATTATTTGTCCGATTGGAAACACTAAAGATGTTGAAGCATAGTATTGCATTAAATTAAAATTATTTAGGAAGTTGAACTTGTTTTAATTAACACAAAAATTAATTTTTAATATTACTGAAAAATGTGCTCCTCGGCAGATTTGATGTCAAACTTAATTGAGCTTGAAGGAGATATACGTATAAAAGCAATGTCAATTCTAATGCATTCCATTTAATTTAATTGGATTTACACGGAGAATTTGGGAATATGGGAGATGAGAATTTCGTTTTCTTCGAACTCCTAATTCCCTAATTCTCCAACCATGTTAGTGAATTGGGAATGGAGAATAATACCCTAGACACACAGCACAATCTAATGACTCATTAGTACTAACTATTCATTAAAATGCCGGGTGTCACATAGTATACGTCATTATGGTTCGAAAATCAGATGATAATGAAGTACACTAATGAAGCGTTTTCCTCCTTCATTATAGCTATAATGAGGAAAAATGTGGTAGATTTGGCATATAATGTAAATCTGGAGCTCAGCTGTGCATTTGCCGATTTGAAAAATAAGAAGAAGAAATGCAAAACAATAACAATATTATAACAACACTTTTTAATATAATGTTTTTCGCATTTGTAAATTGTTAAATTGAAAAATAAAATAAATAAAAACAAAGTTTATCGCATTAATTCGATCCATATTGCTCCTTTGATGTGATAAGTTTATCAAAACCAGTTTGACAGTACAACTTAATTAAAGAAATGGCTGTGTGTCTGCAGTTTATAATGAATCATTATAGACTAATGAGTCGTTAGTTATTTCTTCATTAAGAGCGCTGTGTGTCTAGGGCATTAGAGAATTAAGAATCCGAAGAAAACGAAATCTTCAGAATCCGGACACAGGGGCCGGATTCATTAGCTCAGAGAGTTGTGGAGGTGTGCAGATGAGAGCTCTTTTGACACTTAACTCTCCACTCGGAATTCTGTTACACGGGGAATTTGTATTTAGAATTACCAAACTCTCTACTCCACTCGATAAAACTGTCGGCTGTGTTAGGTGTGGAGAAGTAAGAAGAATATTTCTCAACTGGCAGTACTGTCTGCTTTTGTTGTGTTTTGTGAAGGTACCTAGGTAACTAGGATTTTCAAATTAAATTATGGGCTCACCGCATATCTTAGCTATGTTTACAAGAACAAATTATGGAAATCCTTGCAATACTTATATAGAGAAATAAGGATTTTGTTGTCTCAAGGTACCCACTAAAAACTTCAAATCACGTGATAATGGTCAATTTGTTCGTCTTCCAGTACAGAATTTTTTTTTTATAGATATGTACGTGAAAGCTTATATGTAGGATTAAATCGCATCTAAATTGTGTCCCCTAATTAGATATGTACATAATTTTTGACTCCGGTAAATGGTTTTGGAGATAACTGCAAAAGAAGTCAACCAGTCCTTCTTAAGATGAAAAAATTGGCCGTTTTTTGGTACAAAAATCGACATATTTTCAACTCATCATTATGAAGAACTGGTAAGTCGTGGAAATTCACTTTCCATAAGAAAAATGTAAACAACCGTGTACTAATGGATGT
Source organism: Dioctria linearis (assembly GCA_963930735.1). Lineage (NCBI taxonomy): Eukaryota > Metazoa > Arthropoda > Insecta > Diptera > Asilidae > Dioctria > Dioctria linearis. The sequence continues at coordinate 48,166,934 of OZ005741.1, read as the reverse complement.
GAAATAAAGAACGGTAGAAATGTATGCAAAATATAGGAACTGGGGTGTATATGACCCAAGTGCAAAAAAACCGTCAGTTATGAAATTAAAATGATAAAAAAAACTAGATCACTATATTACCCACTTCTTCCTCTTTAATTTGATACCAAACATGACATATTTCGGACAACCCCCAATGAGGAGTGGTACGCCCCCATATCACCGAAAGCCCCTATCCCAAAAATTTTTCATCTTTATTTTTGTACTCTAGACCCTAAATCCGAATGGGAAACCACAATGCCCTACTACCCTTCCACACAGAGTTATTCGTCCTTCAATATTGCGATACTTCTCACGTTTTCCCTAACTGCTCAAGTACGTTAGAGAATCGCGAATGTAGAGTTAGAGGGTTTTAATCGGGGAAAAGAAACTTCTCATATCCCAAACTCTCCGAGTTACAGAATTTGGCCCCAGGTCGAGGCATCGGTGATTTTATATTGGAGCGAGGCATTGCTGTCTGCCTCGACCAATGCATTCAAATTCGAAGGAAGAAGTTTCCAGTAAATTTCTAAGATATAACTGTGGCCTTCCGTTCATCGGGTCGAGGGTCGAGGCATTACTGTCTTGCTCTGATAAAAGATAGAAAATTGGGTGTGGGCCGCCTGAACATTTTTTGTTAATAAAAACATTTCTTAGTTACAATTTTCGTCGTAGCTAACTATTAACTAACTTCGTTACCAGAAATGTTGATAAGGTTTTCATTTTTCTGATATGCGTTCTTCATCTGTATATTTACTTAATTGTGTTTATAAGAAACAATCTCTTCGAAATTTTTAATCCCGACGAGTCAACATTTTTCATTTTTCCAAAATGCACTAAATTTTGATAAAGGAATTTCATTAATAATGATCAAAGAGAATGCCTCTAACTACTCTGGTAATGGGTAATGCAGCAATGCAAGAGTGTTTGTTTGAGTTACCTAACATTAGATCTATTCCTGTAATTTGTGGAAAAACTTTATCTGGGTAAAAATTTGCTCGGATGATCGAAAAATACCTAAAAGTATGAAAAAGTATGCGAACGATTTTGCTGTAACATCGTGAAAAATGAAAAATAAATGGGAAGTTAAAGTATGGAAAAGTATATGCAAATGATTTTCTTGCAACTTTGTGAAGAGCAAGAAGAACACATTTGAGGACGCTATTTAACACATTACTCTCCTTTCCTTGTTGCCCTGAATCGTTTTTAAGTGACATCCACGCTCCAAAACTCATATTTTCCCTTCAAACTGCAGCTTGAAATGTATAAACTTTTCCAAAACTTGTCTCATCCACCTAAGTGACTTTTCTAAAACACTCCTTATTTAATTCTTTATTATTGTATTATTATATATTATATAAATAATGTTATTTGGGGCTACTGCGTTTATTTAGAAACTTGTGCGTTTACACCTATGTAAATTTATATAAAAATGAAAATAAGTTCATAAGAGTATTGTGCCTACTTTGGTAGTTATAAGCTTTGATCATTATCTCAAAACGTATTAGAACGGATAAGGAGAGTTGTGGAAATGGCCTCCTCATTTGCACATTTAATTTAAGTATATCCAGGATTAATAATGATGTGATTGTTAGAAATTAAGAAGTTTAGTATGGAAAGAAATTGCAATGGACAATAAAAAAAACGACGCTTTTAATGAATTTTGTATCCAATGAGGAAGTAGAGGCGGAAGACGAAAATTATTTGAAAACAAGATAGAAAGTTATAATTGCTGTAAGACCCTAGCTAGATAAACATAAAAGTTAAATAAAGTGAAAACCTAAAGTTCTGAATGGCACAGCAAGAGTGGGTTGTCCAATTTATTTCATCTTTGAAACTTTATTTACTATTTTTATGAAAAAGCTGTGTACAAAATTTTAGCTTTCTACGTCGACGCGTTCTCTGAGTGTGTCAAATATATACTTAAAAATCAAAATTTTGTATGGCAACACCAAGAAAGGGTTGTCCGATTTAGTCCTTTTTTGAACTTGTATATGACATTTTTATGAAAACGACGTGCACAAAATCTGAGCTTTCCACGGCATCGCTTCTCAGGTAGAGTCCGAATATACAGTGAAAAACGACATTTTTGTATGGCAACCCTTCGAAGGAGTTGCCCGATTTATCCCATTTTCGAACTTATCTCTACAATTTTCTGAGTGTAAAATTTATCCCATTTTCGAACTTATATCTACAATTTTCTGAGTGTAGAATTTCAACTCTCTAAGTGAACAGACGAACGGACATGCAAAAAATCAAACAACTTTTAATATTATGCATGGGTGTCCAATCGATTTTGCTCTACCATAATTATTTCTATGCGTTACAAACAGAATGACAAGCTTAGTATACCCTATAGATTTCATCCTCTAGGTCTAGGGTATAATAATGAGCTTTTTGAGTGATGATGACAATTATGTTGAGATTTCCTTGAGAATTTGAGATATTTCGTAGTAAAAGTAAACAAAATGTTGACCCAAATAGCTATTTTTGAGGCCAGCCCGTCTCTTTAACTCGTACACGAATTTGTCTGTATATTTCATTTTTACTATTTTCGACACTCTCGTAGACCCACTTTTCGTCATCACCGGGTGCTGAAATTTGCCACACAAGTTCATGTCGCGTGACAACTTCCATGGAAAACCCGGAAAATCGGGAAAAATCATTTGAAAATTTGGTACAAATTTGATTAGTGATAAATCCGTTTCAGGAAAAATGCAGAGTTTTCCGATTTTTCCGAAAAAATTTCCGGAATTTTCCGACTTTTCCGGAAACTTTTTCCGGTAAAAAAGTTTTCTAAATTATGCAGGATCAAGTTCCCTATCAACTGGCATCATTACTTTCTCTTCAACAATGGTTAAAACTTGCAGAAAAAATCGGGGAAAATTCATGTAAAACGCTTTTCCGGAGATTTTCCGACCAAGGAAGCGTTTGAGCGTTTTGCAACCTAAGACATAGTTGTAGAGCGAAATGAGTTGCATAAAGTTGCTTTTGCGGAAAATTCCATGGAAAACCCGGAAAAGCGGAAAAATCATCGGAAAAATTTTCGTTGATATGATTAGTGATAAATCTGTTTCAGGAAAAGTGCAGAATTTTCCAATTTTTCTGGAATTTCCGGAATCTTCCGCCTTTTCCGGAAAATTTTCCGACAAAAAAGTTTTAT